>JAMWET010000697.1:75000-120000 GCA_024036415.1 Prochilodus magdalenae
GTGATTATGTGACTTTAATTATGAGACTGCAAGTTGTAATTACAATATAGTAGGTCACACTTTTGAGATATTAAGCCATTAGAAGATTCTAAGCTTATTATAATCCTTAGTACATTATAAATATGCATAAATATGAGAAGCTAAGTCACCATCACAACTAAATATCTAACAGAAAGTCATAATTATGAGATACGAAGTCAAGTAAGACATCTTTATTGTGAGACAGCAGGTCACAGTTATGAGATGCTAAGCTGGTATATTTGTAAAATCATTGTGAAGTCATTTTGATGAGATACTATGTCATAATTATGAAACCGCAAGTCAAATTTATGAGATACTAAATAGCTATTATGCTAGTTTGAGATAGCACATCAGAATTACACTATGTTTTTTGCAATGTTTTTTTTTGCAAAGTTTAACCAGATGCCCCCAGATGAGTTTCCATGTTTATAGATCACGTCTTGCCCCGCAATATCTTCAATCAAGCATTAATAATTCTCATAACAAACTCAATTTGACACAAAAAACAATTTTTACAAAGCTTTTACAATGATAAATCATTGTTCCATTGGGTCTGTTTATCACTATACGTATAACAAATGTCAAATAATCGGACATTCTTAAAAATTAATACTAAATAAATCATTTTGAATTTTGGCATTATGTCAAAATAAATAAGACACATAAAGAAATACATCAATAGCACATGGTGATTGGCAATACTTTTTCTCCATGCCCTCTAAACTCATAAACATCCCGAAAGCAACTAAACAAATGTCCTAAAAAAAAATTCACGCTTGCTGTAAAGCCAGGCTACATTATTCCATCATGTTGTTTATACATTGGCAATGCGTATGCAAGTATTAGCCCCCCTTCCCACCCCTGCTAGAATGTGAAGCTTCATAATTAGGGGTGTAAAATCTACCAGTGCACAGATTTGGGAATGCTGGAATAACCATGTAGTTGAAGTTCTATTAAAATTTTTAGATCAGTTTTAGACTGATTGGACTTGATTTGGATTTACACCCCTAATTACAATAAATACATAGGACTAAAGAAGCCAAACCCCTTTTCTGCATTCCCTCTCCTCATTGGCTTAAAAAGCTGGCGGGATCTGGTAACCGGGTGGGCGGGTCTCCACGGTTTCGATGAGTGGCGGGCTCTGGTAGGCATTGTTGACGGGGATGGTGGTCTGGCCGGTCACGTCATTGGGTGGATAGGCCTGTTTGGGGGACTGGGTGGCCACGTGCTCGGTGGTGAAGAGCGTCATGTCGGTTCCCAGCAGGAACTTCTGCACGGCGCACGCCGTCAGGGCCGCCTAGTCGTATTAACCACATTAGTCATATTAATGTGTTAGCAATGCTACCCCGAATATCCAGTTATCTAAAACACAAGGCAGTGTGAAGAGCAGCCCAGGCAGTTATAATAGCCACAGGTTAGTTCTAAAAGTTATGAATGAATAAGTTCACCAAAAAAATTTGAATATACAACATTATCCAGCCAAAATGGTGCTAAAGAATTTGCTTCCTTAGTTTGGTACAGGAGCTACAAAGCTAAAGCCACACTAAAGTCCTACTAGACATTACATGACCATAACCCAAATGGGCTTGACTGAAGCAGGACCAACAAAAAACATGCTAATCATAAACAGGAACAAAACAAACATGACAATAATTCTATTAGATAACTCTATACTCTCGCTATAACTAAATACTCTATGCTAGTATGGTAGCATAGAGCGGTTTGCTAATCTGTATCAAAAGAAACAGGTGATAAAAACGTCGATTTGGTGCAGTAATCAAGCTAGCTAAGCTAAATCCTCTAACAATAACCGGTAGAAACACGATGCGACAGTACTTCTATCAGATAACCATATACTGTATGCTAGTATGGTAGCATAGAGCGGTTTGCTAATCTGTATCAAAAGATACAGGTGATAAAACGTTGATTTGGTGCAGTAATCAAGCTAGCTAAGCTAAATCCGCTAGCGATAACCGGTAGAAACACGATGCGACAGTACCTCTATCAGATAACCATATACTGTATGCTAGTATGGTAGCATAGTGCGGTATGCTAATCTGTATCAAAAGATACAGGTGATAAAACGTTGATCTGGTGCAGTACTCAAGCTAGCTAAGCTAAATCCGCTAACGATAATCAATAGAAACACGATGCGACAGTACTTCTGTCAGATAACCATATACTGTAAGCTAGTATGGTAGCATAGTGCGGTTTGCTAATCTGTATCAAAAGATACAGGCGATAAAAACGTCAATTTGGTGCTGAACTCAAGCTAGCTAAGCTAAATCTGATAATGATAAACAGTAGAAACACAACGTGAAGTAGTTATATCAGATTACCATATACTGTATGCTAGTATGGTAGCATAGTGCTGTATGCTAACCTGTATTTAAAAAATACATAGCTAACTGCCCCTATTGTCAGTGACTTGTGTGCAGCTGTTAGCAAAGTAGCTAGCTGTTATCATGTTTGCTCTCATTTCATAATTGACCAAAACACAAAAGTGAGTGTAACTAGAAAGGTTTACTTCCTGAAGGAAACCCGTAATGATTGCGCAGTTTAACTGGTTCCCACTTCCTGTCAGGTTTGAGGGAATGAGGGATTAATGACACATAGAGGAGTGTGGGTCAGGATGATTGTGGATTAGAGTTTGGGGGTCTGCCCTGAGTGAGTCCAGGCTGGTGGTGGTGGCTGTAGGTTAAAGTACACAATAGGGTTTGGGAACGGCCATCACATCACTGACCGGTTGCCAATACTGGCCCACCCTTGGACCACCCAGATTACTGTCTTACATACAAGATGCAACTAGTTTCTCCATAAAAAAACTTTATAATAATATGATTTTATAATATTTATAATATTGACAAGTGGACAAGTAAAATGATCCACCTGAAAATGGTGTTGCTGATGGCTTGCTAGGTAGAAATTATTGAAAAAAAAATTGTACATTGTATATAAGTGTACAGTGTATATAAAGAAATAAAATAAATATTAATTTATGAATTTGGACACTGAAAAGTGGGCTATTCCTTGTATAACCACCAGGGGTCCACCCAGAAAATGCTAAGTAAAACAGCAGCGGACCACCAGCCTTGCTGTTAGCCGTTAGCAGTCAACAAGTTAGCTAACTAGCCCACCATGAACAGCAATGCATTTGTTCAGTTGCGTACTGATCTGTAACAAAACCATGTAGATAAATTATGTACAGCTGGAGTTAGCCATGAAGCTAACATAGCTAGCAGTTAGCAGTAAAGTAAAGGTAATTATAGGGTCTCCAGACTGACAGCGCATTAAACAGCCTTCTTCTATCAGGTTATGGGAATGAACCGGTAAAACGTTTGTGCTTAGACAATGGCAAATTAGCATTTAGCATCCATTTTGGTCGTTCAGTGCTGCTCTGTAAAGGTTTGCCCCTTTTACAGGCCAGTGCAACCAAAGTAGTAGTACTCTTGAAATGAATGTATGTGTCAAGTTTTGCCAAACTGTTTAAATTCCATGTTTTAAAAAAACTGTTTAAATATTTTCGCTGTCCAGTGAAAAACATGCATCTTCATTTTTGTTGATTTTGACTTTTATGCGTCAGTTGAACACAGCAGCTGCCATTTATACTGTGTGAAAATCTTATGACGAATAGACCAACAGAAAAGGCCCAAAACTGCTTGGTAGAAAGTCTGGTTCCATTGACTTACATTAAAATGAAATGAGGTTTTTGACCTTTCCTGTAAAGTTGCGGTTTTGGAGATACTTGTATTTCTTTGGACAGCGCGATAAGACTCGTAGACACATTGTTGCTACAGGCCATTACCCAGCAAACACACATCACTGTCACAACATTGTGGACTGTCTAGCATTGTTGAAAATGAGATGGTTCTGTTTATGTTGTCACAACCTCATTATTAAAAACCTCATTATTAAAAACCTCATTATTAAAAACCTCATTATTTAAAACCTCATTACTAAGTAAGCTTGCCATGTGGCATTATGTCTACCCGTTGGCAGCTTAGCAAAATTCCATCAAGTTTCTTGAACAACATAACACAGCTAATGAAGTGTTCTAGGAAGTTGTGATGTCCACATTGTCACTACGTTGCCACAACCATCTCGGATATTATCAACGTGTCACAACGTAACCGTGTTTGCTGGGTGCTGAGGTGTGTTATTGGTCTGGGGTGAATCCATGCATCACGGTTGCGGAGCTCCAGTTTGTCAGGGCTCAACTCTACGGCACTATTGCGATGCACAACACAGTGTATACAGAAACACCGTGTAATGTTTCTGAGCTACGGTATTTTACTGCACACTGTGGATCGGTATTAGAAGACGTTAGTTAGCAGGGTGAATCTACACTAGCGACAAAGTGGGAGGCGGCTTGGTCAGCAGCCTCTGTTCGTCCTCCATAAAGGCGATGTTCTTAAATTTGTGCATAGTTAGCAGGCATAGATAGCCCTGGAACACAAACACCCAAATACAATTGGATATTGGCATGTAATTAAATATGTTTCTTATCATTACCATGGAAACCGTATTCATTTTTGGGTGGAATAACGGACTACATTAAATAACCAATGCTAAATTTCCAGTAGCGCTCTGTCTTTCTACCGCTAATAGACCTTCGGTAGCAAGATGCTAGCTTTATTGCTATGGCGGGATTTGTTTGGTGAGCTAATTGAGTCATTGGTTAATATGATACTGTTATAACGCTATAACTAGAGGTTGGGTACAATCTACAGTACAACACTAAAATCGCACGACATGGCAGCAGTGTTGAAATGATAAACACATGCTCTGTAGAAACATATTTCTGCGCATTGTCATCCATAATTACTATTAGTAACCCGGGCAACAGTTATGCCACATTCAGCATTTCATATTTCCAATCTTTAAGTTAGAAACCATGCACTGAAATCGGCCATATTTAAATCTCTCCCCTGTAGAGGATGCTGAGTAAGTATGCGTGAGGATTACCCAGGTTAGAATGGAGAAGAATGAGAACGCGATGGCCGCTCGCGCTGCATCTGTGGCCTGCTCTAATGGCAACTCTTCGGGGGAGGTGCGGCTCCACTGATTGGCCAGGAAGCAGAATCCCACAAACCAGAGGAACGTCCAGAACCCTGCGGGGAAAAGGCAGGAAACGGATGTAAGGAAATGCCGCCAGCCAGCAGGACTGAAAATTGTTGGGCGTGGTGGGTGAAATCGTCTCACCACTTTCACAGATAGCTTTGATTGAAGCCTGCATCATAGTACTGATGGAGCTATGAACATGTCAGGAGATACTGAATGTTGCATGACTTATCATGTTCATAACAGTTCATTACCGAGCTCATTATTGATCCATTGTACGGATAGTTATCCTGTACATAATCTGTCATGACTACTTATGACAAGACATACATAACACCTACTATGACATATCTATGGCATGGTTATGTCAGCCTTATGTAGCAGGGTTCAAAGTGTTAGCGGTTAAATGCATGTTAAACAGTGTTGTTAAATTTCTGTAGAAATTGGGAGGTGAAAATTCTGGGTTGCTGAAAGTAAGTGTTAGCTTATCCTGGTTAGCAGCCTGCTAGTTAGCCAACTGTAGTGCAAACTGCTCAAACACTGAAATATTGGTACTGCTAACACTTTCTCAAATTCATGTTGGGCTTGTGTCACATCCTGCCTTGCTCTATCAAACCGGAACTGTCCTCTCAGGTTTGGGTTAGTCTTTTCTTGTGCTTGGGTCAGTTTAGGACTAGCTGCTAACTAGCACAGAGGAGCTGGTAAGCATTAGCTTAGCTAGCATGATAACAGCTCTGCTCAGCACAGTATATGTTTGGACCTGGCTAACTGAAGACACCAGAAACAGGAGTTTAGATGATAATGATTCAGATCTGAGGGAATGAAGTCTAGCAGATGTCTAGCAAACCCGTTCTGTGGTGTTCGGATCTGTGGCCTGTTTGACTAGCTTAACGTTAGCTTAGCGAGCAGGCTCCAGACCCAAACAGTGCCAGTGCCACTACAGTACAGGCTTGATTCTGACTAGCCACTGCTCTAGTGACACCACGGTCACTGATAAAAACTAAATCTGAAATCTCAAATGGCTGAAAGCCTAAATCAAGGCCTGTCCTGTGGTGTTTGGGCGTGTAGCATGTTGGCTAAGCTACAGAGAGCTTAGTTAGCCGCCCAACTATGCTAGACACCACAGGACGGAGTTGGTACCAGTTGATGCTGAAATGGCAGCAGTTTAAAGGCTATCTGAGAGTAAGTAGCGTTAACTTGAAAGCTGAACGTGGTTTGTGGTGTTTCTGACTCTATTCACACGTGACAAAAGCGACAGGCAACCAGTAGGGTGGTCTCTTTCATAACGGAGGACATCCCACCCCCAAAAGGACAGAATTCAAATCATAACCTAACCTATATAACACATACACGACTGCTTTACTTTCCTAATTTACTGGAATGGGTGACGGGAGCTTACTAACTGACTAGCATAGCATGCGGTTAGCATGTAGGCGAGTCATAATGTCACATGACCTTGGTCAACCAATGAAATGCAAGGCATGTCTTTTGACACAGACGTGAGCCGATGGCACACATGATACTGTTGGCGAGACGTGTGGCCACCCTAGCGGCTAGTCAGGGGTGTATGGGTTTTGTAGCCATGGTAAACATGGGAGAGAAGCTCGTAACCGCCGTTTCTTCGTACGTAGGATCCAGATAGAAAGTTTGAAGGGTAGAATGCACATCCGTAATTCCTAGAGCTGCATTTGGTTGTGTCTGTGAGTGGGAGTGTACATGGTCTACCTGAAAAGCCCATCTCCAACAGCACGGCTCTCTTGCGGTCCTTCACACTACTGATCTGAGGGAAGTAGACGTCCAGAGCCATGAAGAAAAGGCAGGCTAAAAACGCCACCACCCCTATAGTGATGGCGTAGTTACAGGCGTCTGCGTTTTTATTGTAGACGCAGTGCAGCCGCTCACTGCCCATGTTCACGTAGCCCTCGTTTATTATGGAGCCGAACACCACCATGGAGAATATCTGTGGACAGAAAGAGAGAGAGGGCGTAAGTGAGGCATTAGCTTTTAGCTTTTAGCTCCGTTTATGTAATAACACTGTGAATTTTACGAGGACCTAGAGCGAGGAAGCACGAGCACCTCGCCTCGAGATGAGCCCCAACTTCTCACGTAGGTGTGGAGTCATTTACACCGTAGACTCGGAATGTGCTTCATTCGCACCAGTGCAAGACATTGCACATCCCGTGCTCTCCTGAAGACGCACATAGGGCGTCCTTTCAATTTCAGTTCGCTATGCAGACCTAACGCACTGTTTGTGAGGTCAGGCATTCCATTTCATCCCAAATGTGTCCAGTAGGGTTGAGGTCAGGGCTCCGTGTAGCCCACTGGAGGGCCTCCAAACCAAACTCTACAAGCCTTGGCGTATTGGAGCTGGCTTGGTGCACAGGGGCCCAATCATGCTGGAAAGGGTCTTCCCCAGCTGCTTTAAGATTACCATTCACTGGAACTATAGAAGCCCAAATCCTTGAAAAGAGACCCAGATCACCGCCCACCCTCCACCGCACCCTCCAACACACCCTACACAACACCACACTACTGTTGGGATTGTTACTGGTAGGGTAACATTCTCTTGGATTCATCCACCAAATCCAGATTCATCCATCAAGACTACCAGATAGTGAAGCATGGTTGATCGCTCCAGAGTCCAGTGGAGGCGTGCTTTACTCCAGTCCAGCCAACGCTTGGTATTGCACATGGTGATCTTAGGCTTGTGTCCGAATGCTCGGCCATGAAAATCCGTTTTATGAAGTTCCCAGAGTTCTGGTAGTGCGTCTATCGTCTTGGGCCTCAGCTGTTGCTGCTCTGAGACACTTCCAGCTCCAGATAATAGTACTTACATTGGACAAGGGCAAAAAAACTGATTTCTGGCAAAGGTGGCATCCCACAACACTGCCATGCTCTTCAGTAGAATCCAATCCACTGCCAGTGTTAGTCTATGGAGGGATGTCCCCATACTTTTGGCCATACATTGAATCAAGTCTTATTCCAACAAGGGTCACTTATTGTAAATATCACCAAGGTAAACCCAACAGCCTCTACGACATATGACAACTTGTTGGAATAAGCCTTCATAAGGGCTTATGCAGGCTTATGTAGGTGCAGGGGGCTTTATGAATGCTGCCCTAAGGGAAGATGTCACCGCCCCGTCAGTATACACGGTGAGGTGAACAGCTGGAGGCGAGGACTGGGGTGAGCGGTTGAATAGGAGACAGCTGAAGAGGCGACGACGAGGCCTGTGCTATTTTAGGCAACGTCACACCGTAAGCCGACGCATGCGTGTACATCACGGCGTCACCATGGCAACAATCCCAGCAGCGGTGACTATTGGCGGCCGGACACGCTGAGAGAGCACTCAGAGGACGACCCGGAGACTTCTATGAGTCAGACCAACGGGAGTCTTTCTCTCAAAAGATGACTGAGCCACACTACTGTACATCCTATACGCCTTACGCTGCGTGGCCAGTTTATTGGAAACACCCTCCTGGTATCTACACCCATTGAAATCAGAGACCGTTACATTTCCAGTCCTAATGGCATGGAGGAGTTGGAGCTACTACAAGGAGAATGGGACTCCCAACAACAAGACCTGGTAGACCACCTCCAACACCTCCAATGCTCCAAAATCCAAGCTCCACTCCTGCTTCAGACCTGGAAACATCTACAGGTGTTTCTATCCATCCTTCCACTGAGAGGAAGCTCCAAGAGAGCCCCCCGACACACACACCCACCCACCTCCTCCAGATCAGTGAATGTGTTGGGATGATGAGAACCAGCAATTTCAACCAACCTGAGAACAATGGAAGCTGTCCTCCACCTGTTACTCCATCATTTATTGATTTGCATATCTACCCTGTCCATCAATGAGGAGGGACCCCCATACAACCACTCCTGATACTGACATGGAGGTGAACTGTAGTGTTGAGTTCCTTACCCTGGATCTGAATGTCTAATTAGTAGCCCCCCATCCTGTAGCTCCACCTTGCTGGTGTACCTCTGGTAATGAACATGTACCTCTGTCGTCTAGCTCTTCATCAGTGGCTGGTTTCTCTCGTCTGGACATGTTTGGGTGACGGTCCACCTTCAAGCTAGCAGTCACGCTAAGCACTACCATGGCAACATCACTGGGATGCTGAGAACGATTCATCCATCCATCCATTGTCTGGTCCTGAAACCAGAAACTGACCACTTGATGAATGAGGGGGTCTAATAAACTATATCCAGCCCCTCTCCACTGTTCTGTGTTGGGCTGTGGGTGAGGGTTAGTTGTCTACCCCACCCTTCCCTATTACCATCAGAAGAAACCTAATGGATAGAGGGAACCAGGTTGCTTGCTGACTGTGTAGACGTTGGAGAAGTGATGGCGTCTCCCACGTCTCCGTCGCCAAGATACTACATTTGGTCTCAATGGTGGGATAGCGTCCTCCTGTGGCAGGAATGTTGACAAGCCAGAGCCCAGGGGAAGACGATCCACCCTGACCGACTACGAAGAACTGTGTGAGGAAGTTCAAGCTGCTTGATGGATTATCACAGGGCTCCATTAGGGAGACAGCATTGCCAGCCTGTCTCCCTGACCGCTCATGACACTAACTGGACAAAACACCTCATGGACGTCAACGTCGCCAAACACTGCAACGGTGTCATGGACTGTCATGGAGTGACTCAGAATGGCAGTGGGTCGTCTTCAGTGATGAGTCCCACTTTGGTCTTGGTGGAGACGCCCAACGAAAGGCCTGGTGTCACTCCACCTCCACCCCTACCGCACCATCTGCAGGAACTGTGTGAGGATGTTCAAGCTGCATGGGATGGATTATCACAGGACTCCATTAGGAACCTCTACAGCTCCATACCGGGATGTCTGGTGTGTTGGGTTAGCAAATAACAGACTGACTCGGCCCCTTATAACAAACAGACTCGGCCCCTTATAACAGACCGACTCGGCCCCTTATAACAGACAGACTCCGCCCCTTAAAACAGGCCGACCCCGCCCCTTATGACAGACTGACTCGGCCCCTTATAACAGACTGACTCGGCCCCTTATAACAGACTGACTCGGCCCCTTGTAACAGGCTGACTCGGCCCCTTATAACAGACTGACTCTGCCCCTTATAACAGACCAACTTGGCCCCTTATAACAGACCAACTTGGCCCCTTATAACAGGCTGACTCGGCCCCTTATAACAGACCAACGCGGCCCCTTATAACAGGCTGACTCGGCCCCTTATAACAGGCTGACTCAGCCCCTTATAACAGACCGACACGACCCCTTATAACAGACCGACTCGGCCCCTTATAACAGACCGACTCGGCCCCTTATAACAGACAGACGCGGCCCCTTATAACAGACAGACGCGGCCCCTTGTAACAGGCCGACTCGGCCCCTTATAACAGGCAGACTCAGCCCCTTATAACAGGCTGACTCGGCCCCTTATAACAGGCTGACTAGGCCCCTTATAACAGACTGACTCGGCCCCTTACAACAGACCAACACAACCCCTTATAACAGACCGACTCGGCCCCTTATAACAAACTGACTCGGCCCCTTATAACAGACCGACTCCACCCCTTATCACAGACTGACTCGGCCCCTTACAACAGACCAACACGACCCCTTATAACAAACCGACTCTGCCCATTAGACCAGACCGTCTCGGCCCCTTATAACAAACTGACTCGGCCCCTTATAACAGGCCGACTCCGCCCCTTATAACAGACTGACTCGGCCCCTTATAACAGGCCGACTCCGCCCCTTATAACAGACCGACTCGGCCCCTTACAACAGACCAACACGACCCCTTATAACAGACCGACTCCGCCCCTTATAACAGACTGACTCGGCCCCTTATAACAGGCCGACTCGGCCCCTTATAACAGACTGACTCGGCCCCTTATAACAGACCGACTCGGCCCCTTATAACAGGCCGACTCCGCCCCTTATAACAGGCCGACTCGGCCCCTTATAACAGACTGACTCGGCCCCTTATAACAGACTGACTCTGCCCCTTATAACAGACCGACTCGGCCTCTTATAACAGACTGACTCGGCCCCTTATAACAGGCCGACTCAGCCCCTTAAAACAGGCCGACTCAGCCCCTTAAAACAGGCCGACTCAGCCCCTTATAACAGGCCGACTCAGCCCCTTATAACAGGCCGACTCAGCCCCTTATAACAGGCTGGCTCAGCCCCTTATAATAGACTGACTCAGCCCCTTATAACAGGCCGACTCGGCCCCTTATCACAGACTGACTCGGCCCCTTATAACAGACAGACTCGGCCCCTTATAACAAACCGACTCGGCCCCTTATAACAGACTGACTCGGCCCCTTATAACAGACAGACTCGGCCCCTTATAACAAACCGACTCAGCCCCTTATAATAGACCGACTCAGCCCCTTATAACAGCCCGACTCGGCCTCTTATAACAGCCCGACTCGGCCCCTTACAACAGACTGACTCGGCCACTTATAACAGACCGACTCGGCCCCTTATAACAGACTGACTCGGCCCCTTATAACAGACCGACTCGGCCCCTTATAACAGACCGACTCGGCCCCTTATAACAGGCTGACTCGGCCCCTCATAACAGGATCCAGTAGCAGTGTCTAAGCCCCCTGGACAAAACGAGTCCCCTCTGTGATGCTCTGGGGGTGTTTTAGTTAGGTGGACATGATGGACTGATTGGCATGATGAACATTCAGGAGCATCTGCACATCTGGACTGTCCCTCAAATCCTCAGGTTTGAGTCCTTCTGGAAATCTCTGGGAACTACCTGGGAGAGCATCCACCCAATCTGAGCCAACTCCGCAATCCCTTGAGTGGCAAGAGTGTCGGAACGCTGATGTGGCCTACATCCAGAAACTTGTCCAGTCCATGCCCAATCCAATCCCAGGTGTTACTGGTGCTTGTGGAGGTGTATGAATGTGCATGTGTGTGTCCCCATACTTATGTCTTAGCATGGCTGGTAGCAAGTCTGGTATATGATTGTTAAATTGATTATTTGATTATTAAATTAATTATTTATAACGTAAACAGGGAGCGCTGTGCTATGAGCTCACGCCCGACCTGAGGGCAGTGCTTTATGTCCTGCGGTCGTCGGCAGTTCCCGTTGAGCATGAGGTCAGCAAAAGCCGGACTAAGCCAAAACACGAATGCAGCCATTAATACGAAACACCAAGTCATCACGATGACCTCCTCCGTGACCCCCCACCTCCAGCCCAGGTGGCGGAAACTGGCCTCCATAGTTTGAAGACAGGTGCACCAAATGAGCAGGCTGTACTGTGGACCAGCAGCACCACGTGTGCGGCTCACATCCGCCCGCGCTCCCTGTGGGCGCCCACACAGCGCTCCGGCTTCTCCACAGCCTCCGGGAGGAGCCCTACTACTCCTCTCTGCTCCTCCGTGGAAGTGAACTGCTGGGTGACGTAGGTCGCTCCACAGAGAGAGCATCACGCTCGCTCCAGCAGCTCGGCGCCTCCACCACTCGGGCTACCAGAGGACAACCACAACCCCTCCACGCACGCGGAGCACGTGGTGCCTGCGTCATTTCCACGGCAACATGTGACGTGTGCTGCTGTAAAGCCCCGTTTACACACAATGACGCAGGGAGAGCTGCTCAGCAGTCACTCAGGAAACGAGCAGGTCCTTATATTAACTCATATGGTCCGATTAAAAATCATGATAGGAATAAAAAACGTGCATCCACTGACAGGCACATAAATAAATAAATAAATAAATAAATAAATAAATAAACCCGGTTATTTAATGGGGCATTACGTCACCCAGAAATATATAAATACAGGAATAAATAAAATAATTAATGAATTAATAGACTCTTCCCCCAGAGCTAAACACCCCCAGCTCCAGCAGCCGCTGGGTAACCAAGAGATAAACAGCCGCGCGCGCGAGCAGGGGGTCCCGCTCCTCCCTTACCCAGGCCAGTGCTCTGAGGATGGTCTGCGGTCTCCTGGCGAAGCTGAGCGGCTCGAAGGCGGCTCCGGCTCGGCCCGCGCCGAACGAGCCCGTTCCGTTCATCTCCGCTCCTCACTGTGACGGTGTGAGCGCGCGCAGCAGCCGAGCGCGAGCGCGAGCACTAGCGGAGCCGCGCGCCGCCTGCTGCCATGACGCGGGAGCGCGGGTGCGCGTGCGCGTACGAAAGCCTGGGCGAGCAGGGATGGGCATGTTCCGGCTCTTTCCAGCGGGAGTCGACTCTCTCGAACGACTCTTCCTGCTGTGGAACTGATTATTCAGGTCAGCGGTGTTAATAGAGATAACACGTTTCCCCTTCCGGTACTGATACTAACTGTACCTGACCTAAATTAATCTAGTTCTGATAATTATATAGTTAAAAACATATTCTGCTTTGGTGAATTAATAAGTAAATAAATAAAAATATGTGTCACAAATTAAAAATGTCCAGATAAATATTCTATAAATGCTGATTTTATAGTTTTTTTTCATTATAATATCATAAATAAATTTTGACAAAATAGCTAACCTATAAATCCTATTTTCATACAGTTAAATAAGAAAATGTATTTTAGTTTAAAAAATCTGTTCTGTGTCACAAATAAAAAATACTCAGTCAATAAATAAATAACCTGTAAATTCTGATGTTTATACGATAATATCATATACCACATACCAACATATTTAAGCAAACCTATTTAAAAATTTGCTATATAAACGTATTTTGTTTTTACTATAATAAAATTAGTAATAAGAACCATCAAAAAAAAATAGGCAAATATATTTAAAAAATAATAAGTATATCAACCAATCAACCACAAATTAAGGTCAAACATTCATAAGACCTGCATTTTTATTTTTGTTTACATTTAAAAAATAAATAAATAAAAACATAACAGCTCCCTGCGAGTCGGCTCCTAGTGTTCACCCAAAAGACTCGTTTACAGAGTCGACTCGTTCGCCAACTACACATCTCTACCTCAGAGTGATGCTCTGCTGAGGCGTTTAACCTGTGAAGACACTGTCCCTAGCGGGTTAAAATGCCTTTAAGATGTTTAATCTGGATCTTTCCACTTTACAAACACTTGTACCGGCGAACTAAAGCTTTAGAGAGACACAAAACAACCCAAGCGATGAACAACCGCAAGCTAACTCCCTCAGACCGACTGTTCGGTTAGCTACGCTGGTTAGCTTCTGGGCTAATGTTTTCTTCGGGTTGTGTTTGTATCTGACCCTCACAGAAACAGTAAAACCGCGAAATATGTGGTGTTAATGGCGAATTTAGTCTCATATCAGTGACATTTCGTAGCTTTTATGCAAATTAAGTACCAGCTGTGTCACTATCCTCGAGTTTCAACTGGAGGAGGTCCAGTAGGCCGCGTTCCAATAAGTGTGCTGTGTACTAGGGCACCTAACTAGTGTGCAGCGCCCTGCCCGGCTCAGGTGTTTTAGGTAGAGCACAAGCACACTTATTGGGACACGACCCTGTTTCATTCATGGAACCCATGCAGAGTGAAACTCCTGCGGTACACGGCTTGAGCAGTGGGGGGCGGTATAGCGCTGTGTGTGAACATCTCAATGGCCGGTCATAGAGCTGCTCTTTGTTTGGGCTGGTTGTTATTGATCAGCTTGGGTTTTGACTGGGCTTAAACACCAAATGGCCAAAATAACCCTACCAAGGGAGCTAACGAAATTAGAATTTCTGATTTGCAGTGAAATTCAGATTTTTAATTAGAGAACGTGAAAGAGGTTCCCACAGTTAGGTTTGGGTTAGGTGTAATTTAGCATAGTAGTAGAGAGGACCATCAAGATGAGTCCTTCTAGAAAGGAAGATTAACCAAGGGCATAGGTTTGGGCACAACAGGGAGGCACGGAGGGATGCAGCCACCCAATCCTTGGACAAAACTGCATTATGTATGCAGGGCAGGGAATAGAGGAAACACCCATGCTTGAGGTGCATAGACTGAGCGTCCTGATAACTTACCATTAGCACACTGATCATTAGCTCTCTCACTTGTCGTGATGTCAGCCATCGCATAGCCCCCTGACTGTAGTCAATCAAATGCTGGCACGACACCATTGTCATTGGCGATGTTGACGTGGTGTTAAGGGCAGGCATTGTAAGGAAGACTCATGGAGGACATCACTACTGTCTGCAATCTTAAGGTAGGATTTATCCCAAAATCCAGCAAACTTGACACGAAATGGCAAATCAGTGCCTGGATCCAAGTTGTTTCTGTGAATTGTAGCGATCCATGCAGAGCTGAAATCGTCTTCTTCTCTACCACCTTAAATGGTGCAGCTGTTACATTCCCAGCCTTCCCCACTTTAGGTGGAACACCATGTTATCTGGATACAGTTTGGCTGGGTCTCTTTTGCATCTTTCACTAAAGTGTGATTTGAATGTGTCCAGGTGAGATCAGTTTGTACTTTTCACATAATTCCTGTTTCCCTTTGTTTACTTCTTTCCTTGTTACAGTATGAGTGGACAAGCCTTGGACCTTTTTAACTGATCCAAAAGACATGAAGGTTCTTGGTTTGGAAAACAAGAACTCCAACTTCCCTTGTTTCTTCTCTGAACTGCTAGTCAGTGCTTGGGCAGATGCGTTCCCAATGTCAAGATCTGTGTCCAAACGTGGATTAAGATCCAGTTGTATTCTCCATGAGCACCAATAACCACCGTGTTTGGATTGGGCATGGATTGGACAAGTTTCTGGATGTAGGCACATCAATGTTCAGGCACTCTTCCATCAAAGAATTGGTCAGTTGGGACAGATTTGGTGGATGCCTTTCCTGGCACAATTCCGAGGAGAATTCCCTGTAGACTGGGATTTTAGCCACTGCTGGTAGACCTGTATGACCGTACACTTCCATACACCTGCGGATTCAGCTACTTCCTCACACTATGGTCTTTGGCCACGCCCACATGCTCCGTCCCTCCTTTTAGCCAATCATTAACATCTGCTCTGGAGCGTTTTCCACACATGGAACGAGACATTCCCCACACTGTAGCACCTCTTCTCAGTCTATGGATCCCGTCACTCACACCCCACAGGGATTTATAACCCCATCATCCTCATGCAGCGCCATCTGCAGGAGCCTGAAGATACTACCACCTTAAACACGCAAGGTGACCCATTTATTGTCCAGGCAGCTTGTTAATGCAAGGTGTAAACACGGCTTATGAGAGTCCAGATTGATGGAGCACAGACTGAAGCCGCTGATATTCAGAGCTTACCAGCCGAAAAAATGTCAACAACTAAAACTGATTTTCTTCATTTCCCTCCCTGTTTTCCTTCTATCTCTCCGCACCCACCTCTTCCACTGATCTTTGCCCTTATCAGAGGTCAAAAGGGAATTTTCCATGATTATCTGACATGGCAACTGCTACTCACCAACTCGTTAACTGTGCATCATGCATGGTAATGATGGGATTGACTTACATGCAAGAGGAGTTGGATGAGGATCTGGCAACCGGATATCCACACCCTCACTGATATCATTGAGTCATCAGAAGGAAATCCAAGGAAATGGCCAATGACACACAAACACAAACACGCACAAACATTTGTTTTCCATTGATCTGTTGGGTTAATGTGTGTAGATAGATGCCGGCACCTAATTTTTAACCCCAGCAGCTGAAAGGAAATATTCTGGCCTGAGATGAAAGCTCCACTAGCAATATGATTGTTTCAAAACTAAAATAACTAAAATTATTAACAGAATGTGAAGAAATGTCACTTTTGGTGGTGTGTGAAAGACGTTTATGTATGGTGACTAGATATCTACTATCCCAACCATGGGGACCAACCATGCCCCCTGACAATTTGGTTCCATCCTGGAACAGTAGATTTCTCCACATAGTCCACCATTTTCATTGCTGTTGCTCATTGTTATATGTCATTTTTTGAGGGGGTGGGATGTAAATGAGTCAGGACGGTTTGATTTTGGGGTCTCCCCATTTACCGTTTTGTATTTAAAAGATGGAGACAGTGTTTGTGGGTCATGGTTTCTGGACAGCTCCATGCCGTGACGTCTGGCGTGTTGGGTTAGCAAACATGGTGGCCCAACACCACACTGAGAGACTTCAGCATGTGTAGCTCAATAAATATTGATCATATCAGTCAAGTGTATCATCAGTTGTTGATCCTGGTGACCTTTATCTTCCTTCCCAACACCACTGCAACACCGCACCTCCTTCTGGGTGCAGCTGTTCTTTTGTTGATGAGTGTATTGGGTTATGTATTATGTTGAATGCTACCAGAAGCTGAAAGTGGAGACATCACCGTAAATGTTTTCAGGCATGCTTGATTTTTACACTATATTGAATCTTGATCGAAGGACGAGTTTGTGAAGTAACATCCCTAGAACCCGAGTATCCAGTCTGCTGGTTACTACACACACACCTACACCCTCATTAGAACAATTAGCAAAGCTCACCTTTGCTCTTAGCCCAACTGGGGAAGAAGCCGCTACATTTTTAATTACAGAAACTGGAGCATGTCAGCATGGAGTCCTGACCTTAAATCGTTCTGAGATGGCAAGTTACACCACTCCTGGCGCTGACCGCGAGACTTCTATGATTACATCCTTACATCAATATTTTTAATTACCCCACCGCGAGTGTTACACTGACACCCTGCTAGTCCAGCACCCTGGAAAAGACCTTCAGCTACTAACTAGCTTCGACCAGTCACTGATAACCGGTGTTAGTGTGCACTAACGTAGTCTTTAAGTAGCAGTCGTAGTGAACAGTCTCAGTGAGGGGTAGGTAACACCGTTTCATACTGTCCTGTGTTTACTGCCATGTGTGACGGCTATAGAAGGGTAGGTTCCTTTCTAGGGTAAATAATTTCCAGTCCGTTGGACATATTATGTTTTGAGCTATCCTCCTGCTTAGCACTGCTGATGCTACGGCCGATAAACCAAACTCAGATCAGCAAATGGCTACTCGGTGATAATGGGGACTGTATATACATGGAATACACTGGAACTGAATGAATACGTCCTTTGAAAGGCCTGTGTATCTGTGTACAGCCCCCATATGTCTCTCTCTCTCTCTCTCTCTCTCTCCCTCTCTCTCTCTCTCTCTCTCTCTCTGTGTGTGTGTGTGTGCAATAGCAAGCCTCCATGCCTACATTATTCATGCTGGAATGAGACTCGAGCTAAAGTTACATCAAGGCAAGTAGAGCTGACAAATTAAGGCTCCTTCTACAGCCTGGAACACCAGTAAAACACTGACACACATCCTCTCACTCACCTAGAAACTCAACCCTTAGCAACCCTTCACTCTAACGACAGCTCCAACCAAACAGGTGCTCCTACCGAAGGTTTAGTGATCAGTGGTTTCGTCTTGCCGTTCTTTGCGAAGAAGCCTCGGCCACTGGACAGTAGTAGAAAGCGCAAGGAGGAGTGCGTGGATGGTTGCGGGAATAGAGGCGCTCTCCTCAGCTGAGGAACTCTACCCGCAGGACTCTTTTCGGTGCGCTGAGGAGTGGAGCCATGAGGACAGAGATTTGCACAGTCGCACCACAGACTGGACACATCACTCCACCCTAAAGAGTGAGAGGACACTTTAAGGTAAGAACAGATGATGTTGTTTACGTGGTCTGAGTGATTGTGTTTGATGCCGACTCGAGTTGGGTAGAACTTCTGATTTTCTCTTTCTGAATGGCAGAGAGGCTGCGACATAGCATGGTCGTAGGACAAGGAGAAAATGCCAGGCAAAAAGGACGCAAAGTCAGCGGCCAAAAAAGGAGGAAAACCAGAGCCCGAAAAAAGTAAGGGCAAAGAAGAAGAGAAAAAGGGCAAGGATGACAAAAAAGGGGCTAAGGATGATAAAAAGGGAGGTAAAGATGACAAGAAGGGAGGGAAGGATGACAAGAAGAAGGGAAAGGACGAGCCTCCTAAGGGTAAAGGAAAAGACGATGGAAAGAAAGGAAAGGATAAAGGGAAGGGAGCCAAAGTGGTTAGTGAATCAGAGGAGGGTTCCGATGAGGAACCTATGGAGGACGAGGAAGACTTAAGCGATGAAGAGGAGGAGGAATCAGATAGAGACGCTCGCAAGCGTGGTCGTGGCAAGCCTGACCCTAAAGGCAAAGCAGCCAAGGGAAAGTCCAAATCCAAATATGTCGCATCAGATGAGGACGAGGAAGAAGATGAAGACGAGGAGGAAGATGAGGAGGAAGAAGAAGACAGTGAAGAAGAGGACCGCAAAGGGAAGAAGTCAAAAGACGCCCACAAATCCAAATCTAAACCGCAAGAAGATGGAAAGAAGAAGAAGCCAAAGAAGACGGGCGAGTCTCCACCGGAGCCACCACCAGAGGAGGCGAAGAAGAAAAGAGGCTTAAAGAACACCTCCAAACTCTTTATGCGTTTCTCCGGATTCAAGAGGAAGAGAAACTCCAAAAAGCGACTCAAAAGCACGTCCAGACTGTTCCTCGGACTCGGCAGAAGGAAGAGTCGTATAGCCAGAAAAAAGAGGAGGAAATCGGTTTTGAAAAACGCCCCCAGGCTGCTCATGCGATTCAAAGCCAGTAAGAAAAAAAAGAAAGAGAAAGAGAAAGAGAAGGACAAATCAGGGAATAAGCCAACCTACATGCTTCTTAGGATCGGTGGGAACAAACCCGTAGAGAAGAAAACCGGGTTTTTCAAAGGACTTTTTGGGAAAAAGAATGCGGACGAGGGGTCTAACTTCAAGTCCCGGAGTGCAATAATGGGCAAAATCGCAGGGGCAACAAACTGGCTCACTAAGAAGTTCCTCTCAACCAAACGGAAACAGAGATCCCTCGGTAGGGATCATGACGCCTGGGGCCGATCAAGCAACAGACATTTCCCTGGGGGTAGTCGACAGACGAGCATGCGAGGCCCTCGCGGATACGACAACTATGGTTACGAGCAAGACTTTGATGGATATGACTACAACAACCATGCTAGGGTAAGAGAGAGAGGTGCGTTCAACAGGCAGTCAATCAGTAGACACCCGAACAGATATGAGGCACAGTACGCTTCTCTGCAGGGCCATTCACAAATGCTGCCTCAACACTACAGTCAATACGAAGAGACAGCTGACTATTATGACGCCCCCTCTCAGGACCAAGGCTATTATGACCTAGAGGATGGATACTATGACTCACAGATGGGCTTGCAGAGTGGAGGAGAGTATTATGACGATGGTATGGGCTACTTTGACCCATATGCTACTCAAAATCAGATGGGCTACTACCCGGAGGAGATGGAATACTATGGGGAACAGCAGACCATGGACCCCTATTACAACAATGGCATGGACCTCTATGATGAGAACCAGTATCTTTTAGAGAATGGCTATGAAAGTTATGGTAATGAAATGGAGTCATATGATCAGGCTCAGTATGGTTATTATGATGACCCTCAGGGTTATTACGATGATCCGTATGGTGAGGCTGGACCAGGCGATCTATACCTGGATCCATATGGAAATTATGGGGATCCGTATCAACAAGACTACCAGGTTAATTACAGTGAATCTGGGGTTTCTCCATATCTCGAGTCTTCCTATAATATGTACCAGCCATATGGTTATGCGGCGCAAGATATTATGGGAAGTGAGGAGGTAGATGCGTTGTATGGTGAGGAGTTTGGCGACATTCCCATGGAGCCAATGGTACTTCAAGGAGACATGTTCAGAGTTCCAAGACCTCAAGTCAAGCTTTTCGGTAAAGAGAAGTTAGATGTCGAGCTTCCCCCACCACCACCGCAATATGATTTTGAAGAGATGTCAGAGATCCAATATGAAAACGAACCCTTCATCTCTGGGGCTTCTATAGTTGATGGTTTTCCTCCAGCAATGCACCCACAAGAAATGTTTCATCCAATGATGCCTCAGATCCCCACACCAACCGCTATGTTAATTAAGCAGGCCAACAGTCCTCAGGGATTGGTAAGTCATGCTGCTCAGCCTCCACCTATGTCACCAATGGTCCAGGGTGGGGTGTACCTTCCATCTCCTACACCAAGCAGAAAGTCCATGGGGATGATGGGTTCCCCTATACAAAGGCCCCGGTCTCCTATGGCAGCTCCAGGTCCTATGTCTCCTATGGTAGTACCAGGTCCCATGTCTCCTATGGCAGTACCAGGTCCCATGTCTCCTATGGCAGTACCAGGTCCCATGTCTCCTATGGCGGTACCAGGTCCCATGGTCCCTATGGCTGCAGCAGATCCCATGACCCTTATGGCAGGTCCAGGTCGCATATCCCCTATGGGATCACCAGGAGGTTTAATGAATGTGAGGCATTCCCCTTTACCGATGCGCCGGCAAAGCCCTCACGCCTCTCCACAGCTCTCCATGCATCCTTCTGGCATGCACCCTGCAAGACGGAGCCCCTCCCCACAGCCCTCTGTTCGACATTTTGGAGCCAGAGGAGTGCCTCCATCTCCAACAATGAGCAGAGGGATTCCATCTCCAGTCACTCGTGTTCAACACCCGCCTTCGCCCCTTGGACAAAGAAGAGTAAGTCCACCTGGCTCTCCAAGACTTTCTAGACATTTCCAACCTGAAACACCATTCATGGAGGCCACAGCATCCCCTAAGCCTAGACCCCGCCATATGGCTCCACGAGCCCCCTCTCCTCGAGCTAGCCCTCCAGCTTCACCCCGTGGTTCCATCCGCAGACGGAGCCCCCCAGTTTCTCCACGTGCCTCAATGAGGAGACCCAGTCCCCCTGCCTCCCCATCAATTGCTAATCGACCATTTGGTGCAAGAAAGCTCCAACGTTCGCCATCTCCTCTGAGGCGAATAAGTCCTCCTCCTTCCCCACAGATGGGTATGCGTCCTGTGGGCAATGTACGACAGAGGAGTCCCGATAGGCCACAATCGCCATTCGTAGCTCACAGATCATCACCTACGCCTTCTCGAAGAAGCTTTGCAGTTGAACCAGAATCTGTGCAGCCTCCTTCTCCTTCTTCAGGTGCACGCAGACCACCCTCCCCAACTCTCTCCCGGAGGTCTACCCGTCTAATGAGAGATCCACCTCCCCTTGGATCACCTGGTGGGCGTCTGCGGGGAATGGGGCGTCCCAACATTCCTATGGGAGCTGTAAAGCCCTCTCCCGGTCGAATGACTCGTCCAGGTGCACCAACACAAAACGTACCTCCTTTTAGAGCCTCCATACGCAGCAACAGGTCAATCATGCCTCAGGACTTCACTTCCTCCCCACAGCTCTCAGGCCAACATCCTGGGATGGCCATGAGGGAGCAGAGGCGCTTCGTTCCCCCTGGAACTGGAGGCCATGCAAGGAACCCCCAAAGACCTGTTGGTCGTGGCCGTCCTTTGATAGCCAGGCAGTCACTGAGGCAGGCACCTCATTCACCACAGCCTTCTCTGAAACGCATGGGCCCCCCATCACCACAGCCTTCTGTTAGGCATTTCTCTAGGCCGACATCTCCACACCCTTCCATCAAACATGGCTCCCCATTGCCAATGCGTGCTCCTTCCCCTCGTGCACCGCCCTCCCCTTTCCTCTCAGGTGCTTCACAAATGCCTGCTGCACCGTTCGTATCTCCCTACCCTATTGGAGTAGAGCCAATACCTGTGGAACATAACCAAATTATAGATGTGCCCCAGTCGTCAATGCTCTCAGGGCCTTACCAAAATCCAAGTATGCAAAATGCCTACGCCTCACCGATCCAGCAACCCATGCAATCATATTCCCCTGAGCCCATAGGTATAGAACAGTTTCCTGGGCAACCACTATCACCACAGTTATCAAACGCCTTGCAAAACCAAGCTATAAGTCATGCTTCTTATATCTCCGGTCAGCAACTGGCACCAGCGCCACACACCCCAGAAATTACGATAGTACCACAGTATCCAGAGCAGGTGCCGTCTCCTCTTTTATCAAATGCCTTGCAAAACCCTCAGGTCCGTAGAGCCTCATACACATCACCACTGCAAAGACCAGGCTCTCCATATGCTCATGAGGTGGCACAACCTCCTGGTCAGCCAGCTTCCCCTCTTCTATCAAATGCTTTGGAAACCTCCAGCCTCCATAGTGCCTCCTTCGTATCACCATTACAACCACCCGTATCACCATATGCTCATGAAATGGAAGCTTTTGAACAAAGTCCAGGTCAACCTGTATCTCCTATGCTGTCCAGTGCTATCCAAAATCCTTACCTCCGTAACGCCTCATACAAGTCCCCTCTGCAGATGTCTCATTCCCCATATTCCCAGGTCACAACCGAGTACGATTACATAGAGGAGCCAGGCCCCGGGCCTCTCCTCAATAATGCTCTTCAAAACCCCAACATCCGAAATGCGTCCTACCGAACACATTTACGTCGGAGGGGCTCAAGATATCCCCCTGGCTATGGTCCCAGAGGATCACCAGTCCTTTCAAACGCTTTACAAAACCAACAAGTCCGCCAAGCATCTTATCAAACCCAACTGGTTCATCAACGGGGCAGCTATCCCTATGCACCCACGGACCCCAGGAAGTCTCCTATTCTGTCTATACGTCATAACCCTATTCTTACCGGTCAGACGCAACATAATCCACCCACCTCTCCAATGACTGTCCAGGCGCTCTTTACTATCCCTATCTGTGCCAGGATTATTCCAGCAAGGTACAACACGCGATTACGAATTCATAGAGGAGCGCAGGGTCCATTCCGGGCTTAAAATAATATCCACGAGAAATAGTAATCAAAACCTCCAATAATTTTTGTTTGCTCTTCAAAACCCCCAACCACCCCCGCCCCCACTCTTAACATGTACCCTCCGAAATGCGTCTTACCGAACACATTTACGTCGGAGGGGCTCAAGATATCCCCCTGGCTATGGTCCCAGAGGATCACCAGTCCTTTCAAACGCTTTACAAAACCAACAAGTCCGCCAAGCATCTTATCAAACCCAACTGGTTCATCAACGGGGCAGCTATCCCTATGCACCCACGGACCCCAGGAAGTCTCCTATTCTGTCAGACGCACTGCATAACCCTCAGGTTCAGGGCGCTACTTACCGTCTGCCAGATGGCACGCTGGTACATGGCAATCAAGTGGTACATCCACCCACCTCTCCAATGCTTTCCAACGCACTACAGAATCAACAGGTACGCACTGCCTCGTACCGACTTTCCGATGGGACCTTAATAGGCATGGACGGCCGACCGGCGCAACCCTACTCTCCAAACCTTTCCAACGCCTTGCAGAACCCTAACATAAGAAATGCCTCTTATAGACTTCCAGATGGAACTTTGGTGAGCGTAGATCCCCATCAACAGCCCTCTTCTCCGAATCTATCCAATGCCTTGCGGAATCCAAATGTAAGAAATGCTTCCTACAGACTGCCAGATGGGACCGTTCTTATGGCAGGTGAACAACAACCAATGTCTCCCAACTTGTCACGTGCACTTAGGAATGAGAGCCTTCGGAATGCATCCTATAGGCTACCTGATGGAACAATCGTATTTGCTGAGCCGCAGTTGCCGCCGAGCTCTCCGCATTTATCCGCTGCACTTCAAAATCCAAACTTGCGAAATGCATCCTATAGATTGCCTGATGGCTCAATAATGTATGCACAGCCGAAACCTAGCTCCCCAAATTTATCAAAAGCACTGCAGAATCCACAAATGCGAAATGCTAGTTACAGACTACCTGATGGCTCCATCATATCCACGCAGGTCCCCGATGAACCCACTTCCCCTAATTTATCAAGTGCACTTCTGAATCCATCCATTCGCAATGCTACCTATAGACTTCCTGATGGCTCAATAATTAGCGCCGATCCAGTTCGTCCTCCGAATCTGGCCAATGCCCTTCAAAACGTAGATATCAGAAAAGCTACCTACCGTCTACCTGACGGTTCAATAATCAGCGCCGATCCGGTACGCCCACCAAATCTTTCCAGTGCCCTCCGAAATGTAGATATCAGAAATGCTACCTACCGTCTACCTGACGGTTCAATAATCAGTGCCGATCCGGTACGCCCACCAAATCTTTCCAGTGCCCTCCGAAATGTAGATATCAGAGGTGCTTCCTATAGGCTTCCAGATGGATCGATTATTTCCCCAAGTGCTATGTACGAGCCAGCCAGTCCGAGCATCGCAGGTGCCTTGCAGAACGAAAACCTCCGCAAAGCCACATACCAGCTCCCTGATGGTTCTATTATCTCAGCAAATCCCAGAACCAGTCCAAATCTAGCAGGAGCCCTCTTAAACAAAAACCTCCGAAATGCCACTTATCGTTTACCGGATGGGTCCGTCCTGGTACAAGGTTTTGCAGGTCCGTCCTCACCTCAGCTGAGTGATGCTCTGAGGAACGCTGAGCTGAAAAAGGCCTCGTACCAGTTACCTTCAGGACTGTCCACTGTAACGTCCTCAGGGCTGATCATTGGCCCCGACGGCAGATATGCCTTGGTGTCCCCACAGAGGAAAGGCCCTGAGGAACACTGGGCTCAGAATGACAGGGAAGGACAAACGGCAGAAGACGTGTGGACTTCAGAGAAGGTCCTGCCTCACGGAACACTCGAGAATCTTATCAAGTGGTCTGTGTATCGTGATGACAACATGATGGACCACCTTACTCCACCACCCATCTCTTTCGGGTCCAGGGAGGCAGAGGTGCACTGGGTACCAGATCGGGAAGGGGAGCCCAGTGGCCATTGGTACGACAAGGTAACCGAGCCTCTCATGGTAGAATTCTCAGCATCCCATAAACCATGAACTTTTATTTTGGCAGCTCAAACGAGCAATTACTTGGCGGATACATGTTTCGGCTTACGTGCAGTGTAGCCACGTGCCTGACGTCAGAAAGATTTTGTAGATAAGGAACGGGTTTAATTAACCTGAGCCTGGTATGACTTACCTGTTAGCTGACAGTAATACAGATGCCAGAGCTAAAAGTCAGTGTGGGTTAGAGCCGGCACAATAGGCCCGACCAAGCTTAACTATCTCCATCAGGGTTACGCCGCAGAGCCTGTGGCTACATCAGATGTCAGAGGAGATTTACAAGGCCGATTATAACCATGCTCAGGTTACACTGCCGACACTGGTAGCATCTCTACTTAATGCGGCTCTGGCCAGTGAGGTCACCCCCTGACCTAATTGACAAGGGTGTACATTAAACTCCCAGAATGCCAAAGTAGGGTCAGACAGGTTGCTCTTAGAAACACTGAAACATCTTGTTCCAGAAATATGAGAGTTTCTGTATGTGCACAATTATATACATATATATATATATATATATAAAATCCCTGTTCTGTAAACAGATGTATTCTATAAGGAGTCTTCCCACTATGAGATACAGAGAGAAAAGAGAAGCAGATGGAATTGAGGACATGACACAGTTGGAGTAAGAAACATGCCCATATCTATTACAATACATATATACATTACATTACATTGTGAAGGTTGACTGTCTCTCCATTCCTCTCAGGGAGCTGACGGAGGCGGCTGTTTTAATTAACCTGAAGATTCGCTTTGATCAGGAGCTTATCTATGTGAGCAGTATATTATTTAATATTTATAAATATATGTATCTTGAGTTACCCATATATTTTCACAGTGTACCTATTGTCACTGTCCAAAGAAAAACAGGTATCTCCAAAATAGTAACTTTACAGGAGCGACCAAAAACCTCATTTTGTTTGAATGGAAGTCAATGGAACCAGACGTCTTTCCAAGCAGATTTGGGCCATTTCTGTCGGTCCATTCTTCTTGAAATTCACACACAGTGTAAACAGCAGAGCATGCGATCAAATGAGACATCAAAGTAAAAATTGACCAAAATGGAGATACATGTTTTTCTTTGGACAGCGACGAAACAATGTATAAACCAAAAAAGGATATATATGAATAGAACTTTGGAGCTACAGGTAATAGGGCGAAAAAATGTAATAATGTATAATAAATAATAATTATAATATTATTAATATTATATGAGTATACTGAATTTATACCATTGTCCATTTTTTAATTGTCTTAATATTTATCAAGTTTTATAGTAAATAAATATTACTATATTATTTCTGTTATACATTTTATTTATATATTTATTTATTTTTATTTTTATATATATATATATATATATATATATATATATTTTTTTTTTTTTTTTAATATATATATATATTTACATATATTTGTTTATATATATATATATATATATGTATGTATATATATATATATATATATATATATATATATACATACATACATATATATATATATTCTCTGAACATGTGATATTTTTCTCTCTCTCTTTTCTCTAGACATATATTGGCAGTATTCTGGTCTCACTGAACCCATACAAGTTGTTTAACATCTATGGCACCGATATGGTCCTCCAGTACGAGGGGCATGGCTTAGGGGAAAACCCACCGTAAGTCTGCCACCTTGCTGTTCTGTGCCATATTAATAAGTGAGCCAGCAAAAGCAAAGCAAAGTGGTGCGAAGCAAAACACGTATACCATCTTTCGATGGCAGTGACACGAAGATAAGCACTGTCAATGCAAATACACACCTGCAGTGCAGTTCATTACACCGTTCCACCTGCCCCAAAACCAATTACTGTGCAAGTGCAGGACATCCCAGACACTAGCTAGTAGCTACATCACCGTGGAGCATTCACAAAGCAATAACTCACCAGTTTAAGGATTAATCGGGTGAGGTCAAGTGTGCTTGTATGCATCTGAGAAAGAAAGAGAGAGACAGTGACTGTCTCAAATTTCTCCAACTTGCTGTCTGGACACAAGCTAAGCAGAAGGACACATATCGAATGTATTACATCACGTAACATGAGAATTAGCCACAGATTCTGCATGCGTGTTCCCCGGGATAGGATGTCCTTGTGAAATGCTCAGAAACAATACCCCATGTATTTCTTTGTTAATTACACTTGTTTGACGTAACACCTACTTATATAACAGGATATAATATCTACTGGGGCAAAATATTGTATCTCCAGTATTCTACTTATACAGGACAACTTGGAATGGGAGTTTGGGGACCATTGGGCCAAGTGTTTTTGGGCCATTTATGTTTGCCGGATCATAAAATGGGAATACAAGGTCAAAGATAACAGGAGTTTTATATATAAGGGAGTTTTAAAAAAATTAAAAAGTAATTAAAAGTGAAAATAGAGTTTTTGCTCCGTGATAATAGTACAGGTTACCTCGTAAGTGCCGCCAAAGGCTACACGCTATCTGAAAAAATATTCTGAACCCCATGACCAATGTTGTCGATTTTTTTGGGGAGCGGTATGTCAACACGTCCTCACAGAAAACACTTTAAACTGACGGATTTTTTTGCCAATTTTACAGCACAAATTCCATTTCGTTTTGAATTTAGTATATGGAAAATAAATAAATAAAAAAAACTCAAGTACAAGATAAACTCTCCAGAGACACTTTTTCCACATATAAATATAAAAGTATATATACCTTATTAGGAGACTTTCATATATGAACTATATAGAATTTAGTATATTGACATATACTGTATGTCTGGCCCTTGTAAACATGTATGCTCAGGTATGTGTAATACATATTTGACATATATGTTACACATATAATCATTTATACATTCTAATTTATATATTGTTACTGCATATTAACGTTACTTATCCATATGTCATACAAAGAAATGAATGAAACATATGCAGTGTAACTGATGGATAAGAAATGAAATTAAATGTATATTTATGTATAAATTTGACTTTTGAATTTGAATATAATATATAAAGGCAAGTCAAAGTGAACTTTATTGTCATTCCTATATATATATATATATATATATATATATATATATATATATATATATATATATATATATATATATATATAATATACAGCTCTGGAAATAAATGAGAGAGCACTGTAGTTTCTTCTTAAATCAGAACTGAGGAATTCTGGTCCAACACAAACCCAGAACCTGTAGTACTAATTGTTTTAAATGTTTAAATTAATGTTTTAATTTGTGTGCATAACTTTACAGTCACCTTTTTGCAATTGCAAACATGGCCTACACAACTATGATGGACATCAAGCGGAACCAGTGCATTGTAATCAGGTTAGCTGAAAGTTCGTAAGCTATCGTGTGTGGTTCCCGGGAATGTGTGAGGCCTGTTCTAAGGATGGCTTTTATGCTTGTGTTCCAGTGGTGAGAGTGGATCCGGGAAGACGGAGGCTACCAAACTTGTTCTGAGATACCTCACTGCCATTCACCACAAGAGAAATATAACGCAACAGGTACGGACGCACATTAGAGGAATTCCACCAAATTCAGCAGCTCTGATTTCTTTACAGCGGTGGTGGTGGGAACCAGAGGTCGGACTTGTTCACTACCCCAAACCACCAGAGAATCTACATGTGTCTTTCTCTACATACGTTTTTATGTATTGCATTAATGCAAGCCCAGGGACCAGTGGCACACAAAGTCAAACCACCAAACTGTGTAGGGTTAATTAGGATATCCTGACGCTGACTGAAACGAAAACACACTGCCCCCACATGTTGCAATTTGTCATGGGACATGAACCTACGTAAAGATGTGTGCCTAAAACTTACCCAATGAGAGACCAACTCACCTGAAGTCCGAGTCCTCAAATCATATCACCTTGAAAAGGGCTGGGCAGCTCAGTCCATGAGCCCATGGTCAGCCAGCTCAAGCTATGTTCATAGTAGCGTTCAGGTTTTATAGGTTGATGGAAAGAGGTCCCCAGGAAAGAAGACAGAGCGAGAGAGCGTGAGAACCACTGTTTCCCGCCGTTACTCCAGCCGGCCATTCCCGGCTGAGCCCACATTTTATACGACCCCAGTAATTGCCGTCCCCATGTGGTCCAACATGAAAAACTTTCCCTAACAGCATTTTTACTAGTTTGCATTAGAACCCATTAAATGTATGATTTAAAAAACACATTATATTATATTTTGTACGTTTAAACATGTTTTGAATATGATGCCTGCAACACACTTCGAACCGCAGCAAAACAAGACAGAAAAGTTTCTAGAATAATCAGGTAACACTGTTTTAACACACTCTACAGTAAACTGGCATTAGGGGACCTTACCAAAGGCACAGCCTTTATAAGAAAGGATGAGTCGGGGCTCATCACTTTGTGTCAAACGTGGTGAGAAAATCAACAAACACAATCAACACAAAATCACTAAGGGTTCAGGCCTCTCACTTTTACCAAACACAACAGGATAAGACCACTGAAACGCTGGAGACCAATGTTGAATGTGATCTTCGAGCTGCCATCGCTTAAGAACCCGCCATGCCGCTCCATTAAGCGTAGTCACATGGACTTAGCAGTCCTCTGGAAACACAATTAGCACAGTTCACTCCTGGAGGCGGCGCCGAGTTCTCTGGGCCTGAGCTCATCTCAGAGGGTCTGGAAGTCAGTGGAGATGACCAGATGAGTCCACTCTTCACACAAGATGTGTGAAGATCCCTATATTGGGATTTTAGAGAGACATATGCTGCTTTCAAGATGACATCTTTTCCCAGGCAGTCCGTGGTTATTTCGGCAAGACTATGCCAAGCATTGTTTTGTACCATGCTACAACAGCGTTCGTAAAGACAGGGTGTGTGTATCTAAATGGCCTGTCTGCAGTTCAGATCCATCTCGGGACCTATGTGTTGAACCAATACACTCTTCTACAACAGTGAAAACAGTGAAATTGGATAACTAGCATTCATTTTCATGGATTGTACATAATTAAAGATTGCCATACAGCCTGGAATTGATCTGGCATTGATACATACGATGCTTAGTCCCGTTCTCTTACGTGTGTTTGAGAACTTTTTTTGCCGATGTGTCTTTTTTCTCGTAAATGACTAACATGCTCTTCCTGTTTTATCCGTCATGCTTTCATCCACACAGATTGAGGTAAGATGAAGACTGTCTTGACGTTCGGAATGTGGTATAGCGTAGCCTGGTTTTATTTAATAGGGACTAAGTAGAATGTTTAATCTCTCCAGATCCTGGAAGCGACACCTCTGCTAGAATCGTTTGGGAATGCCAAAACAGTGCGGAACGATAACTCCAGTCGCTTTGGGAAGTTTGTGGAGATCTTTCTGGAGGAGTAAGTGATTCGTCTGGTACCTAAAGGAAAGAAGCACTAGTTGAAATCTGAGATTTGCATGTTATGTTGTTTTCAAAGCCTTACGGGATTCAAAACTACCAGGTCTGTTTCAGGTCGCTTAGCAACTCGTGTGGTGAATTAGTGTTTATCTACCTCTTTGCTCCATTAGCCTCATCACTCCAAGTCCAAAAACCAATGGTTCAGACGTTTTGACCGGTTGCTGACCCACAATGAGTTCAGCTGGAGTTCTGTTTCTGCCAGGCTTTTTTCCATAGGCTCCTGCTTCACCCAGGTGGTCAGTGTTCCTCTTGGAGGGCACTGGCTTCCTTCTCCATATCATTCCATGCATGCTGTTTTCTTGCCCTGGGGTTCTTTGTGATCTCCAGGGCATGTTGGATGACCACTCCAGGGCAGGGTGACCATGATAGTTGAATTGTCTGTATTGGGAGATGCCCTTGATCGTGGATCCGCCCAAACCCACAAATCGGTTTCGTAAGGTCTTCCAGTCTGATGAGCATCAACTTCCTCCACCCAGAGATGTGATGGTGAAGACTCAGGTTGATGATCCCCCACACTCCCTGATTGCCGTCCAACAGACTGAACCTCCTGACCTTAATTATACACTATATGTACTACGACTACAGCGCCCTCCACAATTATTGGCACCCCTCATTAAGATGTGTTCTTAGGCTCATAATACATTTCTATTTAATTTTTATACATATATATAAACATACAAATTCCCCATTAAGAAATCGGATGTTCTGAAAAATAATGATTTCTTAGTCATTTCTTTTTTATTATTATTAGAGTTTAAGGTTACATTTTTCTAGAAATTCCAATGTGAGATTATGCTTCTGCAATGAAAAAAATGTCAAACTTAAAGGTATTTCAATCCCAATATATGTCCAACGTATTCTAGAGTTTAAAACTCTTTACAACCTTTAATTATTATGGGCAATAGGACATTCTGAGAACGCTAAATGGTCCTCAAACTTTCTAGCATCACTGTCCATAGATTCCAAAATATTCAATCCAGATTTCCCAAATGTCTTTACGGGTTGTCTGGCCACTTTTGGGCAATAGGAAATTGTGTAAGCTAGTTTTCCAACCAAACCATCATTTTGGGGTCCTTAAGGTTAGGAGGCCTAAGGTAAATAGGCATCACATAGAAACTGGGACAGCGTCTGTACAATGTAGACCAAATGTTGGAACCAGCTTGCACTCAGACTGTAACTCTGGCTGTTAGAGATGGACGTGATAGAGTAGTGGAGGGGAACTGGATCTGTGTTTCTTCCCGACCCAGTGTGAAAGTAGAGTAGCGAGGTCAGTTAAGTAATACAGACCCTGAAGTTGTGTGTGTGTGTGAGACTGGGCTTCTAACATGTCACTGAACCCTGTGCATGTTGTTGTTGTTTTTGTTCTTGCTGTGTTAAAGGGGAGTGATAAGCGGTGCCATAACCTCGCAGTATCTACTGGAGAAGTCCAGGATAGTTTTCCAGGTCTGATGTGGTAACCACTACTTTATTTCAATCCTCTGAGCTGTAAACTGTACCGACAGAGAGTGTAGAAGCTGCCGTTAGACCCACAAAGACATATATATATATATATATATATATATATATATATATATATATATATATATATATATATATATATGTACATATATACCTATATTTTATCTATCTATCTATCTGTGATTTATTATTATCACATCCATACAGTACACCCTCTGGATATATGTGGATATGAGTTCATATACATATATGAACATCCCATAATAAAATGTGTCTATGTACAGATATTGGAAATATCTATAGGATTCATTTTCATATGGTACTATATGCTGCATCCATATATGTTAGTCATGTATAACTCATTTCTGTATGCCAGTTAATTATATAATATATATATATATATATATATATATATATGACTACATATGTGTTCCTAACATTTATGTCTATGATTCATATTGAGATATGTACATATATATGTCCACATATATAGACTAAAAACTTTTGGGTTGGAAATACTGTATATGTATATAACACGTATGTACATATGCATAAACAACTGATACTGAATTTTATAGGTATCTGATAAATTTATACATATAGTAAATTTCATTTATTATCCATCAGTTATGCTACATAGGTTTCATACATATATTTATATAAGATATGGATACGTAGCGTAAATATGCAAGAACATATATTATTTTTAATAATGAACATGCATAAGAAATGATTATGTAGAGGATTTCATACTGTATATGGCCACACATATATGTATGTATGTATGTATGTATGTATGTATGTATGTATGTATGTATGTATGAGCATACATATCTATATGGGCCAGGCATACAGTATATATCAATATATGAAATTCCATTTCCAGTTTCTAATGAGTGTCATACCTAATTTTTATTCATATGGCCATATATTCATACATAAAGGTATGAATATATATATATGGGTTATATGTATGGGCATGTATGATATGTGATATGATATTTGCTTATATGATATAAGTCTAGATGTGTTTTTGTTTGGCTCTCCTCTTATTGGCTGGTTTACAGCGAATGCTACTAATTCTAGTTACTTGGAGCTAATGCTAGTAGCTAACGTTACCTATACCACTCCTGTTGCTCCGTTGTCGTTGGTTCACTGGGCTGGAGCGAGGACTGGGGGATGTGATTTAGGATTTGGGAACTTTTGGAGCTAACTTTGTGATTAGTCCTGTACTTTATAATTACACTTAGAACCATTTTCACTGGTGGTCTCAGACCTTTGCTCATCGCTATAACTGTGGTCTAGGGTAACTGTGGCTATGCATGTGCGTGTGTTTGTGTAGGCCAAAAATGAGAGGAACTACCACATCTTTTATGAGATGCTGGCTGGACTTCCCATTCATCAGAGACGAGCCTTCTACCTGCAGGAAGCGGAAACCTATTACTATCTGAACCAGGTAAGTCTCACTCACATCGAATTCTGGTCTTACTGGTAATCAAAGCTGGAATGGGATGTCTTCTAAGAGGCTTATTCTGCTGGGTCAAGGGGGTATTGGAGTCAGCTCTCTATAGGGGGAAAACACCCAGGGCAGGCCACCAGTCAATCACAGAGCGTTCTTATCTAGTTGATAAGTCTTATATTTCTGATTTTATGATTATTGTAATCTTATTTTAAGATTATTCAGCTTATTTCTAATTATTTTCATGCATGTTTTTAGTGTTTTAGTGAGTCAAATGTTCTCAGGATTCTGGCACTTGATTTTGCTCATTTTAAGGAATCTGCTAGAAATGAGCCAAATTAGCAATTAAACAATTTGGCTTCCTAAATGACCTAAAGCAAGACAAATATGACTTGAGATCATTTAAATAATCAATAATTAAATAATAAGCTTATAACAGTCTTACAATGAGAAGTATAAGACATATCACTTGGAAAGTATTAAGATTAGACTGTCATGTTGTTATTTTCAGGAGAGATATATTTAGATATGCTATTTAATTTTTTGATATCTTTAGAAATCTGATATCTCCATGAATTTTGGATATATTCCCTCAATAACTGACTAAATGACATGATAAATTCTATATTATAGATGACATACATTTCAGATATGATAGATATATTACTATAGCAGACCTGTTGTCTGAAATGGCTGCCCTCGGTGTTCAGCTACACATCCATCTTTTGTTAAATTTCATAGTTCATTAAGTGACACCTTAATTAAGACCTGAATGTGGTTTAAACGAGTTGGCATATTGTATGGGCATATTTACATGGTGACTGCTGACTGTTCTAGTGTCTGTTAGCACCTTTAGCTCCAGCACTAAAAAGGGACAATTGTAGGCTCGTCTTGGCTGATTGACAGCCATTTCTGAGAAAAAGTAGTATACTGAATTATGCTTAACTTAGGCACACTTAGTTTATATCTTTGCACTCATAACATACTAAGAGTTTTTTGATATATTAACTATGAATAGGCTAAATAATATCTAAGTAGAAATAATTATACTTAACTGTATTATTTTTAGACACCACTAAGATCATTAAACTACATTTATATATATATATATATACAAAACAATATTGTGCTGATATTACAATACAATACAATTACCTGTCTAAATATATTTACCTGTCTAAAAGTAACCCAAACCTTAACTTTAAACCCTAAAGCTAACTCTATTGTTGGTGTTTCATTCTATATGCTAATCGTTTTTCTAAAAAAATGTAGCATCTGGAGATTTTCCTTTTGTAAGTTATCCTTTTATTTTACTTTATTGTGTGGTATTGTGAAGCACTTAGAGACGTGTTCTAAAAAAGTGCTATATACAGTGGGGTGTGAAAGTTTGGGCAGCCTTGTTAAATTTTCCTGATTTACCCTTATAAAGCATTAATTGTTTGGATTGTGGGGCTGGATCTTCCAACAAGACAACGACCCTAAACACTGCTCAAAATCTACTAATGCATTCATGCAGAGGAACAAGTACAATGTTCTGGAATGGCCATCTCAGTCCCCAGACCTGAATATTATTAAAAATCTGTGGTGTCACTTAAAGAGAGCTGTCCATGCTCGGAAACCATCAAACCTGAATGAACTAGAGATGTTTTGTAAAGAAGAATGGTCTAAAATACCTTCAGTCACAATCCAGACTCTCATTAGAAGCTATAGGAAGTGTTTAGAGGCTGTTATTTCTGCAAAAGGAGGATCTACTAAATATTGAGTTAAGGTTTCTTTTTTGGTGCCCAGATTTATGCACCTGCCTACTTTAGTTTAGACAATTATTGCACACTTTCTGTAAATCATATAAACTTCATTTCACTTTTCAAATATCACTGTGTTTGTCCCTATATGATATATTTAACGGAATTTTTTTATCCAAACAATCAATGCTTTATAAAGGTAAATCAGGAAAATTAACAAGGCTGCCCAAACTTTCGCACCCCACTGTAAATAAAAACGAACTTACTTCCTTAAAGTAGCATGATCAGAATTATGACGTTTTCGACATTATGATATTTTTAGCTATCCATTTTCCTGGCATATAGCCAAACGACATGTTCAACAGCTTTTTCACTTTGGGTGTAACACACATTGGTGCTGATTCATATGCTATATTAAATATTGTTTCATTTACTGTACACTAGGAATCTCTGGAAATGAGCTAATCGATCCAGATTCCGAAACAAAGACCACATACTGTTTTCCATCCACTTGTGACATTTAAGGTGTCATTGCTCCATCTCCATAACAGGGTGGAAACTGTCAGATTGTGGGAAAGGATGACGGGGAGGATTTCAGGCGGTTACAGAGTGCCATGGACATTCTCCGCTTCAGCCCTGAGGACCAGAGCGGCGTGTTCAGAGTGCTGTCGTCCATACTGCACCTGGGGAACGTCTTTTTCCATAGACTTGAGGTACTACAGGCACGAGCACAGAATGCCGAATGAAATGCGCGCACGAAGTTTGTGAAGTTAGCCAAGGTGTGTTTCTCTCTCACTTCCTCAGACCGAGGCCCAGGAGACAGCGGGGGTAGTGAGCGCTCAGGAGATCCGAGTTGTGGCGGAGCTGCTCCAGATTTCTCCGGAGGGCCTGCAGAAAGCCATCACCTACAAAGTCACGGTATGGTGCAGGCATTCGTGGCTAAAGATGGAATTAAGAAGGCTGAGATTGAGCTGCTGCGTTATTTTTGTTGCGTCCCAAACGGCATGCTAGCACACCAAACAGCATGCTACAATTAGCAGGTTACCATTAGAAGGTAAAGTATAGAAGGGTGTCATTTGGGATGTAGGATATAGTATACAGTCACTAACTGCTTATTAAACATCACCAAGTCTGAGGTATTTATTCATCAGGGAGAATCTATTGAGGTAAATTCATTCATTTATTGAGCTGCTTTTAGCTTTGTAAGGCTACTGGATGGAACTGCAACCCCAAATCCCAAATAACCCCAAGACTATATATATATATATATATATATATATATATATATATATATATATATATATATATATATATATATATATATAATCATCTTTTAAGTGGTCATTTTTACCTTCATACCTTAAACGTACTAAATTTGTAATTTGCTTTACTGGAGATGCAACATTGTTTGCTTGGTCAAAAACTAAAACGGCTAACACCGCTAGCACCTACACCAAGTGTTTCAACACATTTGTTTGGAGATTTTTAAAAAAGCCATATACTAATGGCTAATTATACAATAATAATATGATGTTCAAATAAATGCAACATTAATACAGTAAAAAAAGTATCACGAATGATTTTTGAGCTGATTTCATTTAAAAAGAAACAAAATCATTGATTAACCCAACCACCCATACTGGGCTTTCCATGAGGAGAAGTTTGGAGATGTTGCAACAGAAACATCAATAGCCATAAAATCAGTACTTTTTCTTTGACTTTTATTATTATAACTTTTATTTACTAAGAATTTACTATGAATATATACTATTCTTTTATTGTGTGCTTTATTTTAATTATTATTTTATTTTTTCACTCATTGACTGACTGACTGAAATCCATTGTGGGTCTTACAATAAAGCAGGGCCAGTTCTTTTTGCAGTAATTTTTTTTTACACTCAGAAACAAAACCCCATAGAAATTATTAAAAAGTCAGAGAGATGTGTTTCTATGGTAATAGCAGTCTGCTGTTATCATTCAGGCCTGGCTTAAACTTGAATAATTACTGACTGTTCCATTGAATGATGGCGGTCCAGTAATGAACTAGGTCTGCCTAGTTTTGCTTGATGCGTAAAAGCCACTAACTTCCCAGATAGATTCCTACATATCCATTTCCCGGGTGCCCAAGACTTTTCATGTTAATAAGTAAACACGTACTAAGATGAATTTGCTCTACAATAATAACCAAGCCTTAATTATATAATCCAGAAAAGATGATCCTACACCTTTCACCTAAATGGATTCTTCCAGTAACTAAGCTGAGTCACCCATCGCCTGCCATTAAGGAAGTCTCTGTAACTCAATCAGGGTTTGCTCATAGGCTTGAGTAATGTTGGCACTCAGAAAGCTCTTATCGTTTTATCAGGCCGAGACGTCGGGGGATTAAAAAAGTCCAACTTCATTAGAGTCTTATTACACATATAAGAAGCTTAGAGGTCCATTATGCCTGAACTGAAACGATCCCTTTCCATAGAGCCCAACATTCAGCTAACCAAGAACAATGCCTCATGACTACCGAAGGTAAATACTCTTTCTTAGTGTCCCCACTTTTTCACCAGAGAGCAAGTTTTTTTTTTATCTAGATAGAAACGTGTGCCAGCTTACATCACCCAGTAATTATATTTTGCTCCATATGTACGTCTTTTTGTTGATATATATATATATATATATATATATATGGTATTCAAAATGGTATTCGATTTAATTTGATGTGCTGGGTGTTCTTTAATTACCCTAATTACAGAATGTTGGGCAAAAAGTTGGACAAAAAGTTAGACTTAATGTTGGACAGAATGTTAGACAGAAAGTTAGACAGAAAGTTGGACAGAATGTTGGGCAGAAAGTTGGACAGAAAGTTAGACAGAAAGTTGGACAGAATGTTGGACAGAAAGTTGGACAGAAAGTTGGACAGGATGTTGGACAGAATGTTGGACAGAAAGTTGGACAGAATATTGAACAGAATGTTGGACAGAAAGTTGGACAGAATATTGAACAGAATGTTGGACAGAAAGTTAGACAGAAAGTTGGACAGAATGTTGGACAGAAAGTTGGACAGAAAGTTGGACAGGATGTTGGACAGAATGTTGGACAGAAAGTTGGAGAGAATGTTAGACAGAATGTTGGACAGAAAGTTGGACAGAAAGTTGGACAGAATATTGGACAGAATGTTGGACAGAAAGTTAGACAGAAAGTTGGACAGAATGTTGGACAGAAAGTTGGAGAGAATGTTAGACAGAATGTTGGACAGAAAGTTGGACAGAATATTGGACAGAATGTTGGACAGAAAGTTGGACAGAATGTTAGACAGAATGTTGGACAGAATGTTGGACAGAATGTTAGACAGAGAATTAGACAGAATGTTGGACAGAAAGTTGGACAGAAAGTTGGACAGAAAGTTGGACAGAATGTTGGACAGAAAATTAGACAGAAATTTGGAGAGAATGTTGGACAGAATGTTGGACAGAATGTTGGACAGAATGTTGGAGAGAATGTTGGACATAATGATGGACAGAAAGTCAGACAGAAAGTTGGAGAGTATCCCATTCAAACTAATAAAACTGTGAAAAATTGATTATTTGGATTATGCATAGCTCAATTGCTAAATAACTATTAATTTACAATCAGCTTTAAAATGTAGCTTGAGGTTGTTTTATGAATGAGGGCAATAAAGATATATACCGTATTCAGAAACGAACGGTCGTGCTAATACACAAGATACTCTGGGCCAAATCCATACATCGAGTCTACTTCTGTATGTGTAGCTCAATAAATATTGATCATATCAGTCTTAATTTATCATCAGTTCCTGATAACCTTTATCTTCCTTCCCTCACCATCAAATCTAATCACTAGTTACACGTGTTACTCGTAATCTTCATATAGCGAACAGCGAGATGCACACGTTTGTGTAACGCTGACCATCTTCCTCATTTAATAATAAAGCTCAGCCGTCCAGAGGCCACAGGTTTTGGGTTCACACCTCTATCAGTCTGAATCAACTATCACCCAAACCTGTATCAGTTCCCCAGCTCTGCGTGTGCCCGCATGGCTGATATGTAATCCAGGCCAATCCCCGACTTCTGGGTTTGGGTTGCCTGCTTGAGCTGTAAATAAAAAATGCCACCCCTGATTCCTACCAGCCTCTTGTTCTGGTGTTTAATTCTACATTGAGGGTGTAACTGTCCCAGGTTTGCTCGTGTTGGTGTCTAAATGCCTACTAATCTTTTGACTTGATATGTTCATTTGCAGGATGCGATGAAAGAGAAAATTTACACTCCTCTGACTGTAGAGAGTGCTGTGGATGCCAGGTTAGGACCTATATACCCACCCACCTGTACCACTCACTGACCACCTAATGAGCTCCACCCACCCTTAGTGTTCTCTATATAGAGGCTACTAAAACGTTACATCGATATACCAGAAGTCATGGGATAGCAGCATGTAAACTGATCATGGAATAGGGTTACCTCAGGGGCGGCTTGGGAACACCCACCCGAAGTTCAGAGGTGTTATCTCGGGAGTACGGTTGAGCACTGGCGATGTGAGTTATCGGACCTTACCTGGATTTGTGAGGTTTGGTGGATGCCGTGAGGTTGCTAACTGGACCCTAAAGGACAGGCAACATGTGGCATGGGCCTGATGACTCATGGTACCAGTTGTTTTGGGTTAACGGTAGGGTTCAGGTGTGGTTCCTGGACCCCTTGAAGCCATGGAGCCCAGTTGGCACTCTTCATGTTGGTGGTGTGAGGAGTGTTCTCATAACATGGTCTGTCTAAACATGTCATTGACTGGTGCCCGCTATGTTTCACTGCTTGGTGACCATTTGAAGCCCTTCATGGACTTCATGTACCCCTACAGTAATGTGACATTCCAGTCATCCCGTTGTCCATCCTGGAGAGTTCGGATGAATGGCGTGGCCTGTATGTTCCCCATACATTAAACCAATTGAGCATTTATGGGACGTGCTAGAGAGGTCCATTCACACCAGAGATCCCTCACCTACAACCACCAGGGAACTGCCAGCATGGCTTGACGTCCCTACAGACGTCTTCCATCCACTTGTGGAGTTGTTGAGCTAGAGCAGATCCTACACAATGCTAGCTCCTGGTCCCATGACTTTTGGCACATCAGTGTATATCCGGGATCTTCAACTAGTCCTGATTTCAGACTGTGGGAGGGTAAAACTCGGAAGGCCGTTTTCATGGGGTTTGATACTCCCAAAAAAAAAAATCAGTGGTGCATTTCACCATATGCTAGGCTGCAGTCTCTAAGGGTACACTCAGTACTCGAACAAATTACACCCATCCACAGATACACATCCATCCAATGACTCAACCTGATGCATTAATAATGAGTGGCCTTATTAGTTAATGGCTTTTTTTTTATTGACCTCTTTTATTTCTTCTCCTTTCACAGAGATGCTGTTGCCAAGATCCTTTATTCCCTGCTCTTTTGTTGGCTAACGGAGCGGATCAATGGTCGTGTTTACCCCAGGAATGAGGCACTGTCCATATCCATATTGGATATATATGGGTTCGAGGTACATGAACACGTACATACACGTGTAGACTTGTCACACCAAGATATACAGCCGTATGGAAAGGTCTGTGTGGCTGTATTTTTCAGGAGTTGACCGTTAACAGCTTTGAGCAGCTCTGTATCAACTACGCCAATGAGACTCTCCAATACTTCTTTACCAAGATCATCCTGAAGCAAGAGCAGGTGCGTGCCAGTGTTCCTACACTGCCCGGCGGTGACAGCATTAAGGTGGTCCTAGATAATATATGAAAGAGTGTTACTTTTCTAACCCAAGGGGTGGAGGTTGTGGAACCAGCCTTGCGGCCAAAGGGGCATCTTACCCACAACTGCTCCCCAGGAAGTGTGTTCCCTGCCCTCTAGTGTGTGGGTGGGAGTGTTTCACTTCATGGATAGGCTAAATGCCAAAGACGACTCAAATGGCAAAGGTGCTCATATACACTCATCATCCAAAAGAACAGCTACACCCAGACGGAGGTGTGGGATGGCGGTGCTGTTGGGAAGGAGGATAAAGGTGACCAGGATCAATAACTGATGATAAATTTAGACTGATATGATCAATATTTGTTGAGCTACACGTACAGAAGTCTGTCTCTCGGTATGGCGTTGGGCGGCCATATTTGCCCAACACACCAGACGTCTCGGTATGGAGCTGTAGAGGTTCCTAATGGAGTCCTGTGATAATCCATCCCATGCAGCTTCAATATCCTCACACAGTTCCTGCAGTTGGTGTGGTAGGGGTGGAGGTGGAGTAACACCAGGCCTTCTGTACGTATAACGTGTGACAACAAATCGTTCGTCTTGGTGCTGACCACGGTGCCTCCACACGGATTCGTTGGTCGTCTCCACAAAGACCAAAGCGGGACTCCTCACTGAAGATGACCCGCTGCCATTCTGAGTTTGGCACGGCACCACTATGTAGTCCTGCATCATTCAGCAGATGAAATTCCGTTTTATAGCTACTAGGAAAAGGACCAGGCAGGAACCTAAACGTGAAAAGCACTATGCTGGAAACAACTGACTACAATTTGTCGCTCAAAATGAACGAATTATAGAAATTAGGTGCTGAATTAACAAACGCCAATTCACGGTACCCAGCGACTGCTGTAGGCGCCTGTTCCTAGTTCTTCGTCCTCGTTTGGTGGGAAGTGTTGCGGAAGTATTGTCCGCGGTAATCCGACAAGAGAGCCAGAGATTAGTGTGAGAAACTCCTCCTTTAAGAAACTGCCTTTTCAATAATTGAGAGCTTGCGAACCTGCGCCGTCGTATTAAATACTGTAGTTGACCCAGTTGTAAACGAAGGTGCCTCTTACATGACTTAACCCACATTCACTCGCTTGCACTCATATCGACTCTTCCCGGGTAGGAGGAGTATGTGCGAGAGCAGATCGGATGGAGGGAGCTGACCTTCACCGACAACCAGGCATGCATAGACCTCATTGCTGCGAAGCCTCATGGGATATTCCGCATTCTGGACGACCAAAGCTGCTTCCCTCAGGTAACATCTTTACCCTCTTTAGCCCTGAGCTAAGCTCACCTGACCTGTGACTGAAACCTACCTGGGATTGGATGTGGCATGTTCTGGACAAGGGTCTAGATGTAGGCCACATCAGTGTTAAGACACTCCTACATCAAAGGATTGGTCAGTGGGTCCAGATTTGGTGGATGCCTTCCCTGGTACCATTCCGAGTAGAATTCCCTGTAGACTGGGATTTTAGCCACTGCTGGTAGACCCGTATGACCGTATGCTGCTTCCATACACCTGCAGATTCAGCTACTTCCTTCAGTCCTCACTCAGCCAGCTGCCTCTCCGGGGAGCAAAATGCTCAGTGAGGATGAGCATTAGTCCGACAATAAGAACCAAACATTTCTATATGGAAGAATTAGTCCTCTATGAAACAAAACTTGAGTGCTGGTGACTTGGGAATTAACTCAACCCTATAACTTAATGCTCTACCGTTTGGTAGAGCATCTTAATAAAGAAGATGTTGAACTTTTTTAACCTGAAAACACTATGGTCTTTGGCCACGCCCAAATGCTCAGTCCCTCCTTTTAGCCAATCATTAACATCTTCTCAATCTATGGATCCCGTTCCCTTACACCCCACAGAGATTTCTAGCCCCACCTTCCTCATGCAGCGCCATCTGTAGGATGGATTGGATGGAGGAAGCTGAGCTTCATCTACAGGATGGATCCTGACCACATTTTGATACAGGTAGTGTACATACCTCATGTTGGTATCTCCGTCTTCTTCCAGGCCACTGACCACACCTTCCTTCAGAAGTGCCACTATCACCACGGCAATGATCCCCTCTACTCCAGGCCAAAAATGCCACTGCCAGAGTTCACTGTGAAGCACTACGCCGGCCGAGTGACCTATCAGGTACGAACTACCATACCAACACCAAATCCCGTTCTGCTAACGCACAGCATGGGTGTAGGTTCCTACTATGTAGCAGCTCTTGTAGTTCTTTCACATTCCCAGCGCCTTAGTGATCAAACTTGTCACATAGCCGTATAGTCATATATGATCTAGCAGAGGAATGCTTTGGCTACAGGCCGCACCCATGAAATGATGGGATAATATAAAGATAGAATATTCAAAATAGAAAGAAATATGAAAAGAAAGATAAGAACATGATGTATGGAAATCCATCATCATAATAATAATGGACTCACATATCCATAGGAAATCAGACATGCACCATTAAACTGCCTTAGTGCATATGTTCACCATCATCATCATTTAAAAGATGAAATTCCATTCATTCCATATAAATTCCATTCTATTTTCCATTAAATCAGTTACTATTACCTGTCTTTTATGGCTTCGCCAATGTGCAGCAGTGGGTGGGGCAAGATACTGGTAACCAGACACATCATCCGTCACCCCCCACCCCCAACACCTATCACCTATTGCTAATAGACCCTGCATAATATTGATTTATGCTTCATGCTGACTTGTGGCGCTACATTATATACATAACTGTCATTAATCCGCACTCAGAAATGAACAGTGAGGCCAGCTGCCTCTCCGGGGAGCAAAATGCTCAGTGAGGATGAGCATTAGTCCGACAATTAGAACCAAACATTTTACCGTTTACTCTACCGTTTGGTAGAGCACATTCTGAGTCGCTGAGTATCTTAATAAAGAAGATGTTGAACTTTTTTAACCTAATTGTGCCATCTCTACCGATCGGCAGAGGTATGTTAGGCTAGTAATCCACTAGAGGGTGCTGAATCTTGCAGTAGATACACCTTTACTGTTCTCATCCATAAAGGAACCAAGCGATACCAAAATCAGTCCACACGTGTTGATTGTTTTGGGTGGAATTTTTGAAGGCAGGCTTTTTGTTTGGCTTTAATGAACTGAGTTATATAATAAAGGAAGTTTAATTAGTGTTAAATAGCATGTGTTACCAAACGGTCTAAAAGTGCTAAAAGTGTCTATGCTAAGCTAATGCAATGAAATTTTTATTGGCTAGGTGCATTATTATAATTCCCCTTAGCAAACAAATAAAAAAAAAAGTCTGTGGTACTTGTTTGTGTGAATGCCAGTCAGTCAGTGTCTATGGTACTGTTTAATGGCCGTATTCAATGATTTGTTGTCTGGTAGGTCCACAAGTTTCTGGATAAGAATT
>JAMWET010000697.1:125000-137500 GCA_024036415.1 Prochilodus magdalenae
ACGGACATTTACAGCAATATGGAACAAATTTATAGAGATTTACGGAAATACAGAACAAATTTACAGACATTTACGGAAATACGGAACAAATTTACAGAGATTTACGGAAATACGGCACATATTTACAGACATTTACGAAAATATGGAACAAATTTACGGACATTTACAGCAATATGGAACAAATTTATAGAGATTTACGGAAATACAGAACAAATTTACCAAGATTTACGGAAATACGGAACAAATTTACGAAAATACAGAACAAATTTACCAAGATTTACAGAAATACGGAACAAATTTGCGGAGATTTGCGGAAATACTGAACAAATTTACAGAGATTTACGAAAATACGGAACAAATTTACAGACATTTACGGGAATACGGAACAAATTTACAGACATTTACGGGAATACGGAACAAATTTACGGACATTTATGGAAATACGGAACAAATTTACAGAGATTTACGGAAATACGGAACAAACGTATTGGTTCAATATGGGATGCAACATTTAATTGCCCAATAAAGGACGATTCCGTATTTTACGAGACGGGTGGCAACCCTACTCTAATCTCACAGCGGTCATGTGGTTAGCGTGCTAGCATCCTGCAGGCTGTGTGTCTAAATCATCACACTGGTCTTAAACTGTAGGATGATCTGAAGTAGACGCTCTGGTGTGGTTTCTGACGCTGCATAAGAGTGTATTGCTACTGGCGTAGCTGGTCGGCTATTACCCTCCATTACATGTTTGCTACAATGGCCCTTTCCTCTCCCGACAGGAGCGAGCCAGCCGCGAGGTGATTAATGTGTCCCAGCTGGTGATCCCCGCTGAACTGGGAGGACTTCTGCAGGCCACAGCAGGTCATTCACTCACTACTGTGTGCCGTGATTGTTTAATATTTGCACCTGTAGCAAGATTATGATGTCATAGCCGTAGAATCAGAGAATCATGATGTCATAGCCGTAGTTAACGGCCATATTAAACAGGGAATCGGGGAACCATAAAGTTCTAGACATAGTTATAGGACATATTAAATATGGAACTGTGATGTCATAGGCATATTTAAAGGCCATATTATTATGGAATTGTGATGTCATATCCATGCTTAAGTGACATATATTACAAAGAGACTAATGATGTCATAAAACTATTTTTGATACTCGGCCGTTGGCTGGTTATTTGCATGTGTTCATTTGAAGTTGCATGCGAAGTGGTTGTGTGCAAAATTTAAGGCACCCCCAGGCCAAATTCCACTATAGGTGATGTCATCTCGTAACACGGTTCTCATTGCCCGCCTACCTCGGCAAACTTAGCATGCACAGAGAGCTGAACAGTGGAAACTGACCGTTCTGCTGTGGCCTAGCTTGCAAAGGTGGATCTACTGGCTGGTTCTGAAAGGCCAGACTCGGGATCAAACTGATACAGCAGAACCAAGACCATTGGCGACCTCTGGAGGTTGACGAGCCAGAGCAGAGTGGGCGAGCTGGCCAATCAGAGCACACTGGGCTCATCAGGGGGCGGGGCTGTGTTTTAAATGCTCTGTTTTGGGACGGTCTTACTGTGTACTGATGTGGTTCATGTGTTGTTACAGCTGGGAAGGAGCTGCATTCGGAGTGCTTGGCCTTGGTCCAGGCTCCGAGAGTACAGGTCGATCCTCAGCTCACTCTCCCTCTGGACATCAACAACCATCTGATGACCAAATACGTCCGCTCCAACTTCCGAGTAAGAACGCTGATACACCTACAAACACACAGGCGTACACACCTGGCTGCATTGCTTACATGAGTCATGTGTGCAGGAGCTGGAGTTCGGGATGCTTACCGCACCTCTGCAAGCTCCACTGACGCGCCTGGAGGACGACCTGAAACAAGATGCTCTGGATGTCTTCTTATTGGTAAAGCTAAGGGCCCTGTGTTGTACCGCACTCCACACGCGGTTCAAACCGAAACACTCCAAATGGATGAGGCTAATCGCTAACGAGGCTAACGGCTAAAGGCTAATTATATACAGTTCACTCGTTTGTATATAATCCGCCTTTAGCAGTTAGCTTCGTTAGCAATTAGCCTCGTCCATACAAGCATTTCTAGTATGCCCATCACTGATAGATTGATTGATTAATTGATTGATTGACTGATTGATTGATACTTTGATTGACAACGTACCTCCCAGTTTCTCCAATCCATCAATCCCTTTTACCAGATCTTGCGCTTCATGGGGGATCCCAATTTGAACGGTGCTCAAGAAAACCTGTTTGGAAACTACATCATCCAGCGGGGCCTGGCCACTCCACCAATCAGGGATGAGATTTTGGCGCAGGTGGCCAATCAGGTGTGGCGGAACGGAAACCAGCGCAATGCGGAGAGGGGCTGGCTGCTGATGGCGGCCTGCTTGAGTTCCTTTGCCCCGAGTGAGAAAATGGAGAAGTACCTGCTGAAGTAAGACGCCAGATCCATGATACTCTTGCCTGGCGAAGTAGGGTCTCTTTATCAGTGAGCCCCTCTCACAGACCCCCTCCCTCTCTCTCCCCTCCCTCTGCCTCCCTCGCTCTCTCTCAGGTTTGTATCAGACTACGCCCTGAACGGCTTTAAGGCGCTGTGCCAGCACAAGCTGCTCCAGGCCATGCAGAAGTCCCACCTGGGCCCTGAGACGGCCCGCACCTACCCGCTCTCTCTGCTGGAGTGGACCGCCAACCGCAAGAAGGCCCACATGGTCCTGCAGGTGCACTGCTTCGACGGTACGGCAGACTGACCAAGGTCAAACTGTGCAGAATGACGGGCAGTAGTTGAGCTCATGTACCACCCACAACGGTTCCCTTTCAGAACCGCATGTGAGGTTTCACAGTTATTAAATTAATAACACGTATGGCTAGAATTAATAAGGAATCATGATGTCATAGCAACAGTTAGAGGCCATATTAAATAAGGAATCATGATGTCATAGCGACAGTTAGAGGTCATATTAAATAAGGAATCATGATGTCATAGCGACAGTCAAAGCCCATATTGAATAAGGAATCTTGATGTCATAGCAACAGTTAGAGGTCATATTAAATGAGGAATCATGATGTCATAGTGACAGTTAGATGTCACTTTAAATGAGGAATCATGATGTCATAGTGACAGTTAGAGGTCATATTAAATAAGGAATCATGATGTCATAGCAAGAGATAAAGGCCATATTGAATAAGGGATTGTGATGTCATAGCTGTACATAAATAAATGACACATAATGATGTCATAGCGACAGTCAAAGGCCATATTAAATAAGGAATCATGATGTCATAGCGACAGTTAAAGCCCTTATTAAATAAGGAATCATGATGTCATAGTGACTGTTAGATGTCACTTTGAATAAGGAACCATGACGTCATAGCAAGAGATAAAGGCCATATTGAATAAGGGATTGTGATGTCATAGCCGTACATAAATTAATGACACATAATGATGCCATAGCGACAGTCAAAGATCATATTAAATAAGGAATCATGATGTCATAGCGACATTTAGAGATCATATTAAATAAGGAATCATGATGTCATAGTGACAGTTATTGGTAATATTAAGTAAGGAATCATGATGTCATAGTGACAGTTAGAGGTAATATTAAATAAGGGATCATGATGTCATAGTGACAGTTAGAGGTCATATTAAATAAGGAATCATGATGTCATAGTGACAGTTAGAGGTCATATTAAATAAGGAATCATGATGTCATAGTGACAGTTAGAGGTCATATTAAATAAGGAATCATGATGTCATAGCGACAGGTAGAGGTCATATTAAATAAGGAATCATGATGTCATAGCGACAGGAGCTATGAACTGTAGCAGCACGCTGCAGCCCCGTACCGTGACCGGGCTGGTCTGGTAAACAGCTGCTCCACATGAAAGGATGGGCATGTGGAGCGTGCCAGCCGTCAGTCAGGGTAGCGCGGCTGCGTGGCCTGAAACCGGCTTTAGACTTTAATGAGTTAAATCAAACCGCCGTGTGGAAATCAGCACTGGTGTCATCTATCTCTCCTCTCCTCACTCAGGCTAATCTGTTACTCTTTCACTGCCTTATCTTCCTCTCTCTCTCTCTCTCTCTTTCTCTCTCTCCTCACTCAGGCTAATCTATTACTCTTTCACTGCCTTATCTTCCTCTCTCTCTCTCTCTCTCTCTCTCTCTCTCTCTCTCTCTCTCTCTCTCTCTCTCTCTCTCTCTCCCTCTCTCTCTCTCTCTCTCTCTCTCTCTCTCTCTCTCCCCCTCTCTCTCTCCCTCTCCTCCTCTCTCTCTCCCTCTCCCCCTCTCTCTTTCTCTCTCTCTCTCTTCCTCCCCCAGTGTTTTTCACTCTTGTCTTGGCCTGGTGTAGTTAATGCAGGTTAGTCAGTATATGGTTGTGTGTGATGGGGGGATGGGAGAGAGGGGGAGGTGAAGAATGAGGTTCTCCTGCTTCATGCTCCAGCTGTGTTCTCCCTCAGGCTCCTACAGCGGTTATGTAACACGTCATGTTCTACATGCATGTCCATATTAATATAGAGATATTATTATAGAGATATAGATATAGAGATAAGATATATTATTATAGAGATATAGAGATATTATTATAGAGATATTAATATAGAGATATTATAAGATATTAGTATAGAGATATTAGTATAGAGATATGATAAGATATTAGTATAGAGATATTAATATAGAGATATTATAGAGATATTATTATAGAGATATAGATATAGAGATAAGATATATTATTATAGAGATATAGAGATATTATTATAGAGATATTAATATAGAGATATTATAAGATATTAGTATAGAGATATTAGTATAGAGATATGATAAGATATTAGTATAGAGATATTAATATAGAGATATTATAGAGATATTATTATAGGGGTATTATATTAATATAGAGATATTAATATAGAGATATTATTATACAGATATTATTATAGAGATATTAACATAGAGATATTACTATATAGATATAGATATAGAGATAAGATATATTATTATAGAGATATTATAGAGATATTATTATAGGGGTATTATATTAATATAGAGATATTAATATAGAGATATTATTATACAGATATTATTATAGAGATATTAATATAGAGATATTATTATAGAGATATAGATATAGAGATAAGATATATTATTATAGAGATATTATTATAGAGATATTATAGAGATATTATTATAGAGATATTATTATAGAGATATTATTATAGAGATATTATAAGATATTATTATAGAAATATTATAAGATATTATTATAGAGATATTATAAGATATTATTGTAGAGATATTAATATAGAGATATTATTATAGAGATATTATTATAGAGATACTATTATAGAGATACTATTATAGAGACATTATTATAGAAATATTATTATAGAGATATTAATATAGAGATATTATAAGATATTATTATAGAAATATTATAAGATATTATTATAGAAATATTATAAGATATTATTATAGAGATATTATAAGATATTATTATAGAGATATTAATATAGAGATACTATTATAGAGATATTACTATAGAGATATAGATATAGAGATAAGATATATTATTATAGAGATGTTATAAGATATTATAGAGATAGTATAAGATATTAGTATAGAGATATAGATAAAGAGATAAGATATATTATTATAGAGATATTATAGAGATATTATAAGATATTATTATAGAGATATTATAAGATATTATTATAGAGATATAGATAAAGAGATAAGATATATTATTATAGAGATATTATAGAGATATTAGTATAGAGATATTATAAGATATTATTATAGAGATATTATAAGATATTATTATAGAGATATTATAAGATATTATTATAGAGATATAGATATAGAGATAAGATATATTATTATAGAGATATTATAGAGATATTATTATAGAGATATTAGTATAGAGATATTATTATAGAGATATAGATAAAGAGATAAGATATATTATTATAGAGATATTATAGAGATATTAGTGTAGAGGTGTTATAAGCACGGTTCATGCAGTCTGTGCTGGTATTCTAATAATGTACAGGTAATCCATTCATGTCTGTGTAGGAGTGTCTTTCCTGTGTCCGGTCCACTCCTGGACCAGTGGTGAGGACCTGGCCGGCGATGTTTTGCAGCACAGGTAATGCTAGCATGTAATAGCATCCCTATACACTCATCATCCAAAGCCCAGCTGCACCCAGAAGGAGGTGTGGGGTGGCAGTGGTGTTGGGAAGGAAGATAGAGGTTACCAGGGAATACTTTGGGAATACTTTGTTCCTACCAGTGCTCGTTAACAGAGCCACTCTGGTGGGTCCTCTGGTAACCTTCATCCTCCTTCTCAACACCAACGCGACCCAACACTTCTTCTGGGTGCAGCTGTTGTTTGGACGATGAGTGGATATTGTCCAGAAGAGTTTATTACATAATAACTTTAAAACCTTGACTTGGATTCAGGGGCGTGTCCTCGGACAGCAGGCACGGTTGGTCAGTGCTGATGAAGGAGCCCGGTCAGTGGGTGGAGCTGGAGGGTCACGACTACGTGATGGACCTGGTGTGCGATCTGGAGCTCCTCGCTGACTTCCCCAAGCAGAAAACCCACTTCATCATCTCCACACACGATCCCAACCGAGTGCGGCCCAACGCCAGCATGTACGAACGCGTTTATCTCCGATCTGTTCATGTGCTGAGTGTAACGTGGGTTAACCCCCCAACACGTTCAGTTCAGCAGATCAGCTGCAGTGGTAGTTTAATATGTGGCCTCAGTGGAGAGTGGGGGGCCTATGGGTAGGCCTATGTGACTGTTGGCTGTTGGGTAAATACGCTCCATGTGTTCACAGAAGCCTCTTCGGAAGCGGCTTTGACGAGGGCGAGGAAGCGCCGCTCTCGTATGCGAACCGGACCAGTGCCATGATGACCAACAGCCTTCCGATCTCCGAAGGCCACTACAGTCAAGGTGACGCTTCAGTCGATAAGCTATCCATGTCTTTCCGTATCCAGCGGATACCGTGTGTAGGACTTACATACGGCTAATCCAGACCGGACCAGTTTCTAGTTTAGGTCACTCGAGCTAGCTAGGATAGCTAGCATGCTAACCGGCTAATAAAGCTAGCCATGAATGTAAACAGTAAGTTTCCATACAAATATGAGCTTTTAAATCTAGCTAGCTTTACTGGACACGCCCACACCACACACCGCACGCGGCCTCGACCACACCCACAGACTTGGGATGACGTAAGTGACTTGCTTGGGTGAAGGTAGGGTAAGGCTGAATCATTTGCCAGGCCGGAATGGTTTCATTGTTTTCCTCACAACTTGTCGTCTGCCGTAACTGTATGTTAAATAGAGTATGATGTCATCGAGGCATCCAAGGCATGACATCACAAACGATCTTATCTTCAGGCGTAAAACATCATAGAAAGGTATGGACACCCGAATCAGCCCACTTTCCCCTTTTTCAAAAATGTTGGAAAGCTGGGATCCAGCTGTCTGTGTTAGGTGTAAACTTATCTACGGTATTACATCATAAAGAGTAAGTTGCTCAAATGTGTATGTGATGCAAGTGCTGCAAGCATGACATCAAAAAAGGTGATGTCATAAAGGTATCTGAGGCAGCACTTTATAAAGGCGATGGCATAAGGTGTTACGTCAAAAAGGTTTGGGCTAGGATTAAGGTATCTGAGGCTTTACATCATTAATAAAACACCAGGAAAGGCGTAACATCTAAGACAAAGCAGGTGATGTCATAATAAAGGTGATGTCATAAAGGTTTGTCTTGCATATCATCACATCACAAAGGTGATGTCATAAGGGTGTACAAGACATTACAGTCTTAAAGACCTGACTAAGACTTCACATCAATAATGGAAATTCATGAAAGAATCTATGGGGTTACATCTAAGAACACCCTACGGATGATGTCATAAAGGTACCTCGATGTCATAAAGGTATTTCGAGCACGACTTCATAAATCAGAAATCAAAAAGCATAACATAATAAATGGGAAGCTGTAAAGATATGCAAGACAAAACGTCATCAAGGGTATGTCGTAAAGGTGATGTCATAAAGCTGATGTAAAAGTATTGCAAACATGACATCATAAAGGTGATGTCATAAGGCGTCGCATTAACAAGGTGTGGTTATTAAGGTACCTAAGGCTTTACATCATGAATGGAAATTCATCTGAGCGGAAACATCTAAGACATAATGTCATAAAGGTGATGTCATAAAGGGGCCTCAAGTAGAGCTTCATGAAGATGATGTCATAAAGGTGCTTCACGTAGAACTTTGTAGAGATGATGTCATACAGGTACCTCAAGTAGAGCTTCGTAAAGGTGATATCATTAAGGTACCTTAAGTAGAACTTCCTAAAGATGATGTCATAAGGCATTACATCAACAAGGTGTGGTCATTAAGGTACCTTAAGTAGAATTCCGTAAAGGTGATGTCATTAAGGTACCTTAAGTAGAATTCCGTAAAGGTGATGTCATTAAGGTACCTTAGGTAGAATTCCGTAAAGGTGATGTCATAAGGCATTACATCAACAAGGTGTGGTAATAAAGTCCCTTAGGTTTTACATCATTAATAGAAATGAATCTAAGGGGTGACCTCTAGGGCATTACATCGTAAATGTGATGTCACTAAGGTATCTCAAGTATAACTTTGTAAAGATGATGTCATAGGGCATTACATCAACAAGGTGTAGTCATTAAGGTACCTTAGGCTTTACGTTATATTAATGGAAATGAATCTAAGCGGCAACATCTAGGGCATAACATCGTAAAGATGATGTCATACAGGTGCCTCAAGTTGAGCTTCGTAAAGATGATGTCATAAAAGTGTCCCAAGTAAAACTTCGTAAAGGTGATGTCATTAATGTACCTTAAGTGGAATTTCGTAACGGTGATGTCATAAGGCATTACATCAACAAGGTGTGGTCATTAAGGTCCCTAAGGCTTTACATCATTATTGGAAATGAATCTAAGCGGCAACATCTAGGGCATAACATCGTAAAGATGATGTCATACAGGTGCCTCAAGTTGAGCTTCGTAAAGATGATGTCATAAAAGTGTCCCAAGTAGAACTTTGTAAAGATGATGTCATAGGGCATTACATCAACAAGGTGTGGTCATTAAGGTCCCTAAGGCTTTACATCATTAATAGAAATTAATCTAAGGGGTGACATCTAAGGCATAACATCGTAAATGTGATGTCACTAAGGTATCTCAAGTATAACTTTGTAAAGATGATGTCATAGGGCATTACATCAACAAGGTGTGGTCATTAAGGTACCTAAGGCTTTACGTTATATTAATGGAAATTCTTCTAAGCAGCAACATCTAGGCCATAACATCGTAAAGATGATGTCATACAGGTGCCTCAAGTTGAGTTTTGTAAAGATGATGTCATAAAAGTGTCCCAAGTAGAACTTTGTAAAGATGATGTCATAGGGCATTACATCAACGAGGGGTGGTCATTAAGGTCCCTAAGGCTTTACATCATTCATGGAAATTCATTTAGGGCATGACATCGTACAAGGTGATGTCATTAAGGTATCTCAAACTTTGTGACTTCATAAAAGGTGATGTCATAAAGGCCTCAGATGTGTTTCCTTACTCCACTTACCCTCCACTTTATCATAAACACCTGCCGTGTACACCCACTCACTCGCCACTTCATGCGCTCCATCTACCACAGTTACAGCTCGTCCGCTGTCATGCACAATTTGGCAGACGGCCTGATACAGTCACACCCGATCCAACCAATCAGCTAATCAGCTCGTCCTTCTGGAGCCGGAGCGGTGTTAGGACATAGGAGGCACTCCAATAAGCAGAGCTTTGCTACCGGGAGGCGACAGATGATCTACGTCGTACGTCACTGGTCAGTTTATTGTCCAGATATATATTCCACACGGTGGAACTACAACGTGTGGTTTCCAATAAAGTGGCCAGGCAGTGCATATTACCTCTCACTATATATGTATACATGTGTGCAGACTCGTTATCAAAACGTAGCCGCACCCAGAGGTGGTCATACCGTCCTGTTGTGTAACCGTTATCCTCCTTCCCAACACCACTGCCATTCCACACCTCCTCGTGGGTGCAGATATACTTTAGATGATGAGTGTCCATACAACTGCAGTATACAGGGCCCCCCTGGTTTCGTCAGTGTTCAGAAACATGATGTTGGGTATTGGGTATGTTGGGTCTCTCTTTGGAACAGATTCCGACCCATCCTATGACGGAGCTCAGAAGGGAATGGATCGCTACCTGGACAGCCTGTTCGACCCTGTACTGGCCGACAGAACTGGGGTACGGACACACCTGACCCACTGACATCCAAGCACGGATGCACTTACACCTCATACCCCACACTACACTACACCCACATACTCATATACACTCTCATACCGCACACTACACTACACTCAAGCACTCATATACACTCTCACATCCCACACTACACTACACTCAAGCACCCATATACACTCTCACATCCCAAACTACACTCTCACACCCCACACTACACTACACCCACACACTCATATACACTCTCACACCCCACACTACACCTACACACTCATATACACTCTCATACCGCACACTACACTACACTCAAGCACTCATATACACTCTCACATCCCACACTACACTCACACACTCATATACACTCTCACACCCCACACCACTACACCCACACACTCATATACACTCTCACACCCCACACTACACTCACACACTCATAGACACTCTCACACCCCACACCACTACACCCACACACTCATATACACTCTCACACCCCACACTACACTCACACACTCATAGACACTCTCACACCCCACACCACTACACCCACACACTCATATACACTCTCACACCCCACACTACACTACACCCACACACTCATATACACTCTCACACCCCACACTACACCTCATACCCCACACTACACTACACCCACACACTCATATACACTCTCACACCCCACACTACACTACACTCACACACTCATATACACTCGCACACCCCACACTACACTACACTCACACACTCATATACACTCTCATACTGCACACTACACTACACTCACACACTCATATACACTCTCACACCCCACACTACACTACACTCACACACTCATATACACTCTCACACCCACACTACACCCACACACTCATATACACTCTCACACCCCACACTACACTCACACACTCATATACACTCTCACACCCCACACTACACTACACCCACACACTCATATACACTCTCACACCCCACACTACACTCACACACTCATATACACTCTCACACCCCACACTACACCCACCCACACACTCATATACACTCTCATACCGCACACTACACTACACCCACACACTCATATACACTCTCATACCCCACACTATACCTACACACACACTCATATACACTCACACACCCCACACTACACTCACACTCATATACACTCTCACATCCCACACTACACTACACCCACACACTCATATACACTCTCATACCCCACACTATACCTACACACACACTCATATACACTCTCACACCCCACACTACACTCACACACTCATATACACTCTCACATCCCACACTACACTCACACACTCATAGACACTCTCACACCCCACACTAAACTACACCCACACACTCATATACACTCTCATACCACACACTACACCCACAAACACACTCATATACACTCTCACACCCCACACTACACCCACAAACACACTCATATACACTCTCATACCACACACTACACCCACAAACACACTCATATACACTCTCACACCCCACACTACACCCACAAACACACTCATATACACTCTCACACCCCACACTACACTACACCCACACACTCATATACACTTTTATACCACACTACACTCACACACTCATATACACTCTCACACCCCACACTACACTACACCCACACACTCATATACACTCTCATACCACACACTACACCCACACACTCATATACACTCTCACACCCCACACTACACTCACACACTCATATACACTCTCACACTCCACACTACACTCACACACTCATATACACTCTCACACTCCACACTACACTCACACACTCATATACACTCTCATACCGCACACTACACCCACACACACACTCATATACACTCTCACACCCCACACTACACTACACCCACACACTCATATACACTCTCATACCCTACACTACACTCACACACTCATATACACTCTCACACCCCACACTACACTACACCCACACACTCATATACACTCTCATACCACACACTGCACTCACACACACACTCATATACACTCTCATACCGCACACTACACTACACTCACTCACTCATATACACTCTCACACCCCACACTACACTACACTCACACACTCATATACACTCTCATACCGCACACTACACTACACTCACACACTCATATACACTCACACCCCACACTACACTACACCCACACACTCATATACACTCTCACACCCCA
>JAMWET010000697.1:145000-152500 GCA_024036415.1 Prochilodus magdalenae
GTACTTCCACTCACTGGCCACTTTATTAGAAACACCCACCTTGTGCTTCTACACACTGGCCAATTTACTGGAAACACCCACCTTGTGCTTCTACACACTGGCCAATTTATTGGAAACACCCACCTTGTGCTTCTACACAGTGGCCACTTCGGTAGTGCCAACAAACCAATGATAGGAGGCACTGCTAGATCGGTCCCCGCCACCAGAGGGAGACAGATGAGCAGCCTACTAGGCAATCACTGTCGACCAGCACCACCTATGTGAACTCACCCTCCACCCTGTGGTTGTCATGGAGTGCCTCAGAACTTCAGTGGCTCACCTTCGGTGACGAGTCCCACTTTGGTCTTGGTGGAGATGTCCAACGAATCCGTGTGTGTAGGCACCGTGGTCAGTACCAAGAAGTCTAGAAGGCCTGGTGTCCCTCCACCTCCACCCCTACCGCACATCTAATGAATCTGTGGATGGAGGCAATGTGGTCAGTACCAAGAAGTCCAGAAGGCCTGATGTCACTCCACCTCCACCCCCTACCGCACATCCAACGAATCCGTGGATGGAGGCACTGTGGTCAGTACCAAGATGTACAGAAGGCCTGGTCTCACTCCACCTCCACCCCTACCACACATCCAACGAATCCGTGGATGGAGGCACTGTGGTCAGTACCAAGACGTCCAGAAGGCCTGGTGTCACTCCACCTCCACCCCTACCACACATCCAACGAATCCATGTGTGGAGGCACCGTGGTCAGTGCCAAGACGTCCAGAAGACCTGGTGTCACTCCACCTCCACCCCTACCGCACATCCAACGAATCCGTGTGTGGAGGCACTGTGGTCAGTACCAAGACGTCCAGAAGGCCTGGTGTCCCCTACCGCACATTCAACAAATCTGTGGATGGAGCAATGTGGTCAGCGCCAAGACGTCCAGAAGGCCTGGTCTCACTCCACCTCCACCCCTACCGCACATCCAACGAATCCGTGGATGGAGGCACTGTGGTCAGTACCAAGATGTCCAGAAGGCCTGGTGTCACTCCACCTCCACCCCTACTGCACATCCAACGAATCTGTGGATGGAGGCACTGTGGTCAGTACCAAGATGTCCAGAAGGCCTGGTGTCACTCCAACTCCACCCCTACTGCACATCCAACGAATCCGTGGATGGAGGCACTGTGGTCAGTACCAAGACGTCCAGAAGGCCTGGTCTCACTCCACCTCCACCCCTACCGCACATACAACGAATCCGTGCGTGGATGGAGGCACCGTGGTCAGCACCAAGACGTCCAGAAGGCCTGGTCTCACTCCACCTCCACCCCTACCGCACATCCAACGAATCCGTGTGTGGAGGCACCGTGGTCAGTACCAAGACGTCCAGAAGGCCTGGTCTCACTCCACCTCCACCCCTACCGCACATCCAACGAATCCGTGGATGGAGGCACTGTGGTCAGTACCAAGATGTCCAGAAGGCCTGGTGTCACTCCACCTCCACCCCTACTGCACATCCAACGAATCTGTGGATGGAGGCACTGTGGTCAGTACCAAGATGTCCAGAAGGCCTGGTGTCACTCCAACTCCACCCCTACTGCACATCCAACGAATCCGTGGATGGAGGCACTGTGGTCAGTACCAAGACGTCCAGAAGGCCTGGTCTCACTCCACCTCCACCCCTACCGCACATACAACGAATCCGTGCGTGGATGGAGGCACCGTGGTCAGCACCAAGACGTCCAGAAGGCCTGGTCTCACTCCACCTCCACCCCTACCGCACATCCAACGAATCCGTGTGTGGAGGCACCGTGGTCAGTACCAAGACGTCCAGAAGGCCTGGTCTCACTCCACCTCCACCCCTACCGCACATCCAACGAATCCGTGGATGGAGGCACTGTGGTCAGTACCAAGACGTCCAGAAGGCCTGGTCTCACTCCACCTCCACCCCTACCGCACATCCAACGAATCCGTGGATGGAGGCACTGTGGTCAGTACCAAGACGTCCAGAAGGCCTGGTGTCACTCCACCTCCACCCCTACCACACATCCAACGAATCCGTGGATGGAGGCACTGTGGTTAGTACCAAGACGTCCAGAAGGCCTGGTCTCACTCCACCTCCACCCCTACCGCACATCCAACGAATCCATGTGTGGAGGCACCGTGGTCAGTACCAAGACGTCCAGAAGGCCTGGTCTCACTCCACCTCCACCCCTACTGCACATCCAACTAATCCATGTTAGGAGGCAGCATGGTCAGCACCAACACGTCCAGAAGTCCGGTCTCACTCCACCTCCACCCCTACCGCACATCCAACGAATCTGTGGATGGAGGCATTGTGGTCAACACCAAGATTCGTTGACGGTTTGTTGTCAAGCGTCACACATCCAGAAGGCCTGGTATCCCGCCACCTCCACCCCTACCGCACCATCTGCAGGAACTGTGTGCGGATGTTCAAGCTGCATGGGATGGATTATCACAGGACTCCATTAGGAACCTCTACAGCTCCATACCGAGACGTCTGTGTGTTGGGTTAGCAAACATGGCGACCCGACACCATACCGAGAGACAGACTTCTGTAGGTGTAGCTCAATAAATATTGATCATATCAGTCTAAACTGATCATCAGTTATTGATCCTGGTCACCTTTATCTTCCTTCCCAATATTCCAAATGTCTGCATGTGTCAATCATTACTCCACCGCAAACTGGAACCACAGTTAATCTGAAAGACATGCGTGTGTTGTAGGGTAAAGGGAACAGCGGGAGTTTTGGGAAGAAGCAGGCTCCTCCCATTCCAATAAAGCCAATCACCATCGACAACAAGCCCGCCAAGAAACACGGTACGTCCCCCCGTCCCCCTGCAGTGTCTTCCTGCATACCTTTAAAAGGGTCTCTGTAAGTAGACGTACCCCCATCTCTCTCGCTCTCTCCTTTCCAGCTCCAGTGGTGGTCTCGAGTCCGATGCGGGCAGCTCCGGCTCCGGCCACAGAAGTGGTTAAGTACTCTCTCTCCAACTCGGAGCACATCGTTCCCAGCCACAACATCAAGGACATCATCAAGCAATACCAAACTCCACCACCGGAGCCTGCGCCCGAGATGCGGAGGTGGGTGCTTCCCGTTCAGCCGTGTCTTCGCTTCAGGGCGCCTTTCCGGTTCTCATGGCTCTCTTCGGAATTTTCTCTGTTTCAGGAAAGAGGGCCGAGGTTTCGTGAAGAAGATGAATCCACACGATGAAGCCATGCAGATTCTGAAAACCCAGATGGAAAATCCCCCTCCTCCACAGGTGCTTTTGTGGTACACCACACAATTAGGGAATTCCGCTGTCGCCAAGGCTGTAGCTTGGAATGTCGGAACGAGTTTCCGAATCGTATTGCCGGATTCCATCTACACTTCCTCTGGAATATGTTCCCATGTTCCACACACGAATCACGTTTCTGTATGTGGATCGTAGTAAGTGATCCGATCGTAATTCCGTAATTCCGTAATTCCGGGTCTGTTTACATCGCCTTTTTCATCCCGCTGAGTGGAATCGCCCTGGCTCTCGCTCAGTAAGTTCCAGGTAAAGGTTCTCCTGTGTTCTGGTTGGTGTTTGTGTAGAGGAGAGCTCCAGCTCCGGTACCTGGACCAAGAGAACCGGGCCTCAAACCGACTAAGAGCACGAAGAAAAGAGCACCAGAGCCGCCATTACACATTCCCCCACCAGGTAACACCATCCACCCGGCCACTTTATCAGAAACACCCACCTTGTGCTTCTACACACTGGCCACTTTATTAGAAACACCCACCTTGTGCTTCCACTCACTGGCCACTTTATTAGAAACACCCACCTTGTGCTTCCACACACTGGCCACTTTATTAGAAACTCCCACCTTGTACTTCTACACACTGGCCACTTTATTAGAAACACCCACCTTGTGCTTCCACTCACTGGCCACTTTATTAGAAACACCCACCTTGTGCTTCCACACACTGGCCACTTTATTAGAAACACCCACCTTGTGCTTCCACTCACTGGCCACTTTATTGGAAACACCCACCTTGTGCTTCACTCAACTATGGCCATAATTAAGGAGAACATTACGTATAAACACCCACCTTGTGCTTCCACACACTGGCCACTTTATTAGAAACACCCACCTTGTGCTTCCACTCACTGGCCACTTTTATTAGAAACACCCACCTTGTGTACTTCTACACACTGGCCACTTTTATTTAGAAAACACTCACCTTGTGCTTCTACACACTGGCCACTTTATTAGAAACACCCACCTTGTCCTTCTACACACTGGCCACTTTACTGGAAACACCCACCTTTGTGCTTCCACACACTGGCCACTTTATTAGAAACACCCACCTTGTGCTTCCACTCACTGGCCACTTTATTAGAAACACCCACCTTGTGCTTCCACTCACTGGCCACTTTATTAGAAACACCCACCTTGTGCTTCCACACACTGGCCACTTTATTAGAAACACCCACCTTGTACTTCCACTCACTGGCCACTTTATTAGAAACACCCACCTTGTGCTTCCACTCACTGGCCACTTTATTAGAAACACTTACCTTCTACTTCCACACACTGGCCACTTTATTAGAAACACCCACCTTGTACTTCCACTCACTGGCCACTTTATTAGAAACACTTACCTTCTACTTCCACACACTGGCCACTTTATTAGAAACACCCACCTTGTACTTCTACACACTGGCCAATTTATTAGAAACACCCACCTTGTACTTCCACACAATGGCCACTTTATTAGAAACACCCACCTTGTACTTCTACACTCTGGCCACTTTATTAGAAACACCCACCTTGTGCTTCCACACACTGGCCACTTTATTAGAAACACCCACCTTGTGCTTCCACACACCGGCCACTTTATTAGAAACACCCACCTTGTGCTTCCACACACCGGCCACTTTATTAGAAACACCCACCTTGTGCTTCCACACACTGGCCACTTTATTAGAAACACCCACCTTGTGCTTCCACTCACTGGCCACTTTATTAGAAACACCCACCTTGTGCTTCCACTCACTGGCCACTTTATTAGAAACACCCACCTTGGGCTTCCACACACTGGCCACTTTATTAGAAACACCCCCCTTGTGCTTCTACACACTGGCCACTTTATTAGAAACACCTACCTTGTACTTCCACACACTGGCCACTTTATTAGAAACACCCACCTTGTGCTTCTATACACTGGCCACTTTATTAGAAACACCAACCTTGTACTTCCACACACTGGCCACTTTATTAGAAACACCCACCTTGTGCTTCCACTCACTGGCCACTTTATTAGAAACACCCACCTTGTGCTTCTACACACTGGCCACTTTATTAGAAACACCCACCTTGTACTTCTACACTCTGGCCACTTTATTAGAAACACCTACCTTGTGCTTCCACACACTGGCCACTTTATTAGAAACACCCACCTTGTGCTTCTACACACTGGCCACTTTATTAGAAACACCCACCTTGTACTTCCACTCACTGGCCACTTTATCAGAAACACCCACCTTGTGCTTCCACACTCTGGCCACTTTATCAGAAACACCCACCTTGTGCTTCCACACACTCTGGCCACTTTATTAGAAACACCCACCTTGTGCTTCTACACACTGGCCACTTTATTAGAAACACCCACCTTGTACTTCCACTCACTGGCCACTTTATCAGAAACACCCACCTTGTGCTTCCACACTCTGGCCACTTTATTAGAAACACCCACCTTGTGCTTCCACACACTCTGGCCACTTTATTAGAAACACCCACCTTGTGCTTCCACTCACTGGCCACTTTATTAGAAACACCTACCTTGCTACCTTGGGGTATATCAGGGTCCGGTGTGTTTGTGTGTGTGTGTCCAGTATCCAGAGATCTTCCAGTGGAATCCGAGACCATCCAAACGCAGCTCCACCGCAGCAGCACTGAGGAACACTACACGTACACCAACGTGCCCTGGAAGATCTTCCTCAGGAAGGAGGTACGTGTCTGATGTTGAGGGGGGCTTTAACCGACCACCTCATGCCTATGAGCTGAGCGCCCGGTCTGTGGTCTTACAGTACCTTACCCTTGTTAGGTGTTCTACCCGAAGGACAGCTGGAACCACCCTGTAGTGCTGGACATCATATTTAAGCAGGTAAGAGCAATACTGCCCCCTACAGTAAGTCCAGAGCACCACACCCATAGACTGCTGAATTACTGACGCCTGTTAACAGCACCAGATCTATTAGAGCTGAGATACCGCACATTAGCTCTTCCCTCTCTCCACTTGTTCGCTGTTGTCCTCCCTCAGATTGTTAATGACACGTTTTCAGAGGCCTGTGTGCGCATCACCAAAGACGAGAGGCTGAAGATGAAGGCTCTGCTCGGTAGGTCAGAATTCCGGTCCCTAAAAGCTTCGCTAAGCTGTCGCAGTTTCGGCTCCTTTGCCTTAATAGGACTGTGTGTGTGTGTGGGTTTGGTACAACAGCGCAACACAGGATAGATCCCAACACCGACGTCCAGGACGAGAGCGCGAAGAAGGCCGTGGTGTCGGCGGCGCGAGAGTCATGGGAGATTTACTTCTCTCGCCTTTTCCCCGCTTCGGTGAGTACTAACAGGAAGTCACAGGAATCCAATCTCCGCATTGAACCCATCCGTGAAACACCCGCACACGGAGGGGTGGGGAGTAGACGTGCCCGGAGCGGAGGGCAGCCCTATCTACGGAGTTCGGTGCCTCGCTCACGGCCACTTCAGGGAAACATAACTCAGGCTATATGTGACTACACAGCGGGACATTGGAGAAGTTAGCTTGTTAGCTTGCTAGCTTGTTAGCATGTTGTGTGCTACTTTAGCAAGACCTTCCGTTGGTTCCCTAACCTCCAGGGTTAAAGGTCTCTGGATGATCAAAGACCCCCAACGTTGTGGGATGTCTTCACGGATGGGACCCCGGACGTTAGCGTAGCGTCTATGCTACAATGCTTGTTGTGTGTGTGTGTGTGCTGCAGGGCAGTGTGGGCACTGGCGTCCAGGTGCTAGCCGTCTCGCACTCCGGCATCAAGCTTCTGAAAACTGTGAAAAGCAGCGCCGCAGCTCCAGACTACTTCCGAGTACTGCGGCCGTACAGGTACAGCACACCGACCGTCCGTGCCGAAGGTCCTGATATGGAGACGCTAGCCCAGCTAGCAGGCTGCTATGCTACAGGCTAAACCCAGGGCTCCAGGTGTACCTCTTATACGGCTCCCTCCATAGTAACCTGGACTGACATTAACTCAGACTACACAGCGGGACATTAGAGAAGTTAGCTTGTTAGCTTGCTAGCTTGTTAGCATGTTAGCATGTTGTGTGCTAATTTAGTAAGACTTCCAGCTGGTTTAGCACCAGCTGGAAGTGCCTTCTTTTGAAATACCGCTGGTACAGATTCTGCCCTGACCATTTTTACTGACCATTGGCCAGGATGATGGGGCTATGAATCCCTGTGGGGTGTGAGTGACGGGATCCATAGATTGGGAAGAGGTGGTACAGTG
>JAMWET010000697.1:155000-187500 GCA_024036415.1 Prochilodus magdalenae
CCATTCCAATGCCCATGCCTGTCTTTCAGGTCAGCTGTACGGATGTGTGGTCAAGAAGAAGGTCATCTATCTGGAGGAGATGAAGAGAGACACAGCGGACTTCGGTAAGACCGGACAGCATGTGTCCAGCAGGGGGAGCCAGAGAGCCAGAGCTGTCCATGGTGCTGATTTATTGCGTCCGATGATTGTAAACAAATATGGCATCATCGCCAGGCAGCGTTATAGACACTGTAATACTGAGGTTTTATCTTTTTATCTATTATAATATTATTATTATTATTATTATTATTATTATTATTATTATTATTATTAATATTATTGAGAAATATTCCAATACCCAACACCCCAGCCTCTGACTTACCTAAGCATACCATCAGCACATGTGTGTGACCTGTACACCAGTGTTAGACAGTTGGTCGGTTGGTCTAGCGAGCTCGATCATCCCTGTATCTCCTCCAGGCTGGAGGTTTGGTGCGGTGATGGGTCGCAGCGGAGCCTTTCCCGCAGACTGTGTGGTTCCCGTGGCGGCTCCAGACTTCCTCAGCTTGCCCGTGGAGAGGAGAGGCGAACCGAGAGACCGACAGGGCCGAGTGGTGGCGTCAGGAGCGGTGGCGCTCGCTGTGGCGTCCAGCGCAGCTGCACATGAACTGGACCCAACACTAGAGGTCAGAGTCACAGTGGACTATAGAGATTCCACACTCAACACACAATGGGTCCGATGGCTCTGCGTCCACTCACCGTCCACTCTAGTAGACACTGCTACCTTGCTGGTCCGCCTTGTAGATGTACAGTCAGAAATGATAGCTTAGCTGCTGCTGCACAGTGCCCACAGGACGCTGCCCTCAGGACGCTGCCCTCTGGAAACTGCCATCTGGAAGTTGTCCTCAGGAAGCTGCCTTCAGGGCACTGCCTTCAAGGCGCTGCCCTCAGGACACTGCCCTCAGGACACAGCCACAGAACGCAGCTCACAGGACGCTGCCTTCAGGGCGCTGCCTTCAGGGCGCTGCCTTCAGGGCACTGCCTTCAGGGTGCTCCCCTCAGGACGCTGCCCTCTGGAAACTGCCCTCTGGAAGTTGTCCTCAGGAAGCTGCCTTCAGGGCGCTGCCTTCAGGGCACTGCCTTCAGGGCACTGCCCTCAGGACACAGCCACAGAACGCAGCTCACAGGACGCTGCCTTCAGGGCGCTGCCTTCAGGGCACTGCCTTCAGGGTGCTGCCCTCAGGACGCTGCCCTCTGGAAACTGCCATCTGGAAGCTGTCCACAGGAAGCAGCCTTCAGGGCGCTGCCCACAGAACGCAGCTCACAGGATGCTGCTCTCAGGACGCTGCCCTCAGGACACAGCCACAAAAAGCTGCCTTTAGGGCACTGCCTTCAGGGCGCTGCCCTCAGGACGCTGCCCTCTGGAAACTGCCATCTGGAAGCTGTCCACAGGAAGCTGCCTTCAGAGCGCTACCTTCAGGGCGCTGCCTTCAGGGCATTGTCTACAGGACGCTGACCACAGGACGCTGCCCTCAGGACGCTGCCCTCAGGGTGCTGCCTTCAGGGCACTGCTGTATCTGATCCACTCACACCAGCTCAAAACACACTAACACACCACCACATCAGTGTCACTGCATTGCTGAGAATGATCCACCACCCACATCATACCTGCTCTGTGGTGGTCCTGTGGGGGTCCTGACCACAGTATACAGAGAAACAGATGGACTACAGTCTGTAACTGCAGATCTACAAGGTGGACGGATGAGTGTAGATGCATAGGGGTGTTAATATCCATGTCTACATGAGCACTGAACACACGACTGTACTGATATCACACATGTCTTCCTACAGCTGGATGAATTCGGGGACTTTGGCAACCCTGAAGTGGAGGGGAGCGCCTTTTTAGACAGCCAGTACAACATGGTGGAGTTCGCCAAGAAGTACTTCCGACAGTCCAGCGGGAGCAAAAGGTCTGACCCGGCCCACACGGTCACCGTTACTGTAGGCTCTGAAGGCCGAAGCTGTGAACTCACAGTAACGTCGTTTCTTTGCGTTTCTTGTTTTCAGTGATTCATTCAGAGACAAGTCTAAGAAAGGCAAAGACCCGGCGGAACTGGTGAAATTCAGCAAGGTGACTAATAATAATAATAATTTTTATAAAAAAAAATTATTAGATGATGCTAATATGTTGGTCTAGTGCAGCATCAAAGCTTCCCATCATCTAACGGCTCAATAGGAAGTAATAATTAATAACCATAAGGTTCTGAAATGACCCAGAAAGCTGGATATCGGTATATAAGCTATATAATAAACCTAATATGCTGAACAGGTCCTCACAAAAGTGACACCGAGAGCATATTATTTATCAGTGAATAATTTGGGGCTTAAATATTCAGTAAATTAATATAATAAAAGGATAATAACCATAAATATAATAATAAATAAGGTTTAAATATTGACTATATAAGTTATAATGGTGTATACTAATACATAATAACAACATCTACTAATAAACTTTTGTAGTTGTAGATGAAATCAAATTTCGGCAACGCTTTCTATGAATCGGGTATGCGTAATGCATTCCTAAAGATCATCTTGACATATGACATTAACTGGTATAGCCTTGCGTTATAAGGCTTCATAGCACTAGGAGGTATCATACAGTGTGTTCAAATGTATATGTGTCATAACATTCATAAACCCGCGTTATGAAGCTTAATGCATTCATTCACAGAGCTAATCAATAACACCACTCTACTTGCAGTCTGCTATGAAGGCTTATGAGTGTTCATTAGAAGTTATATGCACTTCATGTTGAAGACACTGGGGAACATTAGAGAGTGGCTTCACTGTGGAGCCTCATAAAGCATTATGCAAATGAGCACAACATTAGTTATTAAGGTTTATGAGACCGGGTTCACCGATAAAGTTAATAACACATGATATAGGCATTATAATGCATTATAAGGCATTATAATGTCACTTTATGTGCCATTAAAGTTTATACTGTTGTGTTATACCAGTGTGGGTGATTATAAATGTTTATGCACGGTTACAAAGGCTTATGTCTAGTATTATAAAGCGTTATAAACTATTTATAGGTCTTTATGAATGCGCTTATAATGCATTATGTCACTTTAACTGTTGTGTTATACCAGTGTGTGTGATTATAAACGGTTATGCACGGTTACAAAGGCTTATGTCTAGTATTATAAAGCATTATAAACTATTTATAGGTCTTTATGAATGCGCTTATAATGCATTATAGCTCCCTGATTCATAGAAAGCATCACTGAACATTTCCACTGGTGTGTATGAACAACTGTAGGGGGTCTTGGGTTGTAGGATTACCGTTTACTCTTATGTCGCACTACAGACCCCTATCCAGGAGTCCCTCATCGAGTTCAATGACCCCAACATGAACAGGGTCGCTTCTGAAATCTTCCTGGGTGAGCTAATAACACGTCCACTGCGTTTCCTTCGCCGACGCTGTGCGAACTCTGTATCTGGTTATCCGTTACCTGTTGTGTTTTGTGTGTTCAGCCATCATGAAGTTCATGGGAGACCATCCTCTCCGAGGCCAGTCCGAACACTTTGTGGTCTGCACATTCCTGAAGGTAAAAATGGAATAACAAAGTGGAGGGATTGAATGGTGTGAGGTCACTGTCATAACTAGGGGGCGCCAAAACACAGGGTGAAAAGCATGCACGGTGTTGGGAACCATGCACGGTGTTGGGAACCATGCACGGTGTTGGGAACCATGCACGGTGTTGTGAACCATGCACGGTGTTGTGAACCATGCACTGTGTTGGGAACCATGCACGGTGTTGTGAACCATGCACGGTGTTGGGAACCATGCACGGTGTTGGGAACCATGCACGGTGTTGTGAACCATGCACGGTGTTGTGAACCATGCACGGTGTTGTGAACCATGCACGGTGTTGTGAACCATGCACGGTGTTGGGAACCGTGCACTCTGTTGGGAACCATGTATGTTGTTGGGAACCATGTATGGTGTTGGGAACCATGTATGGTGTTGGGAACCATGCACGGCGTTGTGAACCATGCACGGTGTTGTGAACCATGCACGGTGTTGTGAACCATGCACAGTGTTGGGAACCATGCACGGTGTTGGGAACCATGCACGGTGTTGGGAACCATGCACGGTGTTGGGAACCATGCACGGTGTTGTGAACCATGCACGGTGTTGTGAACCATGCACGGTGTTGGGAACCATGCACTGTGTTGGGAACCATGCACTGTGTTGGGAACCATGCACGGTGTTGTGAACCATGCACAGTGTTGGGAACCATGCACTCTGTTGGGAACCATGCACGGTGTTGTGAACCATGCACGGTGTTGTGAACCATCCACGGTGTTGGGAACCATGCACTGTGTTGGGAACCATGCACTGTGTTGGGAACCATGCACTGTGTTGTGAACCATGCACGATGTTGTGAACCATGCACAGTGTTGTGAACCATGCACTCTGTTGGGAACCATGCACGGTGTTGTGAACCATGCACGGTGTTGTGAACCATGCACGGTGTTGTGAACCATGCACGGTGTTGGGAACCATGCACTGTGTTGGGAACCATGCACTGTGTTGGGAACCATGCACGGTGTTGGGAATCATGCACAGTGTTGGGAATCTTTGTCCTCATTGCCCAAAGGTCAGGAGACCTGGGTAGTGGGAAAAGGTTATACCTGGACTAGGACTAAGAGACTCACTAGAACTCAGACCAGTCATATGGTCAGTCACAAGAAAAGCGGTAGCACTAGTATCGCACAGTGGAATCTTGGAATCGTGGAATCCTGGAATCCTGGAATCCTGGAATCTTGCTATCGGAATAAAATGAATGTCCACTCTCTCCACAGCTGATCGGAGAGTACGGGCTGATGAAGGATGAAGCGTACTGTCAGGTTCTGAAACAGATCACGGCCAACACCAGCTCTAAACCGTAAGACCCAGTTCATCACCAACACATGCACAGCGTAGTTGATGTCCCAGGACGTGTCCAGGGTCGGAAGTTCGCTTCTATACGTTGGCACTGGAGCATACGAGCCTAAATGCCTAACTAGCAGTAGCTGCTATAAGCAAGTCCATTATAGACCACTCCCACCAGTCGAGCTCTTTGATCCATTGGACTCAGGTCAGCTAATCGAGCCCAGAGTCCAAACTAAACATGGTGAGGGAGCTTTTCGAACTAGAGCAGAAAGTTCTAGATGCACCCCTAATCAACACAGTGTAAGGCAGATCTGGGATGATTTAGGAACGCCGCTCCCACAGTGGTTGTTAGCGTGATTAGCCTGGTAGCTATCCTGGTTGATCATCTGCATACAGGCTGAACTGTATAAACTGGACTTCTCACCCCAAATTCTCTCCGGCAGTGATAGCTGTCAGAAGGGCTGGCGCCTGCTCTACACCCTCACAGCGTACTGCCGCTGCTCGGAGGTCCTCAAACCGTTCCTGGTCAAGTTCTTACAGGACGCCTGCAAGAGCCAAGGAGCTCTGTTTCAGGGTACACACTCACGCACACAATGGATTTGCCACTCTTTAATATTAACTTCACGTGTATGGAGTCAGTCAAAGAGCTGCAGATCATAAAGATCTGACCAGGTTCTCAGTATCTCAATCTCAGACTCTATCACAGTCTCTGTCTCTGTCTCAGACTCAATCTGAATCTCTATCTCTTGCCTAGACTCAATCTAAATCTCTGACTCAAGTTCAGTCTAGGACTCAATCTAACTACCTGTCTTAATCTCAGACTCAATCTTAGACTTAGTCTCAATCTCAGGCTCAGTTTTAATTTCTATTTCTATCTCTGTCTCAGACTCAATCTTAATCTCAGACTCTATCTCTACCTCTGTTTTAGACTCAATCTCAATCTCGCTTTGTTTCAATCTCTGTCTCAATCTCAAACTCAATGTCCATCACTATCTTAGACTCAGTCTCTATCTCAGACTCAGTCTCAGACTCAATCTCAGTCTCAGACTCAATCTCAGGCTCTATCTCAGCCTCAATCTCTATCTCTAACTCTGTTTTAGACTCAATCTCAATCTCGCTTTGTTTTAATCTGTCTCAAACTCAATGTCCATCACTATCTCAGACTCAGTCTCTATCTCAGACTCAGTCTCAGACTCAATCTAAATATCTGTCTCAATCTCAGGCTCTATCTCAGTCTTATTCTCTATTTTTATTTATATCTCAGACTCAATCTTAGACTCAGTGTCTATCGCTACCTCTGTCTCAGACTCAATCTCAATCTCAGACCCTATCTCTAACTCAATCTCCATCACTATCTCAGACTCAATCTAAATATCTGTCTCAATCTCAGGCTCTATCTCAGCCTTAATCTCTATTGCTATCTCTGTCTCAGACTCAATCTCAATTTCAGACTCTATCTCTAACTCTGTCTTAGACTCAATCTCAGTCTCGCTTTGTTTCAATCTCTGTCTCAAACTCAATCTCCATCACTATCTCAGACTCAGTCTCAGACTCAATCTAAATATCTGTCTCAATCTCAGGCTCTATCTCAGCCTCAATCTCTATTTTTATTTATATATCAGACTCAATCTTAGACTCAGTCTCTATTGCTATCTCTGTCTCAGACTCTATCTCAGACTCTATCTCAGCCTCAATCTCCATCACTATCTCAGACTCAGTCTCAGACTCATTCTAAATATCTGTCTCAATCTCAGGCTCTATCTCAGCCTCAATCTCTATTGCTATCTCTGTCTCAGACTCAATCTCAGTTTCAGACTCTATCTCTAACTCTGTCTTAGACTCAATCTCAGTCTCGCTATGTTTCAATCTCTATCTCAAACTCAATCTAAATATCTGTCTCAATATCAGGCTCTATCTCAGTCTTAATCTCTATTTCGATTTATGTGTCAGACTCAATTTTAGACTCAGTCTCAGACTCTATCTCAGCCTCAATCTCTATCGCTATCTCTGTCTCAGACTCAATCTCAATCTCAGACCCTATCTCTAACTCAATCTCCATCACTATCACAGACTCAGTCTCTATCTCAGACTCAGCCTCAGACTCAATCTAAATATCTGTCTCAATCTCAGGCTCTATCTCAGCCTCAATCTCTATTGCTATCTTTGTCTCAGACTCAATCTCAGTTTCAGACTCTATCTCTAACTCTGTCTTAGACTCTCTCAGTCTCGCTTTGTTTCAATCTCTGCCTCAAACTCAATCTCCATCACTATCACAGACTCAGTCTCTATCTCAGACTCAGTCTCAGACTCAATCTAAATATCTGTCTCAATCTCAGGCTCTATCTCAGCCTCAATCTCTATCACTATCTCTGTCTCAGACTCTATCTCTAACTCAATCTCCATCACTATCTCAGACTCAGTATCAATCTCTATCTGAGTCTTAATCTCTATTTTTATTTATATCTCAAACTCAATCTTAGACTCAACTCAGTCTCAGACTCAATCTCAGTTTCAGACTCTATCTCTAACTCTGTCTTAGACTCTCTCAGTCTCGCTTTGTTTCAATCTCTGCCTCAAACTCAATCTCCATCACTATCACAGACTCAGTCTCTATCTCAGACTCAGTCTCAGACTCAATCTAAATATCTGTCTCAATCTCAGGCTCTATCTCAGCCTCAATCTCTATCGCTATCTCTGTCTCAGACTCAATCTCAATCTCACACCCTATCTCTAACTCAATCTCCATCACTATCTCAGACTCAGTATCAATCTCTATCTGAGTCTTAATCTCTATTTTTATTTATATCTCAAACTCAATCTTAGACTCAACTCAGTCTCAGACTCAATCTCAGTTTCAGACTCTATCTCTAACTCTGTCTTAGACTCTCTCAGTCTCGCTTTGTTTCAATCTCTGCCTCAAACTCAATCTCCATCACTATCACAGACTCAGTCTCTATCTCAGACTCAGTCTCAGACTCAATCTAAATATCTGTCTCAATCTCAGGCTCTATCTCAGCCTCAATCTCTATCGCTATCTCTGTCTCAGACTCAATCTCAATCTCACACCCTATCTCTAACTCAATCTCCATCACTATCTCAGACTCAGTATCAATCTCTATCTGAGTCTTAATCTCTATTTTTATTTATATCTCAAACTCAATCTTAGACTCAACTCAGTCTCAGACTCAATCTCAGTTTTCAGACTCTATCTCTAACTCTGTCTTAGACTCTCTCAGTCTCGCTTTTTGTTTCAATCTCTGCCTCAAACTCAATCTCCATCACTATCACAGACTCAGTCTCTATCTCAGACTCAGTCTCAGACTCAATCTAAATATCTGTCTCAATCTCAGGCTCTATCTCAGCCTCAATCTCTATCGCTATCTCTGTCTCAGACTCAATCTCAATCTCACACCCTATCTCTAACTCAATCTCCATCACTATCTCAGACTCAGTATCAATCTCTATCTGAGTCTTAATCTCTATTTTTATTTATATCTCAAACTCAATCTTAGACTCAACTCAGTCTCAGACTCAATCTCAGTTTCAGACTCTATCTCTAACTCTGTCTTAGACTCTCTCAGTCTCGCTTTGTTTCAATCTCTGCCTCAAACTCAATCTCCATCACTATCACAGACTCAGTCTCTATCTCAGACTCAGTCTCAGACTCAATCTAAATATCTGTCTCAATCTCAGGCTCTATCTCAGCCTCAATCTCTATCGCTATCTCTGTCTCAGACTCAATCTCAATCTCAGACCCTATCTCTAACTCAATCTCCATCACTATCTCAGACTCAGTATCAATCTCTATCTGAGTCTTAATCTCTATTTTTATTTATATCTCAAACTCAATCTTAGACTCAACTCAGTCTCAGACTCAATCTCAGTTTCAGACTCTATCTCTAACTCTGTCTTAGACTCTCTCAGTCTCGCTTTGTTTCAATCTCTGCCTCAAACTCAATCTCCATCACGATCTCAGACTCAGTCTCTATCTCAGACTCAGTCTCAGACTCAATCTAAATATCTGTCTCAATCTCAGGCTCTATCTCAGCCTCAATCTCTATCACTATCTCTGTCTCAGACTCAATCTCAATCTCAGACCCTATCTCTAACTCAATCTCCATCACTATCTCAGACTCAGTATCAATCTCTATCTGAGTCTTAATCTCTATTTTTATTTATATCTCAAACTCAATCTTAGACTCAACTCAGTCTCAGACTCAATCTCAGTCTCAGACCCTATCTCTAGCTCTGTATCAGACTCAATTACAGTCTCAGACCCTATCTCTAGCTCTGCATCAGACTCAATCTCAATCTCGCTTTGTTTCAATCTCTGGCTCAATCTCAAACTCAATCTCTATCACTATCTCAGTCTCTATCTCATTCAAGGTACAAACCATCAGACAAAAGAGCAGAGCCAAAAACTAGAAACAGGTCAAACACATAATGAATACTGAGATTTTGCACGGTCTGCATCTGATTTAGTGCTGTCTATAAAGAATGCATAGCGTATGAGGTGATGACCTGATCCTCGGTTTGTCGCATATTGTCAGGCATTGCTAAAGCCTGTGAGCAGAATCTCAGGAAGACGTTCCAGTTCGGTGGGAGGAGTGTGTTCCCCAGCAGCATGGAGCTCAAAGCCATTATGGTCAGAAAACGCACCTGCACATGTACAGCAATGCTCATTAGCGTGGTGCACTCGCTTCCCAGATCAGTTATGTGATGCGACTGTACATGTTCCCTCAGGCTGGTCGAAGCTCAAAGCGGCAGCTCTTTCTGTTTCCTGGAGGGATCGAGCGGCACCTGAAGATCAAAACCTGCTCTGTAAGTCGTTCTATCTTCTCTGTGTTCACCTGACGACTGTGCAGCATCACTCCTTTCATGGTTCTCTTTTCATTCAGATGCTGAGATGTAAACAAAGCCATTCAGGGAGGTTTGATGGGAGATGGTAGATTGTAGAGACTCAAATCTCGTTACAGTTTTGTTTATAGGAACCAGGGGCCACAATAGGCCCTCATCATCGGAAGACTAGCTGCACCCAAAAAGAATCAACCCACTGGAATGAAACTTGGTGGGGAGGTTTGGCATCATGAGACATGCAAATGATTCAAGTTCCATGCTCGGCTGCACATGTGACGTAAGCGAGGGCGGGCCTTATCGCTGTACCCGACTGACCCAACTGCCACAACTTTGGACATTCACCGAGCAGTGATGCCTCCATGAGTCCTCCTGTTAGTGCAGCGCCATTGGCAGACGGCTGCACCATACAGGACTACATGGACACAGACCGTTACCACGCCTGTCCTTAACACCACAACACCGTCACCAAAGACTGCACTGGTGTCGTACCAGACTGTCATGGAGTGACTCAGAATGACAGCGGGTCATCTTCAGTGACGAGTCCCGCTTTAGCCTTGGTGGAGACGCCCAACGAATCCGTGTGTGGAGGCACCGTGGTCAGCACCAAGATGAACGGTTTGTTGTCACACATGTCCAGAAGACCTGGTGTCACTCCACCTCCACCCCTACCGCACCATCTGCAGGAACTGTGTGAGGATGTTCAAGCTGCATGGGATGGACTATCACAGGACACCATGAGGAACCTCTACAGCTCCATACCGAGACCTTAGCCCAATGCCATCCTGAGAGACATCAGTCAGTTGTTTCTGGTGACCTTTATCTTCCTTCCCAACACCACCGCAATGCCACACCTTCTTCTGGGTGCAGCTGTTCATTTGATGATGAGTGTTTAACACAAAGTATAGAAAATTTCGAAACCCTGTAGCACCTTACTATTATCAACTGTCCCCAACACTGACTTTAACCCATCTGTCAGAATGTCACTAAGTCCATCAAATACGCCGTGCTACAGCAGAATAGGTGGCTTCTGGGTGAAGGCAGTCCGTGTACATGCACTTAGATGATCTCTGCATGTTCGTAGGTGGCTCTAGATGTCATAGAGGAGCTGTGCTATGAGATGGCTTTGCAAAGACTGGAGGCCATGGACGAGTACACAGTGTTCATCGTCACAAACAGAGGTAGCCCACGGCAAACACATTAACACCCACACAGCACCTTCAAAGCTGAAGTTCTCTATGAGTATATGAAATACACTGATCATCAATCATCAACAAGCAAGACCTTTAAATATGATTACTGGATCACAGTTTAGTCCATATGGTCGAACCTTTAACCTACCACTCCATACGATCCATACTCACCTCTCCTTCCCTAGCCTTTAAATAAAGGCTGTTTGGAATCCATCATGGTTGTGATGTCAGAAACATGAATATGTTTACATGACACCACATACTGCAGTTTTGCCCATAGAAGCACATGTGTGAGGTCAGACACTGATGTTGGACGAGAAGGCCTGGCTCGCAGTCTCCACTCTAGCTCATCCCAAAGGTGTTCTATCGGGTGGAGGTCAGGACTCTGTGCAGACCAGTCCAGTTCCTCCACACCAGACTCGCTCATCCATGTCTTTATGGAGCTTGCTCTGTGCACTGGTGTGCGGTCATGTTGGAACAGGAAGGGGCCGTCCCCAAACCGTCCCCACAGAGTTGGGAGCATGGAATAGTCCAGAGTGTCTTGGTCTGTTGAAGCATTAAGAGTTCCTCACTGGGACTAAGGGGAGGAGCCCAACTCCTGAACAACACCCCCACCCCATAATCCCCCCTCCACCACACTTTACATTTGGCACAGTGCAGTCAGACCAGTACCGTTCTCCTGGCAACCACCAAACCCAGACTCATCCATGGAATTGCCAGGCGGAGAAGCGTGAATGGTCACTCCAGGGAACACGTCTCCACTGCTCTAGAGTCCAGTGGTGGAGCTTCACACCACTGCATTCCATGCTCTGTACTGCACTTGGTGATGTAAGGCTTGGATGAAGTTTCTCAGCCATGGAAGCCCATTCCATGAAGCTCTCCACACACTGCTCCTGAGCTGATCTGAAGGCCACATGAAGTTTGGAGGCCTGTAGTGATTGACTGACGCTCTGTCATACCTGATAGTGGATGTTTCTGTATATGCTGTTCTTTTTTCTCAGAGAGAAAATCAGCTTAGTCCCAGATGTCTGTGTATGGGCTGGATGCTGATTACAGAATGATGATGATGATGATCTCAGTAGCTGTTGGCTGAAAGTTGAAAATGGTCATGTAGAAACGAACTATGGCTCCACAGTTCCAAACAAGCTTCAAGCAGACCTCAAGGAAATGTGTTGTAGCTCATGTAGTAGCTTTGCTCGTGTGTCACTAGGTATGAATGTGCGGCCACTGAATAAGAGGGAGTACATCCTGGACATTGCGACGGAGGCGGAGCAGATCGACAGCAACTACAGCTTCTGGTTGCGACGGGTTATCTGGGCTCAGCCTCTCAAGTTCGACAACGAGCTCAGCGTCACCATACACTACAATCAAGTATGAACGCTCTGGATCCCACAGTATCGTAACCTGACCATCCATCCATGTTTATTATTATTATTATTATTATTATTAAACATATTCCCAATGCAGCTAGTCACATGACATTTGGAGTAATATTCAAATCCGTAACAAAACTGATTCCACTTATTTGATCTTCTACTTGTGCTAATTACAGTCAGCTAGCCATATGCTAGCAGGGTTAGCTCTGGGTTGTCATGCAGGAAACACTTCAGGAACCATGGAGCCAAAGAGGTTTCCCAAGACCGTGAGGTAGTTGCCGACATGTTTCTCAAGTGTGCCTATAAGCACCGCTGGGGCCACAAGTGGAAGGAACACCACTCGACCATCAACCGGTCATGCACCGGCGTGCACTCATGTACTCCTCAGAAAGGACAACCAGGTAGTCAGAGGGTTAGTCAGAAGAGCAGCCTCCCGGAGTCAAGGACCACTTGAAAAGAGCTCCACAAAGACGCAGCAGGTACTCTTGTCTTTCCGGCTTCATGGTTTCCATTCCTGATCACCCCAGAAGACTCCATTGCCATGGAAGCCTTGCTTCAAGCAGACATGGCATCTCTGGAGGAGGCAGGAATCTGCAGATGACCCTAACTATCCAGGAGATACATACTGTATGGAGCCGTTTCTCTTTTCATGGCTCCGGAGGAATCCAAATTATTGATGGGAAGATGGGAATGGAGCCATGTTCCTGGAGATGATTGAGATGAATCTGTACCCATCCACCAGGACGATGAGGATTAGATATAGGCAGACCTTCCAGGAGGACAACAATTCAGAACATACTGTGATAGAGATTCCCAGTTAGTTCCATAGGATGAAAATACAAATGCTGGAATGGCAGTCACGATTCCCCAATCCAAAATAGGTGGTAGGTGGAGCTGAAGATCGAGATTCACCAGTGGGACCATGTAGAAGAATGGACACTGAAGACTGGGAAGATGTCTTTAAGCTGCCATCACAAACAAACACCCTTCCAACAAACATTAAATACATTTTCCTGCATCATTCCGATGTCCAGATGGGAATGGAGCCATGTTCCTGGAGATGGAGATGACCCATCCACCAGGACGATGAGGATTAGACATGTGTGGACCTTCCAGGACGACAGCAGTTCAGAACATACTGCAATAGAGATTCCCAGTTGGTTCCATAGGATGAAACTTCAAGTCTTGGAATGGCAGTCACCATTCCCCAATCCAAAATACAGTAGGACCGAATGGGCCTGCCGGAACACTGGGAAGCTGTCTTTAAGCTGCCTTTGCAAACAAACACCCTTCCAACAAAACATTTTCCTGTATCATTCCGATGTCCGGTCCTAATTTCATGCGGATAGCTGCACTGGAAATATGGGAATCTTGACATCCTGCTATTAATACTCGTTTCCCGCATTGTTGGTGCACAATGTCAACCTCTAGACCCTCTTCCCAGTGTTACTGACCGTTCTCAGCCCAGCACTCCACATGCTAAGCTAAGAACGGTCCACCAACCAAACAACCAACGTCCAATAGCGACGAGTAGATGAGTAGCACAAACTGTCCCTCGATAGACGAGCTACAGTGTCAGGCTGAACGCCAGCAAGGCGGAGCTACAAGAGAGGGATTTCCAGCTCTGAATCTGGGGGTGCTTATCTGTGGGGGTGTCTTTACAGGTTCTTCCCGACTATCTGAAGGGCTTGCTCAACGTTCTGCCCCCGGGGAAGGTCAGCGAGCAGCAGTTCAATCAGATCGCCAAACTCGCAGCTCTGCAGCACAGAACCAAGGACAGCCTCTATTCGCCCACCATGTATGTTCAGAACAGCTATTTCTTGTAGCACTTGTGGTTGGTTTGCTACTGTAGAATCCTTCAGCTTGACCCTTGACCTTTTCTCCCTCATACTTTGTCTCTCTGCAGTCATGAGATAGCGGAGTACATCCCAGGTCAGCTGTTTACCAGACAGGGACCTCAGCAGTGGATGCACCTGGTCACGCAACATACTCACGCCGTCCAGAGCCTCAACCCTCACCAGGCCAGAGCGCAGTTCCTGGGTACCCGATACACAAACACCTAAAGATAACAAGGCCAGGGAACCAGCCTTGTGACCGGAGGGTCGCTGGTTCGATTCACTGAACCGACAATATTAACCGAAGTGCCCTTGAGCAAGGCACCTAACCCCAACCCATCCCTGGGCACCATGGCTGCCCACTTCTCTGGGGAAGTGTGTGTGTGGGGTTCAGTAGAGTTCACGGAAACCATGGCTCCAGTAAACCACACGGTACTCAAGGTCAAAGGGGAAATCACCTCCAGTGCTCCTGTAGCGGAGCGCACCAGTAGCCGCAATGGGCTACATGGACCATGCTCTTATTCCTACATTGGTTTCCCTTACATGTGATTGTCTGTATCCTTGTGTTGTAGGGTTGGTCTGTGCGTTCCCCATGTTCGGATCTTCCTTCTTCTACATCCTGAGTAGCAGCAACAGCGCTATCTCCACCCCCTGCATCCTGGCTGTCAATCAAAACGGCCTCCACTTTCTGGACGAAGACACTCATGTACGTGCCACCGCGTGCAGACGGTCCGACCTCGTCTTCACAAACAGATAACTGGGACGCTTAGCTGATTTGGGCCACAGTAGGCCAGAAACTCAACCGCTCAACCACTTCCAGTGCTCTGCCAGGAGCTTAAACTAACCGATCAACCACGAACTGTTTTCTCCTCACCCCAAATGTGGTCAATTAGCCAAACTAATGTTTGACGCCAAACTAAAGGAAGATTGAACAGCACCCTATATAGCATCCCAGCACCTATATAGACCAAACTGGTGTATACCCCATCCCCCCGCCCAATAATGATGTCACCTACAGGTCGCAGGTATAATACATGAGCCTACATACAGCGCTGCAAGGCTAATGTAGCTAACTGCCAGTCATGCTGGAAGTTAGGGAACCAGCCTTGTGACTGAAGAGTTGTTGGTTCGATTCCCTGAACCGTATAGTAGCGACTGAAGTGCCCTTGAGCAATGCACCTGGATAGCCCAGGCAAGTGTGCTTTCACAGGCCAAATACCGACCACGGTTCAGTGTTTCATTCGCCTGAACAGGCTAAATCCCAGATAGCATGTGGATGTGGGCTAGATATGGCACTGCTGGCCCACTGTCGCCAACGGTGGCCCACTTATTTCCAACACGCACTTGGCCCACCTGTCCCAATACAGATCTGGTTCACTTCTGGCACCGATACAGCAGAGGTGCCTACTTTTGGTAGAGGTGTGGGACTATACCACTAAAGTGGCATCAACTCATCTGGGCCAGATGAAAATAGGGTTTGGGCCAGATTTGGGCCTGAACAGTTCTGCTGTCTGGGTCGTGTTTACAACAACAAGCTTACAACATCATTGAAATCGTCACTGTTTGGTATCTCGTGATTAGCGATTCTGGCATTACTGAACAGGCAAAGTGCCGTACATAGCTGTCGTGTGGCCATCTTAAAGAATAAGGTCTGAGCATTAGCCTATTTTGTTAGCAACGTTAGCTTCATAGCTCCTGTGCATTATTATGTCTTGACTGATCAACTACATAACGTGCGTCGTCCTGTTTCTCTCGGTAGGAGGTTTTGGTGAAGTTTCCACTGAAGCTGGTTCAGTCCACTCACACTCAGCGGCCCAGCGCTGGAACCAGTTACCCTTACGTGGACATCTTACTAGGAGACATGACCAACCCCCGAGTCACACAGCTACAGCTGGAACAGGTGAGCCCCTCACGCGGTACTCGTGTTCACAGGTCACACGTTTGGATGCCGTGTGTGTAACACTGTCATCTGTTTGCAGGGTCTGGAGCTTTGTCGGGTCATCGCCATGCACATTGAGAACCTGCTGTCTCTCCGACAAAAGAGGCTCACTCTGCCTCCAAGTGAAATCACCCTCCTCTAACACATGGTACATCCACCTCTTCAAGTACACCTCTTTGCTGATCTGCTGTTCGGCTCCATGTACAGTGTAGGAGCACTCGGTGGTTCAACACTCCTGCCTTGCTGGTCCACCTTGTAGATGGACAGTCAGAGACGATAGCTCATCTGCTGCTGCACAGTGCAGTGTTGGTCATCCTCTAGTCCTTCATCAGTGGTCACAGGACGCTGCCCAAAGGACGCTGCCCACAGGACGCTGCCCACAGGACGCTGCCCACAGGACACTGCCTACAGGACGCTATCCACAGGATGCTGCCCACAGGATGCTCCCCACAGGACGCTGCCCATAGGATGCTGCCCACAGGACACTATCCACAGGACGGTGCTCACAAGATGCTACCCACAGGACGCTGCCCACAGGACGCTGCCCATAAGACGCTGCCCACAGGACGCTGCCCACAGGACGATATCCACAGGACGGTGCCCACAGGATGCAGCCCACAGGACGGTGCTCACAAGATGCTACCCACAGGACGCTGCCCACAGGATGGTACCCACAGGACACTCCCCACAAGACTCTGCCACAGGATGCTGCCCACAGGACACTGCTCACAAGATGCTGCCCACAGGACGCTGCCCACAGGATGCTGCCCACATGACGCTGCCCACATGACGCTGCTCACAAGATTCTACCCAGAGGGCGCTGCCCACAGGATGGTACCCACAGGATGCTGCTCACAAGACGCTGCCCACAGGATGCTGCCCACAGGACGCTGCTCACAAGATGCTACCCACAGGACGCTGCCCACAGGGCACAGCTCACAGGACGCTGCCCACAGGACGCTGCCCACAGGACGCTGCCTACAGGACGCTGTTGTGCTGTATAGTTTTGTTTGGTGGATGTCGAGCAGGGACACTGAGGTGTCCAGCGGCACTGCTGTGTCTGATCCACTCACACCAGCACCACACACACTAACACACCACCACCACGTCAGCATCACTGACCTTTGAAGAACAGAGTAATACAGAGAAACAGATGGACTACAGTCTGTAGAAGTGCTCCTATAAGGTCAGTAGGTTAGTCAAGGTGCACTTAATGGAGTAGCTGGCCGGTGGTCACAAGACGACCCCCATAAACCCATAAATGGATGGATAAGTATAAAACTCTTTACTGTATCTTCCAGGTCACTTTGGAATGTTAGTCCAATGGTCCATTCGCACTATGTAAATACCAGCTGGGTCTTTCAGGATTTAACTACAGTTATTTTACCATCATTAAGCTGCTAACGATGACGTTAGCTACCCAGCGGCAACCCCCTACTGTCTGCAGTAACCACAGAGATAGGATGGGTGATGTATAAACAAGAGAGGAACTATGCTAAAGTGAATGTGGTTATGGGAATTCTGACCATTCCTCCAGGAGAGCATGTGTGAGGTCAGACACTGATGTTGGACGAGAAGACCTGGCTCTCAGTCTCCGCTCTAATTCATCCTGAAGGTGTTCTATCGGGTGGAGGTCAGGACTCTGTCCAGGCCAGTCCAGTTCCTCCCCACCGAACTCACTCCTCTTTACGGAGCTTGCTCTGTGCACTGGTGTGCGGTCATGTTGGGACAGGAAGGGGCCGTCCTCAAACTGTCCCCACAAAGTTGGGAGCATGGAACGGTCCAGGGTCTCTTGGTCTGCTGAAGCATTAAGAGTTCCTCACTGGAACTAAGGGGCGGAGCCCAACACCTGAACACCAACCACACACCATAATCCCACCTCCATCAAACTTTACACTCGGCACAGTGCAGACAAGCACCGTTCTCCTGGCAACCGCCAAACCCAGACTCGTCCAGACTCATCTACGCTCTGCAGTGCGCTTGGTGACGTAAGGCCATGGAGCTATGTCCATGTATGTGACCTCTGTGCACCATGTCCGTCAGCGCCCATTGACATTGCTCCGATCTATTTCCGTGGTCTATCACTTCCTGGCTGAGTTGTCGTTCCCAATCACTTCCATTTCATTATAATCCCACTGACAGTGGACTGTGGAATATTCAGCAGGGAGGAAATTTCACCACTGGGCTTGTTGCACAGGTGGCATCCCATCACGTTCCCACACTGGAACTCACTGAGCTCCCTAATGTCTGTCGGAGCAGTCCACATGCCTAGGTGCTTGGTTTTATACAGCTCTGGCCATGGAGGAAATTGACTTGGATGGGGGAGTGAATCCTTTTGGAAATATACCGTATATATAGATGATCTAATGAAGACGGTTCAGGTTGGCGACGTACTCGCTTGGACGTATTTGCACAATGTACATTATAGAAGTGCTTTCTGTCTTTAGACTGACAACACCTTCCCTCTCCAGCCTCCTATTACTTCCCCGTAACGTTTAGTTTACAACAGATCACATGACTTTTATATATCAGTGGTAGGTTTAGATTTCAGCACTGTTCATGCTGCTTTTATATTTGAAGCCACGCGGCCGATTTCGATGTCTTGAATTGTGTAAAAAGCGATATTTTTGTACAGACTGCAGTTTATATTCCCGGAGACCTCAGTTGTTTTTACGGAGTATTTGATACACTGTGTTTACAGACACACACCAGCAGGAGACGAGCCACTCAGGAGAAAACAGAGATGAATGTAATGAGGAACTGACTTTTCCTTCACGAGCTACCACACTTCTGATGTATGTGACTGTTTGTAAGTGGAGAGTCATTAAATAAATTCATTTAATAGATTTTTTTCAAATACAAGAATTGACTGATTAATTGATTCTGCTTAATGAAACCACGTTATCTGTAATACACTCATCAGCGCATCAAGAGACAAGCTAATGGTTCCAGTTTCCAGGCTGCGTCCAAAATGGCCTACTTGGTTAGTACGTACTAGATTGAACCCGGTGTGCACAGCTCGACCGGCGAAGCAGTAGGCCCCTTTAGTACATGAGTAGTAGTAACCACAAAACCTCGGATGTACCACGTCCGCCATCTTGCCAATGTCATTTGACGTAAGACGTCGCGCCACCACTGTAGAAGTCGCGCCATTCATTCATATGAACATGTAATATGGGATTTATATTCGCCATGACAGGAGAAACGCCTCCACAGCTGGAATCATGGGATAGCACAGTGCGCTGTGCTCGCATACTTGAAAATCTCACCGAAAGCAGGACGTCTTCCGGGGAACTTTGGCCTACTGCTTTATGACTACTGTGGATACACTACACATGTAGTATGGTAGTAGGTGGTTTCGGACGCAGCCATACTGTTGCCAGGACCATTGAGAGACGGCTGCACGACGCAGGACTACATGCACGCAGACTGGTACGAATGGAGTGACGTCTTTATATTTATATAATTTTAAAAAAATAATAAAGTGGGTGGACTTCCCCTGATGGTGTATTAATGCACTGATTGATTGAAATTTGATGCTTAATTAAAATCTAAGCATAAAAAAAGCAAGAATGAAGTTTTTCCCTTCACTGAACTGGCGAGGTAAACCTTAATCCAGTCTTACTGTCAGTGGCGTCCACGTCCAGCCTTTGGCTGAGAGCCCACGTGTTTTGCTGGGCCGCGCATGCGCGCTACGGCACCACGGGCAGAGCGGTTCGCTTAGGTGAGCGTATGTTCCTCCGGAGCGCAGATTCGCCTCCGCGCTGCTGCCTCCTTGTACCAGGCCCCGTTGAGCTTATCTCGGTGTGCTGCTCTGCTCCACCACTCGGACACTTCCGCGGCTTGGTCGACAGGAGAGAGACTGTTTATGGCCTGGCTCCCTCTGCTTCTCTCTCTCAGTTAGCCGCTAGCGTTGCTATGGAAGCTGCCGTGGCGCTAGCTAACCAGGCTAACAACACAAACTTAGCTAGCTAGCCAACTTTCACTGTCTGTACGGCGGACGGGGAGGACCGGCCTTGGGCGCCTTCGAGGGACGCGAGTGGGTGCGAACTAGCTTTATTCGGGTCTTAGGAAGAAACGGCGGACTGTTGTCAGTTTTCCGGTCGCTAGCGTTAGCAGTAGCGTTAGCTTTAGCAGAGCGTGTGTCCAGTCACGTCGCTCCGGCCGGAGCTTTAGCACGTTAGCTGAATGAGAGGAGAGGAAGGGGGTGGGTACCTGAAACTCCGTTAGTGCAGCTTATCAGGGGGGATTGGGGTTGTAATGTGGGCACCTAGCGGGCTGTAAGTGGCCTAAAAGGTGTTGGAAGTTCGGCGGAGGCGGCTGAGGAGAGGCACCGGGCTGTAATTCGGGCGCTCGGTGTCTGTTTATGTGGTGTGGATGTGATTCTGGACTGTAGCGCGGAGCACTATGGGCACCTGAGCCGACCTCTTCTGTTTCGCTGCTCGGACGGGGAGAGTAAACATGTCTGCCGGCGGCTACACCGATCTGAGGGAGAAGCTGAAGGCCATGACGCCGCACCGGGAGGAGCAGAGGAGCGGTGGGGAGAAGCGCCGGCGGCGGCCCCCTTCGGACGAGGAGGATGAGGACGACGAAGAGGCGACGGCTCGCGAGTCGGAGGCGCGCAAGGTGAAGCGCGGCATCGCGCAGGCGCGCGTGTTCACGCCGGAGGAGTGCGTGCGCATCGAGGCCGAGATCGACGAGGTGGTGGCGCGCGGCGAGCGCGGGCTGTACCGCGAGCACACGGTGGACCGCGCGCCGCTGCGCAACAAGTACTTCTTCGGCGAGGGCTACACGTACGGGCCGCGGCTGGAGCGGCGCGGGCCCGGCCAGGAGCGCCTCTACTCTAAGGGCGAGGTGGACGAGATCCCCGCCTGGGTGCACGAGCTGGTCATCAGTCGCCTGGTGGCTCGGGGCCTCATCCCCGAGGGTTTCGTGGACAGCGCCGTGATCAACGACTACCAGCCGGGCGGATGCATCGTCTCGCACGTGGACCCCATCCACATCTTCGAGCGGCCCATCGTCTCCGTGTCGTTCTTCAGCGACAGCGCGCTCTGCTTCGGCTGCAAGTTCCAGTTCAGGCCCATCCGCGTGTCCGAGCCCGTGCTGTGCGTGCCGGTGCGCCGTGGGAGCGTCACCCTGCTCAGGTACGGAGTTACTCACAGATTTGGGAATTTTCAGGAGGTTTTTCACTAGATCTGGGTCATCTAGGTGTCCCAGTAGTGTTTTGGAATCATCACTGACCTTTCCAGAGTTCAAAAAAATAAAAATCCCAGATCCTTTTTTTCCCCCAAAATATTCCAGACTATTCCGGGTCTGGAAATAAGCATGTATAAGAGTTGTTTCTAGATCTGGGGCAATATGCAAACCTTCAGTATCACAATGCTGATTTTTCTGGAAAAGTCTGGAATACATGAAGCACATATTTTCTATATCTGGAAAAGTTTAAATTCCTGATGGAATTTGTAAAAACACTCTCAGATCTGGAACAGTCTGCACTTGAAAAGCCACTCTTCTAAAGGGCACTTTAGATTCCCAAACCTGAACATACTTTTCCAAAACATACAGTTTTGGAAAAGGCTATTCTGCTTAACTGTGTTCAGTAAAACAGATCCGGGATACACCCGTCTAGATCTACTTTGGAGAGGAGGATCCCAAAGTTCATCATATCACTCTTCATCTTTTCCGTAGGCACGACAGATGCACAGTAGAGTTGAACAATTTAAGGAAAATGGTTTTCCAGAGGAACAGATTCCCTAGTTGTGCCTGTTTGACTCTACAGGCCAGGGCCGGCGTGGCTGCAGGTTTCCATTCCGAATGAGCCGGAGCTCACCTGGATCTGCTGGATTAACCAACTGCTCAGCCTTCAAACAGCTGATCATGTGATCTCCTGCTGTGTTGGGATGGAAACCGTGCAGCTACGCCGGCCCTCTGATTGGACATCCCTGCTATGGGCGATGCACAGGCTCTGTGTATAGGTAGACAATTCCCAGTGAGAACCTGTCGGCTATACTCCTTTGTAGACTTGGGAAATGGGGATGCCAGTATTCCCAGCTCGCCCTAGAGAGTTCTGTCCTGATGCATGTTGAAATTCATGCTACTCTTTTCGTGGTAGTGTTTGAGGAACCTGGAAAAATGGATCCTGGAAAGTAAGATCCCGGTCATGTTTGGAGAAGTGTGAAGTATGTGTATATTAAATGCTGGAAAAGTAGGGAAAATCAAAAACAGGTTTGAGAGTGTGTGTATGAATGTAGACATTTTCAAAATCATAAAAGTTCCATTTCCATTTTTTACTTTTTTCCCACAAAGCAGGAAAAACAAAAGTGGGAATTCCGGAAGAACAGTCTGGGAAACCCTTCAAAATATAGTGAATTTCTTGATGAGTAAAAGCCGATAAGTGGTTCCTCTGGTCCTGACTTTTAAATTTATAGTGTAGGGTTTAAGCCCATATCAGGGAAAGTCTGGAATTTGGAAAAATGCATGCTTATAGATCTGGGAAAACCTGGAAGAAACAAACGATTTCCCACATCTAAGGCAAGCTCTGGGATTTACAGAGCTCTTGTTAGTTTAGGATTGGAAGTAAACCTCTGTAGGCTTTAATGCTGATCGGATAAGCTGGTGGGCGGAGCCTGAGTTTGGAGAGGTTTAATTTGCTGTTCTCGATCTCTGTTGCAGTGGCTATGCTGCCGATGACATCACACACTGTATCCGGCCCCAGGATATCAAAGAGAGGAGAGCGGTCATCATCCTCAGAAAGTGAGTACGGCGGTGAGCCATCGCTTTGTGGGCGCCTCCGATAACGTGGCCGTGCGCCGCTGGGACTGACTCGGGTGTTTGTTTTTGTTATGTGAAGAAGGCAAAGCCGTGCATGTATAGACAGATGAAAAGACGGATGGGAGGAACGTGTGGGCTTGGAAATTCCTGTTCAGGGTGCAGCGTTAATCAGGGTATCTTCTTTCCGCGACGCAGGACGAGACCAAACGCTCCTCGTCTGGACGCAAATCTTTTGAGGCCTTCCGTCACCCTGGGTTCAGAGAGACGGCACAAGCTCAAAGCCAAGCGCTCCCACCGCAAAGCCGACCCGGATGCCGCACACAGGTAGGCACTTTGAATAGCAAATCCAGGTCTTGGTAGAAACTAGCGATGCACAGATCCAGCTTTCCCTGTTCCGATATTTAAACTTCGGGTATCTGTCGATACCCGAGATCAACCCGATGCCATGTTCGAATGAATCAGCCTTATACTTCAGCATGAGGCACCATGCTGTAATAAAGTGACTCGAGTCAATTCTACTGTAAGATCTCTGGTTCCTGTAGATCCACCTCCGGCCACTCGGGGGAGACAAGGGATAACCAATGAGCAGTCAAGCAGCGAACGCTAACACTCGCAGCTCATGCTACTTAATAGGAGTGCCAGTCCACAGTGGTGCCACAGTCACCTGAGAGCTTAACTAGCCCCACACGTTCTTGTACTCTTTGACGTAGCTAAGAGAGGCTGGCGGGTCTTGTAGCACACTGCCACAGTGCTCAGTAAGGATAGCAGCTGGTGGTCCCGGGTGGAGTGGGACAGATCCTACATGAGGCTACTCTGCTGTACTGATGTGGACTTCACATTCACAACCTTCGTGAGCTTTGAGTGCTCGTGGATTACTGTCGAAGCTCTCTCACAAGGGTGTTCGTCGGCCTGGCCAGCTTAGCTGATGTAGCAGAGTTGGATTTGGAGGGTGGGGTTCTCCGAGCGCGTCCAGCGGTGTTGACGTATTCCTTGTTTCTTCCCCCCGCAGGCCTCGCGTACTAGAGATGGACAAAGAAGAGCAGAGGCTTTCTCTCTTTTCACGGCAGGATCGGCGCAGCGACGCCGGCTCCGAGAACTCCTGGAGGAGGGTGGAGGCGGCCTCGCTCTACAAACACTCGCACCACGCACACGCTGACGCACCTTCCCGTCAGGTCAAGATGAGACGGCACTGAGGAGCTTCCTCACCATCAGTGGACTTCCTTGATGCTTCTTTAGGGGACTTGGAAGCTGCTGGTCTGTGCTTATACAGCCGCTGCAGTAAACGAGGGTGACCCGCATGGATCGGTCTACAGGCCGCGATGGACAGAGCAGTATTAAAAAAAATAAATGACAGAACTCCATAGACATATCATAGCAGGGGTTGGAGGGAGAATGGCGAACGTGTGTCATGTTTCTTCAGTGAGTGTGGAGGTGTGTTCTTATTTATCTTCTTGGGAATGGGTGTGGCGCTCCAAATCAACTAGCGTGTCCAGGAGACCCTTTTCCCTCACTGCTCCAGAGTTTCCGCTCGACAGCAGTCGTCCGTTTCAGCCTTCTTGTCGTATAACCAGTTGGTCAATTTCACAACCTCCTCAGCAACACAATCAGAAAAGGAGGGGAAACGTTTTCTGTTGGAAGAAGAACCGGATCGATACCGGACCGCTAAGTGTTTCATTTCCGCTGCTCTTCTGTGATACTGGCACCTTAGAGTACTACGAAGTCTGACGCTGGATGTAGGACGGCGTTGGCGTTGCCTCGCCGTGGAATCCACTCTTGGTTTATCTCTAGCTGTGAGAAACATGAACTTCCTCCCTGTCCCAGGAGGTTCCGGGGACAGGGGCTTTGTACTGACGCGGGATGAGGCGAGATGAGCTTTGTCTTTGAGATCTGTCCTTATATATGCAAAGATGCGTCTCTAAAACACGAGACTGAGGCTGTGGCGGAAATGGATCCCTGTTGGGCCGTGTTGGGGGAAGCTGCTGAGGTGGTGGCAACACAGAATGGGTAACCTAATTCGGCCGCCAGCCGGCCGCGGAGGTCACCTGTCGCGTAAACGAGCCAGCGGTTGCTGGCTAAACTCGGCGTCGTCTTCGTGGCTGCACAGGAAGGAGTAAGAGACCACACGCTTACTTATTGGTCTGTGGCGGCACCGTTGGTTACCAAATCAGTGTTGTAGCTGCCGTGCATGCTACGTCCTCTTCCACCAACGTAGTGCCAGTGGAGGTCCATCTGTCGAGTTCGTTAAGAACCCAGGGCCCACTTGCATCACAGTTCCAGACCAGCAAGTTCGTGGGGCTGGAACAGCACCGGGTTATGCCGGTTGCAAACCAGTTTCGAGGTTTTAGCCCTGGCGCCACGTTGGTGGAAAAGAGCCCAGTTCAGTGGCTTAGCCGGTCACTCCGGAATTCCATTTTAGGAGTCTGGAGCTTAACGGGAAAGCCAGTAGTGCTCTAGAACACCAAACGGGGATCCATTGCCGCCACAGCCTGTGTGCTAGTGCCTCGCTCGGCTTCGGCGTTGCTTGCACGTCTATTGCTTTGCCGTTTGTTTTTGGTTTAGAGCTTTTTTTTGTTTGTTCGTTTTTGTTTTTTTCTTCCCCCCATCTTTGGACACCTGGATAGTCCAGTATACTGGCAGTCCAGTCTGGGGAAAATGTAGGTATGGGGGATGGAGGAGGTGATTTCGCGAAATCATTCCGAGTGGCTTGATATGAAATGCTTCATCGTAGAGAAGCTTGACGGTGTCTTCACAGTGGTGGTGGCTGGAACCAGGGGTCTTCACAACGTCTTCACCTCTATACGGAACCGCAGGTGAACCTACACATCTTCAGGGTACCGGCTTTTCGGCCTCAACGGCGGCATCCACCTCAAACAAGACCCTTAGACCTGCTGTGGGACATCAGGCAGCGTATTCATCGAGGAAGGTCCGAACTCTTCGGATGTCCGCTTCCTGTTACCACCACTCTGAGCGATTCTGACGGAGTTCCTACAGCGCAGACCACTCGGAGTCGCGTAAATGGTCAGACGAGTTCAGGTTTTGTACAGAAGCAGGTTGGTGTTCGGTGAAACGATGGCTGAGGATCGCTGAACCGCCAGTGATTGGTCCTACAACCTGTAACCAGGGCTGTTACCGCCCTGTCCCTTTCATTTCACGTCCCCCTCTGCATGACGGAGAATGGAGGTGAGCTACGCCGGACGCTAACCCCAGAAGGTCGAGTTTGATTGCAGATGGACTCTCCAAGCCTGTAGCGAGTTTCTGTTTTGAAGTGGTCACTGAAGTTTGCGTGACTCGGAGGTTTGGTTTGGTTGTAAACACGTACGTGTGTATTTTTGCTTCAGGCCGGAGAGGAGATGAACTTGAAGCTGTATAAAAGTTGGAAAGAAGGAATGTGGGCGTGGTCTGGATTTATTCATTGCGTTTGTTGTATTGTCGGTTTGGAGGCCCGGCAGTGTGACGCTCTTTATGGAGCGTAGTCTAACCCTAACTGCCTCCCCTAGTCACATTATTATGACCACCTGTTGATATCCAGAGTAACCGCTGTGGAGCACAGAGAGCAGCGAGACAGGCTGGACTCGGTAAGGTCCTGGTAGGGTAGTTGGGCTCAAGTCTGGGGAAACAGGACTGCCTGCCTGAGGTACATGCTGCTGCCTTTGAAAGTAGGAGGTGGTCATAATAATGTGACTTGACTATGTAGTTCTAGTATAACAGACTGTAGTCCATCTGTTTCTCTGAGTACTGTTACCTTGTTCGTCAGTGGGCAGGGCCCCCACAGGACCACCACAGAGCAGGAGGTATTATGTAGGTGGTGGATCATTCTCAGCACTGCAGTGACACTGACGTGGTGGTGGTGGTGGTGTTAGTGTGTGTGGTGCTGGTGTGAGTGGATCAGACACCTCAGTGTCACTGCTGGACTGAGAATCATCCACCAGCCAAAACTATCCAGCACAGCAGGGTCCTGTGGGCCAGCGTCCTGTGGGGCAGTGTCCCGAGGGCAGCGTCCTGTGGGCCAGCGTCCTGTGGGGCAGCGTCCTCCGGGGCAGCGTCCTGTGGGCCAGCGTCCTGTGGGGCAGCGTCCTCCGGGGCAGCGTCCTGTGGGCCAGCGTCCTGTGGGGCAGCGTCCTGTGGGGCAGCGTCCTCCGGGGCAGCGTCCTGTGGGCCAGCGTCCTGTGGGGCAGCGTCCTCCGGGGCAGCGTCCTGTGGGCCAGCGTCCTGTGGGGCAGTGTCCCGAGGGCAGCGTCCTGTGGGCCAGCGTCCTGTGGGCCAGCGTCCTGTGGGCCAGCGTCCTGTGGGGCAGCGTCCTGTGGGCCAGCGTCCTGTGGGGCAGCGTCCTGTGGGGCAGCGTCCTGTGGGGCAGCGTCCTGTGGGGCAGCGTCCTGTGCCCACTGATGAAGGACTAGAGGATGACCAACACTGCACTGTGCAGCAGCAGATGAGCTATCACCCCTGACTGTCCATCTACAAGGTGGACCAGCAAGGTAGGAGTGTCTAATAGACTGGACAGTGAGTGGACACAGTGTCTCAACACTCACACCAGCCCAACACCCACTAACACAGTGTCACTGCAGTGCTGAGAATGGTCCACCTGCACTGTACTGGTTGGGGCACCTTGTATCATGTAGGGGCAACGTAGAGGGCCCTCCTCCATTGGAGGGCTACCCATAGGGACCATGAGGTTGAGACCAGGGTAAGGGGGCTACATCTCCACTAGAGGGGTGATTATAAGACATGACTGGCGACCGCTATGAGCTAGTTCAGCACCTGTTACGTCATACCCGTTATGTAATGGGGAGTGTACGTCATAGACTAAGACCATTTCTGCGTTGGGTTTTATACGGAGGTCATAATCCCGCCTCGCGAAGGAGGACCGGATTAATCAGAAACCGAAACTCTAATCCCGAACCGCAACACACGTAGTGCACGTCCTGGTACACAACACAGGCGCGTCATGGAAGCGGTGCTCTGGGATTGGCCCAAAGTCCCGTCAATCAATTAGCCCCGCCCATGTGACTCGATTAGCCTGCTGGTCTACAATGGACGGGTGGACGGAGGATCAGCCGTAGAGGAAAGTGCTGACCGAGTTTAACCTTTGGCTTTACACGCCTGTTCCTCAGTATGAGGGCGAGGGAGCGCTGAGGAAGAAGGTATGTGACGATTCGCCTCCATTTTAAACCTCGGTGTTAGAGAAACACACCGGGCCGTGGTAGTTAGCCGTTAGCTAGCAGATGCTAACAACAACAGACGGACTGCCCTCAGAGGAGCCCGTGTAACTGGCTCAGGGTGCTTTTACCACACGGGCGAAACCAAAACAGCGCCGTGTCTGGTACAAACTCCTCACATCCGCCGAACAGGAGCGGCTAGCCGGGTCCTCAGACTCCTATTAGCAAAGCTGGAGTTAGCTGCTGCCTGTCCGGCCAGTTTTCCGGTCCACCTTAACCTGTCCTGCGGCTCGTTCTGGCGCAGGTACAGAAACTAACTGCAGCGCCATTTAAGGTGGAGTGGAAAGTTCCATTACGGCGCTGGACACGAGGAGCCAACCTTAACTGGCTACCGTGGCTCTGTTTCAGGAGCAGGACTCTGGAATGGGTCGGGTCCATGAAGGTGGGGGTTCACTTCGTAGCTAGGTGGGTCTGTTTACCCCTGACAGTCATTAGTGGACTTGATTCAGTAGTCTAGGCTTTAAAGCTGGGGCTCCGTTTTGACCTTTGGAAAGATTTAGTAGTTTATTCAAGGCTTTACTGTAAGGGTTCAGTAGTCTAGACTAGGCTGTGTTGTGAGGATTCAGTAGTCTAGACTAGGCTGTGCTGTGAGGATTCAGTAGTCTAGACTAGGCTTCACTGTAAGGATTCAGTAGTCTAGACTAGGCTGTGCTGTAAGGGTTCAGTAGTCTAGACTAGGCTGTGCTGTGAGGATTCAGTAGTCTAGACTAGGCTTCACTGAGAGGATTCAGTAGTCTAGACTAGGCTGTGCTGTGAGGATTCAGTAGTCTAGACTAGGCTGTGCTGTGAGGATTCAGTAGTCTAGACTAGGCTGTGCTGTAAGGATTCAGTAGTCTAGACTAGGCTGTGCTGTAAGGATTCAGTAGTCTAGGCTGTGCTGTAAGGATTCAGTAGTCTAGACTAGGCTGTGCTGTGTGGATTCAGTAGTCTAGGCTGTAATGTAAGGACTCAGTAGTTGATTCAAGACTGTACTGTAGGAACACAGTAGTCTAGACTAGGCTTTACTGTAAGGGTTCAGCAGTCTAGACTAGGCTTTACTGTAAGGGTTCAGTAGTCTAGACTAAGCTTCACTGTAAGGGTTCAGCAGTCTAGACTAGGCTTTACTGTAAGGGTTCAGTAGTCTAGACTAGGCTTTTCTAAGAGGATTCAGTAGTATGTAATGGGCTTTACAGTAAGGATTCAGTAGTCTAGACTAGGCTGTGCTGTGAGGATTCAGTAGTCTAGACTAGGCTGTGCTGTGAGGATTCAGTAGTCTAGACTAGGCTGTGCTGCGAGGATTCAGTAGTCTAGACTAGGCTGTGCTGCGAGGATTCAGTAGTTATACTAGGCTGTGCTGCGAAGATTCAGTAGTCTAGACTAGGCTGTGCTGCGAGGATTCAGTAGTCTAGACTAGGCTGTGCTGCGAAGATTCAGTAGTCTAGACTAGGCTGTGCTGCGAGGATTCAGTAGTATATACTAGGCTGTGCTGTAAGGGTTTAGTAGTCTAGACTAAGATTCACTGTAAGGGTTCAGTGGTCTAGGCTGTGCTGTGAGGATTCAGTAGTCTAGACTAGTTGAACTGGTGGTACACTACACAGCTGGGTTACGTGGAAATCACCCACAGTGGCCCTCTGTACTAACCTCCTACAGTAATCTCTGATTAGCCCGGCTGGAATGTTCGGGTCACCAATCTGACTATGATCAGACCTGTAGCGTCTGATCCGGGCCCGGCTGGAATGTTCGGGTCACCAGTCTGACTATGATCAGACCTGTAGCGTCTGATCCGGGCCCTACTGTAAACTCAGTGGACCGAGCCCAGTCTAAATTTAGCTCTGCTAGGGGCTCAGCTGCCGAGAACCACTGAGCAAGCGCAGGCGTGATGTCCCCTGAGCCCACGTTACGTGCAGAGCCCCGGAGATCTGCTGGGGCTATTTCTGATCCGCTGTGTGCGGGTGTCAGGTGGAGGCTCTAAATGTGAAAGGTGCCGTCACTCGTCATGAACGCTCACCCCGTCTCCGGGGGGGTGTCCAGTGCAGTCCAGTGCGGCAGGAAAGTCCCGCTCCTCTAGACGCTGCAGAGCACAGGGCCCGTTTAAACCAGCACATGTAACTCCTTCGTGTCCGAGTTGTGCCGGGTTTGAGCGGGTCACATGGGCGTAGCAGTGAAAGGAGCCCGAGGAACCGTCTTGTGCGCTTAGTGGTCAGATCATGAGGCAGCTCAAGCTGACGTGCAGCTTGTCCGTTATGGTGCTTACCCGCACACCCAGTATAATGAATCGTGTGTTGGGGTGTGTGGTTGAAGGACCGTCCTAATCAAATTGTGACCACCCACCCTTCTGCCTAGGGAGCAGTTCATGGATTATGTGCCCCCGGTCCGTTACAGCAGTTATGCTTTTTCCTTCTGCACAGTCGAGTCACTTTATTAGGACCACCAGCTAACATCCCGAGTAACGCCGTGTGCAGGACGGACGCCAGCTAGACGGGCTGGGAGGGACTCAGTGGCCATGCTGACTGCAGTGCATCTCGCAGCTGCTGGAGGGTACATGGGATCCATAGAGCGAACAGCACGGTCAAGGTGGTCCCACAGATTGGGCTCAAGTCTTGGGAGTTAGGGCCCAGGGTGGGACTTGGAGGTCTTGGTCATGCTCTTCCCAGCCGCCCCAGTGAGCACAGGGTGGATTCATACCCATATCGGTTGAGGGTGGAGCTGCTGCATTCTCTAGGCCCCACTCGTCCATGAGGAAGACACCCACAACCGCCCAAAGTAGGACGTGGTCATAATAATGTGACTCGGCTGTGTATTTTGTGGGTACTGATTTTCAGTAGGTTAAAGTTGAATGCCACACCGAGCCTGTACCAGCCTGATAACCCCAGCGGTGATCTGGGAAACCTGTGGCGCTGTGATGTTTGGGATCTGCCCGGGTTCCTGTGTGCTCATTTCCGTCGCTGTGTTTTTATAGGTGGGTTTATTTTGGCTCTGGCCCTCTGGCCCAGTGCAACTACACATTCAGCCGCACCGATCCGTAATGTGACTAACGTGACCTTACCCATCATTAGTCATAACGACGTTCAGTTGGATTAACATTGATTTTAATGTCAGTTCTGAAAAGATTCAGTACTCTAGACTAGGCTTTACTGTAGGGGTTCAGTAGTCTAGACTAGGCTTTACTGTAGGGGTTCAGTAGTCTAGACTAGGCTTTACCGTAAGGATTAAGTACTCTAGACTAGACCTTACTACAAGGGTTCAGTAGACTAGCCTAGGCTTCACTGTGAGGATTCAGTAGTCTAGACCTTACTGTAAGGATTCAGCAGTCTAGACTAGGCTTTACTGTAAGAATTCAGTAGCCTAGACTAGGCTTTACTGTAAGGGTTCAGTAGCCTAGACTAGGCTTTACAGTAAGGGTTCAGTAGCCTAGACTAGGCTTCACTGTGAGGATTCAGCAGTCTAGACTAGGCTTCACTGTGATGATTCAGTAGTCTAGACTAGGCTTCACTGTGATGATTTAAGTAGTCTAGACTAGGCTTTACTGTGAGGGTTCAGTAGTCTAGACTAGGCTTTACTGTGAGGGTTCAGTAGTCTAGACTAGGCTTCACTGTGAGGATTCAGTAGTCTAGACTAGGCTTCACTGTGAGGATTCAGTAGTCTAGACTAGGCTTTACTGTAAGGGTTCAGTAGTCTAGACTAGGCTTTACTGTGAGGATTCAGTACTCTAGACTAGACCTTATCGTAAGGGTTCAGTAGTCTAGACTAGGCTTCACTGTGAGGGTTCAGTAGTCTAGACTAGGCTTTACTGTGAGGATTCAGTAGTCTAGACTAGGCTTCACTGTGAGGATTCAGTAGTCTAGACTAGGCTTCACTGTGAGGATTCAGTAGTCTAGACTAGGCTGTGCTGTGAGGGTTCAGTAGTCTGTTTAGTCTAGACTAGGCTTTGAGGATTTCTTGTGAGGATTCAGTAGTCTAGACTAGGCTTCACTGTGAGGATTCAGTAGTCTAGACTAGGCTTTACTGTGAGGATTCAGTACTCTAGACTAGACCTTATTGTAAGGGTTCAGTAGTCTAGACTAGGCTTTACTGTAAGGGTTCAGTAGTCTAGACTAGGCTTCACTGTGAGGATTCAGTAGTCTAGACTAGGCTTCACTGTGAGGATTCAGTAGTCTAGACTAGGCTTTACTGTAAGGGTTCAGTAGTCTAGACTAGGCTTTACTGTAAGGGTTCAGTAGTCTAGACTAGGCTTCACTGTGAGGATTCAGTACTCTAGACTAGACCTTACTGTGAGGATTCAGTAGTCTAGACTAGGCTTCACTGTGAGGATTCAGTAGTCTAGACTAGGCTTTACTGTGAGGGTTCAGTAGTCCAGACTAGGCTTCACTGTGATGAACCATGTTCCAGATTCAGTACGTTCAGTAATGG
>JAMWET010000697.1:192500-195424 GCA_024036415.1 Prochilodus magdalenae
ACCACCGCTGTGGACAGTTCTTCCCACTCTAGATTGGAGCGCTTCATGTCCCACCAAGTTTAACAGTTGCAGTTTAAAGTTTTGATGGAATGCCGGAATTCCCTCTTCACGTTTTGGAGATGCCAGGTTACGACAGCGACGACGTACGACTACGCCTGGCACGTTCCCAGTCCTTGATGCTTTTCCTACACCCACATCAATTCGGGAAAAGTTCGTGAACAAGTTGATCCTTTTGAAAAAAGTGGGGACACCAGGACTGACATGAGTGCATTCTTCCATAGCGGGGGGCTTCGGGTCAGTCCAGGGCCACCGTGGCTTTAGGGTTTCGGTGTAAGCACTCTGCTCAGCTCTGTTGGCATCTGAGAACATTTGATTAAGTGGTATCAGGGGTCTTCCTGCCTCACTAGAGTTCAGACCCATGTGGACAACCCCTGAAGACCCCGTTGCCACGGTTTGGTATCCACAATGGATCAAGTACACTTAAAGAAGCCCATGTGATCATGGAAATCTCAACTATGCAGCGCAGTGTGGATGCTACAGGGTGAAGTCTGCTTCGCCTCATACTTGTGAGTATCTTCAGGTGGTGCAAAGCGGAGCGAGGACCCAGACTCTGTGCTGACCCTCGGCCAGCGGGAGCATCTTCCGGACTTGCCTCCCGTAACGAGGGGTGGTCTGTGCTGGCCGGGGTGGAGCCCTACGTAGAGTTAAGTTCTAGTTATGCAGCAGCACTTTCTGCTCGGCTTGGCACGTAGACGCTCTCGGCCAGAACCGGGACGACGTTGATCTCCTCCTGGACGCGGGTTTGCCTTTGGAAAAGCAATACAGCCAGACAGCGCCTCGTTCTCTGGAGCTGATTTTTATTTTACCGTATTACCTTCGCCTTTCTTTCTGAGCGTTTCTCTCCTCTAATGCTGACTTGATGTGAGCTAATGGTGTTTCGGCTGCGTGGGCGTGGCCTGCCAGCCAGATGTGTGAGAAGTCTATTTATAATTAAACCTGATCTCTGTGTAAAGGTGCCTGAATAAAGAGCTTATTTCAATACAGTTCCGTCTTCTGGAGTCGTGTGCATTCACGCTAGGCTGCTGGTACTAGGGAAGCACTGAATGTTTGGCAACCGGAATTATTCGGCTGAAAATCAAATAAATAAAGTCCCACATTTGCGACGTTTTTAATGATGCGGTTAAATTTGACTAGTTCCCGAATGTAGTCCAGAGCGAGAGTGGAGATTTCCTCCCTAGCCCAAGAGCTAGAGCGTCTGACGCCTGATTTCTCCACTGCTAGTCCCATCGGAGCACTCTTCCCAGCCTCAAGCATTCAATATGATATTCGATATTCCAAACGGACCACCAGAACACACACCCACGCGTTTACTGTTCAGACGTTCAGTCAGTATGTTCAATCGGCAGCTGTTAACTGTTATTTCGTTAGACAGCGAAACGGTTCTGGCCCAAATTCCCCCTTTTCGTTTGGCCCACTTGCCTGATCGGTTGGGCAGACCGCCCCCGGGAGCAAGGTGTAAGCCACATACGCCCCACATTACAGCCACACCACTAGCCGAGGTTGGCTACTCTGCCGTATGTGTGCCAGAAGTGGACCAAATCGGTTTTGGGACTGGTGGGCCAAATGCATGATGTAAATATGGGGGCCCACAGCAGATTGCCACTGCCATATCGTTGCCAGATGTGGCCCACAGCAGCTTGCTATCTGGGATTTAGCCTGTTTCATTTCCGCAGTGGTGAAAAAGTGGCTAATTTAATACACCACTGAAAAACCGTGTTCAGTTTGTTAAGTTTTGTTCAGTTTCAGCCAGAAATGTTCAGTTGGGTGCGTCCCGAACTGCCAGCCTTCAGTCAGTGAGGGATCATTGCTGAGCGTTACACTGAATAGCTGAGATCTCGCCGTGAGGTTGGTGTTAGTCTTTAGGTGGTTCAGACGTGAACAGTCATTCTGTGGTTTGCTGTGCTGCACACTCATTCACACTGGTGGTAGGCGTGGGACCAGGCAGGCTGCAGAGCTCGCTGCCTCTAGATTGTTATAGATCATCGGAGGTAGGTGGTTTGAATCTGAAGTGGCGTATTCAATAAAACACATGTAGGTTACCCACTGGTGGGGAATAAGAGGGCTTATTCTGCGGTGTAGGCCACGGCGACCACTGCTTCCCAAACACATCTGAAAGTTAAAGCATCGCCACCACCACACTGAAGCCTATCACATAGCCTGGAAACACTCAGCATGAAGCGCCAACAGCAGCGTCAATCTGAACTGGTTTTGGCGCATGTTGCTTGGACCTGGACGCCTAGGCCACATCAATGTTGGTGGATGCCGTCCCTCGCACAGCTGCGAGGAGAATTTCCCTGTTCAGCTGGGAATTTTAGCCACTGTAGTATACGGCACAGTCACATGACCCAGTTACCTCACATTTACCTGCAGGAGCTGTTATTACTGATATCCACTGTTTAGAGATAGCTGCTTGCTTAACGCTGCTCAGCTTCACCTGAGATACGGTTTTAGCCGAGCTGTTAGCTCCCCTCGGCTAATTCACTCCTAAAACCTGATCCTCTAAATCGAGTTTATCTGTTTTATTAATTTCTCAGACCTGTATATTTTAACTTTCCTGAGGCTACATTCTGATAAAACACCACCTCACTACAATCACTAACACCCACATTGAACCTCAGAAGCTGTTATTACTGTATCCACTGTTTTTAAGCTAGCTGCTGCTAGCGCTGCTCATTCACCTGAACTACTGTTTCGCCTAGATTTAGCAAACCCTCGGCTACTCACTCAAAACTGATCCTCTAAAGCGAGTTCATCTTTTTTAATCTTCAGACCTGTATATTTAACTTGCTGAGGCTCATTCCTGATGAACCCACACCCCCACTACAATCACTACAACCACATTTACCCTCAGAGCTGTTATTACT
>JAMWET010000698.1:0-2500 GCA_024036415.1 Prochilodus magdalenae
ACCCACAGAGACACAGGGAGAACATGCGGACCCCACACAGAAAGTGCCCTGGTCACCCGGCTGGGTATTTGAACCCAGGCACTTCTTGCTGTGAAGCAACAGTGCCACCCACTGTGCCACCTGTATAGTGTTAGGGAAAGTTATTGGCTAGGAGCAGATACTGATACTGATTATCACTTTGAACCACATGGGGGCGCCAATCACTGGGGTCTTATAAACTGTGGGCTCAGCCGGAAATGGGGGTGGGAAACTTTAGGGCTTCGAAGACTGTGTCTGGGACTCTTCCAGAGGGAGGTTGGCTCTCTCTCCTGGGGTCTTGCTCTCTCTCTTTCTTCTTCCTTTGATGGACATCCCTCCATCAACGCATAAAAACTGAACACTACCATGAACGCAGCTTGAGCTGGCCGACCACGGGCTCATGGACTGAGTTGCCCCCCCCCCCCCCCCCACCCCCCCCCCCCCCCCCCCCCCCCCCCCCCCCGTTTTAAGGTGGTTCGAGGACTCGGACAGGTGAGTCGGTCTCTCATTGGGTCCAACCAGTTAGACACACACCTCTACGTAGGTTATGTGTCACGACCAAGTGCAACACCTAGGGGCAGCGTGTGTCTTCGTTACAGTCAGGGGCAGCATCCTAATTAACCCCTAGTCAGTCTTGTGTGGGTATGGGGTGGCACCACATGACCGAACCAGCCTAAACAATGCAAAAATGAGAATTCAGTTTTTGGTATTTGTGAACTGACCTCAGTAATGCATCCTAAAGCTCACTCAGGGGCTGCGTCCCAATCCCCTACTTACTCAGTAGGTACTAGACTGTACCCAGTGCGCACTGCTCGACCGGTGAAGCTGTAGGCTCTTTCAGTACACGAGTACGTAGTATCCACGCAACCTTAGACGTACTACGTCCGCCATCTTGCCAACGTCATTTGACGTAAGACGTCACACCACCACTGTGGAAGTCCCGACCCCTCATTCATATAAACATGTAACATGGGCCTTATATCCGCCGCAGAGCGGCTCATAACGTCACTCAGTGTTTCACAATGTTAATATTTTGTACGACCCCCTTTTGCCCACAGCGCTTGCCCGCTTAACCTTCTCCTATAGCATTTCACCAGATGGGAGAATACAAGGGCTGTACCCGACTCAAAATTTTGTCAGTCGAATCGGATTCGCCCGTCCGGGCCGACAATTCGACGACTCGTTGATGTTTTTTTCTCCATGTACATTATCTAGTATATCAGTCTGCATACGGTTCAGATCTGACATCCTTCCTTATTTAGAAAGTCAGCAGGAACATATATCTGAACTAAAGGGGCGGGGCTTATGATGATCGATCTGAACTGGAGCCTGATTTAGTTACAGACTGTAGCGTCGGGCAGCAGCTCGTATTTACAGCCTGTCTTTATAATCTCACTTCTAACAGCTTCTTCAGTAGGAGGAGCCTTCGTCTCTCATCTCTCATAAATAACGAGCTGCTAAATAAAACCAGATCAGTCCATATTTAAATTATTTTAGTTGAACAGAAGAATGATAGAGCTGAAACCGTTTATTATATTACACGCGCTGAAATCATTATCTCTCGTTTATCAGCAGGCGTATTAGTGACTGTACTGATCTTTAAATAAAGATAATCTCAGCTGTAGACGAATAAATATAAATTTCTGTAATTTAGATTCTAAAATAACGGAATAATAAAAAATAATAAAACAAACATCTCCGCTCCGTTTCTCCTTCACCGCTAACAGCCGTTACGTCTAAACCGAAAGTCAGCTCCCTCGTTTGGAGCAGTGTTGGATGTCTGACTAAATGACGAGCAGAATTCGGTTTCATTTGTTCGGATTCTCTTCTTCAGAAGCTCCTCCTCTTTCTCTGAGACATCGTCCCCCCGTGTTTCTCAGCTTCACAGCTTCAGCTTCCTTTCAGCGGTGAAACCGCCGCAGGCGCACGTCACTGTGTGTGTCAAATTGGGTTTGAGAGGGGGATGCAAGAGCATGGCACAGTAGGTAGGGTAGACAAGTCCCCCAAAACAGTAACATGGTCTACAAGGGAAAAGAAACTGCAGAAACCAGACAACAAAACAATGGAAAACAAGAAACTGAGGTTACCACAACAACCGAACACTACAACACGGATGAAAACAAACACACGGTTACACAGGTTCACCAAACAGACAGGGCAAACCCCGGGAAAACAACTCAGTGTGGGATTCGGTCTAACAAGAGCTGGGACAACAGCGCGGCGTTGTGAGACACTAACCAGATACAATAAAAGTATGAAAGTATAAAACAATTAGAGCCACAGGGTTTAAGGTATAAACTAACACAGTAATGGACTTCTAAGCAAAATTAAGAAGATGGCAGGGCCAACAGTAAGTGCAACACGCTAGTCCTAAAATACCACGGCCTAATGGGTAACATAGTGCTAGGGGTCTAGCCGAGCATTTGTGGGGAGTGGCGGATGGCGGTGAGTTTCCTAGTGACCGGAAGGAAAGGGAAGCAGG
>JAMWET010000698.1:7500-15000 GCA_024036415.1 Prochilodus magdalenae
CTATATACTATACTATCTAACATTACAGTACCATAACACACTGCTGTACTATATACTATACTATCTAACATTACAGTACCATAACACACCACTATACTATATACTATAGTATCTAACATTACAGTACCATAACACACTGCTATACTATATACTATACTATCTAACATTACAGTACCATAACACACTGCTATACTATATACTATACTATCTAACATTACAGTACCATAACACACTGCTATACTATATACTATACTATCTAACATTACAGTACCATAACACACCACTATACTATATACTATAGTATCTAACATTACAGTACCATAACACACTGCTATACTATATACTATACTATCTAACATTACAGTACCATAACACACTGCTATACTATATACTATACTATCTAACATTACAGTACCATAACACACTGCTATACTATATACTATACTATCTAACATTACAGTACCATAACACACCACTATACTATATACTATAGTATCTAACATTACAGTACCATAACACACTGCTATAATATATACTATACTATCTAACATTACAGTACCATAACACACCGCTATACTATATACTATAGTATCTAACATTACAGTACCATAACACACTGCTATACTATATACTATACTATCTAACATTACAGTACCATAACACACCACTATACTATATACTATAGTATCTAACATTACAGTACCATAACACACTGCTATACTATATACTATACTATCTAACATTACAGTACCCTAACACACTGCGATACTATATACTATACTATCTAACATTACAGTACCTTAAATCACCACTATACTATATACTATACTATCTAACATTACAGTAGCATAATGCACTGCTATACTATATACTATACTATCTAACATTACAGTACCATAACACACTGCTATACTATATACTATAGTATCTAACATTACAGTACCATAACACACTGCTATACTATATACTATACTATCTAACATTACAGTAGCATAACACACTGTGATACTATATACTATACTATGTAACATTACAGTACCTTAAATCACCACTATACTATATACTATACTATCTAACATTACAGTACCTTAAATCACCACTATACTATACTATCTAGCATTACAGCACTATAACACACCGCTATACTGTATACTATACTATCTAACATTACAGCACCATAACACACTGCTATACTATATACTATACTATCTAACATTACAGCACCATAACACACAGCTATACTATATACTATACTATCTAACATTACAGTATCATAACACACAGCTATACTATATACTATACTATCTAACATTACAGTACCATAACACACTGCTATACTATATACTATACTATGTAACATTACAGCACCATAATGTTCTGCTATACTGTATACTATACTATATAACACTACAGCAGCATAATACACCGCTATGCTATATAGTATACTATACTAACATTACACAACCATAATGCACTGCCTTACTGTATACTATTGTATTTGTAATGTAGGCGCCATAAAGGGGTCTGCCTTTTTCCTCTAAAGGAAAATGTTCTTTATTTAAACAGCAGACAGAGAGGGGAACTGACACACGGGTGAAGTGGGGGGAAGGTCACCTAGAGCAAAGCGCAACCCAAAGAGGGTGGATGCTGCAAAACACAATGGTATAACAATGGATTTCCCAGAACTGCACATAAAGACATTTCAGCTGAACAACACCATCCACAATGCTGCAGGGGGTGCGTGCAGGTGATTTACATTCCCCAGCCCGTAACGGACACCATGGTGTGTTATCATATAGTGACGGACTCTGGATGGATACTTGTGCCACTTTGCTGTGAGTAATATTCCCCATGTGCGGGACACATACTGCTGATTGGACTTTAACGACAGAATAAAGCACCAGAATGTTCCAAGAATCCATCAGTCTACCCTCACTCTTTCATTCACTCTCTCTGTTTCTCTCTCTCTCTCACCCCCCGCCACCCTCTCTCTCTCTCTCTCACACACACACACACACACACATACACACACAGACACATATGTTTTTGCCACTGCCCCACTTCCTTTGCCAGACTGCAGTGCCAGAGGGAGGGGGCTGTAAGAGGCTTTCTCTTCCTCCCAGGAGAAAGGAGGAGAGGAGGGGTGCCATCCATCCAATAAAATCAAAATGCATGAATGAACACCTGTGAAAAGCAGATACATGGACGTGTTAAGTTAGTAGGGTCACGCAAATATATATATACACACGAGTGCATCAGACACAGCAGGGCTACTGGGGTGTTTGAACACCTCACTGTCACCGCTGGACCAAACACATCCAGCCTACAGAGTCCTATAACCACTGAAGAAGTACTAGATGATGTCTAACACTGCACTGTGCAGTAACAGGTGAGCTATGTTCTCTGACTGTCCATCTACAAGGTGCAGCAGTAAGGTGGGAGTGTGTATTAGAGAGGACAGTGAGGGGACACAGTGTTTACATACTACACATGATCCACATGTACCGGCACAACACACACTAACACACCACCATGTCCCAAATAGAGAGCTGCCCAAAAATACCAGCTCTGTGGTGGTCCTGCGGGGGTAAGTACAAGTGTCAGTACAAGGATGTCCAGCAGGTATATATATATCTCCATTCTCTTACCCCCTCTTCCTCTATTTCTCCCTGTCCATACTTCATCATCCCTTATTTATTTATGCAATAGCTTTTAAACTGTAAAACTAATTTACATCTCAGGTGACAAAAAGTGCTGAAATAGAACCATAGTTCTATTCTATTCTATTCTATTCTATTCTATTCTATTCTATTCTATTGTGTTCTATCCTATTCTATTCTATTCTATTCTATTGTGTTCTATTCCAATGTTGTTTTATTCTATTGTGTTCTATTCTATTCTATTCTATTGTGTTCTATTCTATTCTATTCTATTCTATTGTGTTCTATTCTATTCTATTCTATTGTGTTCTATTCTATTCTATTCTATTCTATTCTATTCTATTCTATTCTATTCTATTGTGTTCTATTCTATTCTATTCTATTCTATTCTATTCTATTCTATTCTATTGTGTTTTATTCTATTCTATTGTGTTCTATTCTATTCTATTCTATTCTATTCTATTCTATTCTATTCTATTGTGTTCTATTCTATTCTATTCTTCTATTTCTTTCTTTCTTTCTTGTTTTGATGATGTAAATGTACCTGTAATCTGGTTACTGGTGATTTTGCCTGGTTAAGCCGGATTATTGTTTCATTTCCCATAATCTCCTCTTTCTGCTGTTCTCCTCTCTTACACTGAGGACAGTCTGGTGGGCTGGTACATCATTTGAAATGTTTAGGAGTGATGAAGACGTAGGTTTTATTTGGACTGTTTTCTCGGTTGATTCTAAAGTGTACTCTGTACTCTGGTTACTTCTGATTAGTCCAGGCTGTAATAGATTATTGATTTGTATTTTAACTTAATCTTAGATTTTGTTAGTTCCCAACACCTAACAGGAGAGTAAATCTCTGAGTTCACAACATTATTCAAATCAATAACCATTTTTAGAAACTGAAATTTAAATCAGTAATTATTGTTTGGGAAAATATTCAAATTCATTCAAATTTTTAAAGGAACGATTCAAACTATTTTAATGATGTTGAAAATGCGTAACTCGTCTTTACACACTGCTGGAGAAATAAACCGTAAAAATGGAATTTTGAACCTGAAATTAGACTGGGAATTTATTTGGACTAAAGCTCATGTAGTTCTAAATTCCAGCTCAGACGCTCCACAAACTCCCACAGAGAGTGCACTAGTGTCTCAGGTGCGCTCTGGTGAGGCCCAGTGTGTATTTAGTTAAAGGTGTAGAATGGAGGGAATTTGATGGAGGGGTGAAACAGAAACGCTACTCCATCTTTTATCCTCTCAATCCGGCATCTCTGCTTAATCTGACCCACAGTGAAGCACTGCCAGAGCATTAGTGTCTGTTTTATCCAGAGGACATCAACACAAATCCCGCACTGTCCCTTATTTCAGAGAGAGAGGGAGCAATCTTATCAGTCTGGACTAGGGCCACTCGCTCTGAATGACCACAGAGCCGTCGTTTGGGTCAGGTTCCTGCAGTCGTGTTGGGGTTTTTGATGTTTTGAGCTCCTCTGTCTCCTCCCTGTTTCCACCTTATGACGAGTATAGGCCTCTGACTGCTCAGTCTGGAGATACGGACGTCTCTCTCTCTCTATCTCTCTCATCAACACTCCTCCACCTGCTGACAGACTCTGTGTTTGGAGTTTGTTCTTCTCAGAGCTTCCTCTTTTAGAAACACTCTTTGAACTTCCCTGTTTTTGGAACGTTTCTTATCTTTGACTTAGACAGTGAGAGCCACTGAACGCTTTTCCAGACTGAAGCTGGAGCCGGACAGCTGCGGACCAGCTCATCTCAGAGCGTTTTCTGACCGGTGTTTTCTGTCCACTTGTCTATTTGTGTGACCATGTTTGCGGGTCGTGGAGCGAGTGGTGGAGGTAAGGGTGGAAAGTTCTCGGTGGAGGATCTGTATGGCATCAGTAAGAAACCCAAGGTGTCGTCCGGAGGGGGGAGTCAGGTGGCTGCCAGTTCGGCAACCAAAGGTCAACGGAGTCGCGCCCAGGGTCAGAAAAATGAGTCTGAGGCTCTGGCCAATCAGATCCTGGTGGCTGCCCATCGACTGGTGGAGCGCAGGAGGCTGGAGCTCTACCTGAGGGAGTGTGGACTGACCCTGAGTGACTGCCAATCAGAGAGAGAGGCCATGCTCTACAGGTGTGTATGTGGAGGACAGCTGCACTCTTATTTCCTGGATCCAACTGCATTATATAATAATAATAATAATAATAATAATAATAATGTTAATGTATATATATTACGCCCCAGAGACTTGACTCATAACTTGACTCACTGTTAACTTGTGAGTCAACTCATACTCATGCTTATCTAACTCTTGACTTGACTTGGACTTGCCTTTAACTGATTCATAATCTGACTTGAGACTTGAGGCTCAACTCAGACCTGCACCTCAGAGACTCGGGTCTTGACTCAGACCCGTACCTCAGTTTTGAGACTCATCTCAGACTCACATCTCAAGGATTTGACCAAGACTCGCACCTCAGAGCTTCAAGACTCAACTAAGACTCGTTCCTCAGAGACTCGAAAGACGACTCAGTCTTGCTTTGACTCAGACTTGCACTTCAGAGACTCAGGTCTTGACTCAGACCCGTACCTTAGTTTTGAGACTTGCCTCAGACTCACATCTAAAGGATTTGACCAAGATTTGCACCTCAGAGCTTCAAGACTCGACTCAGACTCGTACCTCAGAGACTCGAAAGTCGACTCAGACTTGCACGTCAGAGACTCAAGATTCCACTCAGACTTCAGAGAGTTAAGACTTGACTCTCAACTCAGAGACTGACTCTGACTCACAGCTCTATGACTCCCTAACTCGATTCGGACACACACCTAACACGCTTGCGACTTATCTCTGACTCATGCTCTGACTCTGACATACATCTCTGAGGCTCGAGTTTGGACACAATGACGAGACTGTATATGAATTTAAAAGACAAGCGTGACCACGTTTTTGATCAGAATGTGTTCAGATCCAGATTCAGACCTTTGGTCAACATGCGTTTTTGGTAATCAAGCTTATTTGTTCTTCCTTTGTGCTGAGTGTGAATTTTACGTGGCCAGCTTGCCAGCTTTGAAGTTGTCTCCCCATTTACATTAAAGAAGTTATTGTTAGATGTCTGCATGTGTATTCAAACGCAAACTTGAAAGCAGGCTATCAGCTGTGAAAGGCGGTACACAGCTATATCACTGCTTCTGGCTGTGTCCATTCCTTTCCCTCCATTATTCAGCAAAACCTACATCACTTCCTGGCTTTTCTTCACCCTTTGCCAAAAGCCTGGACCACTGTGCATCTCGATTGCACAGTCCTACTATTGTATATTACAATCTGTCACTTGTTATGATATTAGTAGAATACATTTGGCACTAGCCATGACCTAGTCTCCCCTGATATACTCCAAAAATGATATACAATTATATTAAATCACATGCAGCAGGTTGAATGTGGATTGAAATGGACACAGAGGAAGTCATGCAATCTTTCAGTAGAACAGACAAATGCCGATGGTCTATCAGCCCAGCTAGATTTACTAGCCGTGCCTCTTTCAGCTTGTAAACAGCCAGTCTGTGAAGAGTTAGCATGGGGCTCATAAGAACATTATGGGCGCTTTTTAAATGAATCAATAGAAGTAATATCGCCCCCTACACTTCCTGTGGTGTATTACAATCTGTCAGAACAATGGTGTGGATCATTTAACATTATGATCTCATATAGATGTAGAAAAGTGGTTGCTTATGGATGTTGACAATGTGGACTTGTCTTATTCTCGTTGAGAACACCAACCCAACTTTCCTAGTAGGAAGTCCTACTTGAGAAGCCATTTCTTTCTTCCTAGGCTTGATATACTGACTTATGATCTTTAGCCAAACACACGAATACCTTCACATGGCTATTTGAGGAGTAAGTATTGGCATGGCAACTATTCTTGAAAGCTCATATCGGTTTGAAAGTTCTTTGGTGTGCTGCTAGGAGCTGACGTCACAAAAAGTAGGATACAAGAGTCATGCCCCGTATCAGTTCTTGCCCCAGCTTTCTGTTTGATATGTTAGGGTTACTGAAAAACCTTGTTCTGTCAAAATACGAGGTGTTCCCAAACTTCTGGCAGGCAGAGGCCTGTGCATTTTTCTGTAGCTCTTGAAACACTGTGGATGAAATGATCACAGCACTACAAGTCCCATGAGGCTTCGCGCTCTCTGCAGGTGATGCAGTCTACCCCAGTTGCCATGGGAACTGCAGGCTCTGCTCAGGCTGAGCTGACATGAGCTTGTAGTGCCCTCACATCGCCTGAGAGAAGGGTGTGTATGTGTGCAGGTCCTGCATGACTTAGCTTCTTTCAGGTTGAGGAGAGATAGAAATGAAGCTCCAGCACTTCAGGACGGGAGCTCACAACCTATATGGTTCACATTACAGAGCCCACAGTCTATATGCACCACATTACAGAGCTCACAGTCTACATCCACCACGTTACAGAGCCCACAGTCTACATGCACCACATTACAGACCCCACAGTCTATATGCACCACTTTACAGAGCCCACAGTCTACATGCACCACATTACAGAGCCCACAGTCTACATGCACCACATTACAGACCCCACAGTCTATATGCACCACTTTACAGAGCCCACAGTCTATATGAACTACATTACAGAGCCCACAGTCTACATGCACCACATTACAGAGCCCACAGTCTATATGCACCACATTACAGACCCCACAGTCTACATGCACCACATTACAGAGCCCGCAGTCTATATGCACCACGATACAGAGCCCACAGTCTATATGCACCACATTACAGAGCCCACAGTCTATATGCACCACATTACAGAGCCCACAGTCTACATGCACCACATTACAGA
>JAMWET010000698.1:22500-27500 GCA_024036415.1 Prochilodus magdalenae
ATGGCATTCATCTAGCAGCAGCCAGCTCCAGTACCATAGTAACTACATAGCAACACCTGTGCTGCACCGCACAGCCCGCACGCACGTCTGTTCCCACACCGCTCTTCTGTTTGCTGCTCATTACTGTAATCTTACTGCACAGATACACGGCTGTAACCGTTTCTCTGAGGGAAAACACACAGAGCTGTGTGTGTTCGAGAGGCTGCATCTGCTGTGTGAGGAGCTCTGAGGTTTGTGTGTGTGTGCGTGTGTGTGTGTGTGCGTGTGTGTTTGTGCGTGTGTGTTTGTGTCTGTGTCAGTGTGTGTGTGTGTGTGTGTGTGTGTGTGTGTGTGTGTGTGTGTGTGTGTGTGTGTGTGTGTGTGTGTGTGTGTGTGTGAGTGTGTGTGTGTGTGTGTGTGTGTGTGTGTGTGTGCCCGTGTGTGCCCGTGTGTGTGTGTGTGTGTGTGTGTGTGTGCGCGTGTGTGTGTGTGTGTGTGTGTGTGTGTGTGTGTGTGTGTGTGTGTGTGAGTATTGAACAGTAGTAGACTGGACTGTATCGGTATTATAACTGAATGCCCACATGAGGATTTTGTTCCATATATATCGATATTAAATTTTTATATATATATATATATAATAAATATATATATATATATATATATATATATATATATATATATAAATATATATATATATATATATATAAAAATTTAATATCGATATATATGGAACAAAATCCTCATGTGGGCATTCAGTTATAATATATATATACACACGCACATACACAAACACACACATATATATATATATATATATATATATATATATATATATATATATATATATATATATATATATATATTGCAATGTTCATTCTGTATATATAAATACCCATTCCATTTATGTATCCCAGTCTAGGTTGCAAATGCTCCACCAATAAGAGTTCTGGGGCAAGACTCCTAACACCGCACTGGCGTAAGTCGTTCTGGATAACAGTGTCAGCTACATGCAGTAAATGTAAACTGTAAATGTAAATATATATATCATTCCACATATGCATCAGTGTTCATTCCATGACTACCAAAGCTCATTCCATATACATCAAAGCTCATTCCACATATATCACTGTTAATTCCATATATAGAGATCAGCTGTATATTTATATTTATACAGGTGTATACATATTTTGTTGTGTGTATGTGTGTGTGTGTGTGTTTGTGTGTGTGTGTGAGTGTGGGCGGGGGGGGGGTTGGTGTAAATGTACATATACAAGGTGTAAATAAACACAAATAGGTAAACTGAAAATGTGGATTTGGGGAAAGTTAAGAATGTGTTTCCGATACCCCCCCTCACTGGCGCCTGATTAGATGTAGTGACTGAGTGACTGATTAGACAGACCAGCTATCACACACTGACTGTAGATACCGACCTTCCTCGAGGAGAGCTCTGGAAACGGTGAGGCTACTCCTTATCTGACTCGCAGTGGACTCGGTTATTACTTTACCAGCACGTGCCTTAATATTACATATGGATGTGGACCGGCTGTAAACTTTACGCTAACTTTACACGAGTGGTTCTCGGATCCCCCGAGACTTTAAAACACGGTACTGCATGGTACTGTATGTGTGCGCGTGAGCCTCCATCATCCGTCATTAATCGGCTGTTCCCCCAGCGATTGATGACGTCACCGCGCTGTATCTGCGGGAGTCTCGCGCTGTAGCGGCGCTGATGGGACACGCGCCGGAGAGCCGCAGAGGCAGCAACAGCAGCAGCAGCAGCAGCAGCGGCGGCGGTGGCGGCGCGCGCCTACAGAGACGAAAGCAGCGGCGCGAGCGATTCGGGCACTCGGCTATTCGGTGCGTGAGTGAGTGAATGTGTGCGCGAGTGTGTACGCGCGCGCGCGCGTGTGTTCGTATGTTCGAATGACGCGTTCGGTTCGTGAACGTTTTGGCTCGCACGAGACGGCGGAGAAGAGGACGCGGTGCTAGCCTGCGTGTGTGTATATGTGTGTGCGCGCGCGCGCGCGTGTGTGTGTTTGTTGCGGTGTGTCTGCACGCGCCCTGCACGCGGGCTCTTCTCTCTGCAGTCTGCGCGCGCTGGCGAACCGAAGCGGACGGACAGCTGCTCGCCCTCTCCGCGTGCTTTAAACGGAGCTAGCGGGGGGGAAGGATGAAATAAAAGGAACGGGATAAAGCACCGGGACTCACGCGGTGGGAACATGACACACGCACCGGGAGATACGGAGGTGCTGCAGAGCGGCGCGCAGAGAGGCTGCTGCTGAAGGCACCGGAAACAGCGCGCGCTACCGTGTGGTACTGGGGTTCCCCCCTTTTTTCGCTGGGGCTCGCGGAACCTTTTCAAGCCTCCGCGAGCAGGTGAAGAACCTGAGGTGGAGACGCAGACTGGACACGCACACAGCGCGCGAGACGCAGCCGGACGCATTTCGCCCCCCGTGTTTGAGAGTGTGTTGGGAGAGAGTGTGTGAGCGGTGGTCAGGATGCAGGTGTCGTTCGCCTGCACGGAACACAACCTGAAGAGCCGCAGTGAGGACCGGCTCTGCGGCCTCAGGACCGCCCCGCCACCAGGGGGCAGCGGAGGTGGCGGCGGAGGAGCTGGCGGGGGTGGCGGGGGCTCAGGAAGCGGGGGCGGGGGGGTAGTCATAGAGCGGGTACAACCGGGCAACGGAAGCTACCCTCAAAGCACAGTCAAACCCCGGGAGGGCACGGGGTCACGACTCACGGCCCATGGACACGCCCACATGAAAGAAGCCATCGGCCGCCATAGCAACATGAAGTACAGGTGAGCAGGGAGGGAGGGGCTTAACTGGGAAAGGGGTTGGGTTTGCCATAATGGGGTGGGGCTTAAATAGACAGGTGAGTGACAGTTTATTCTATATATGTACCTGTATGTACCTGACGCCCCTGTTTTACCTTCCGAACAACTATCCGGAACCTGCAAACTATCCGGAACACAGTTTCACTGCAGCTGACATTCACATTACGTTATCTAGAACCCTTTCCCAGTCCTGTTCTTTTTCTCTCTAAATGAGTCCCACTGTAAATTAGAGCATGACTGGCAGACTCCTCTGTCACGCCCTGGTTATGTTGGTATCTAACCTGTAAGGCCTTCAGTCCAGCTCCTGACGTCCCAGCCAATAGTAGAGCTCGCTCAGCTGTATATATATATATATATATCTGTATCTATATCTATATCTATATATCTCTGTATCTATATGTATCTAACCTGATTGGATCGTTTTTTGTTGAGCAATTTCAACCAATCAGAGTTCAGGTGCAACCATACTGAATATGAATGAGCTACAAGTCACAGACTCCTGTTTTGATATTTTCAGGCCTTCTCTGAGCACCACGAAGGCCCAGGATCTCCTCTGATGTATATGTGTGCATGCTGGGCTACTTTGGGTGGGTGAGTGGGTGGGGGTGTTAAAATGGGGAAGTGGGCGGATGCGTTTCTCAGCGATTTTAACCCCACCCATATCTGCTGTGTCAGTCATTTCAGTGTGAGAACCGTTTGAGTCTTGTTGCTGGTCTTCATGTTTAAACTGTGCAGAAAACAGGATACGACAGACACTCCACTCCCTCTCCTCCACTCCCTCCTCCTTTCACTCCCTCTCCTCCACTCCCTCCTCCTTTCACTCCCTCTCTTCCACTCCCTCTCCTCTCCTCTCCTCCACTCCCTCTCCTCCACTCCCTCCTCCTTTCACTCCTTCTCCTCCACTCCCTCTCCTCTCCTCCACTCTCTCTCCTCCACTCCCTGTCCTCCACTCCCTCTCCTCCACTCCCTCCTCCTTTCACTCCCTCTCCTCTCCTCCACTCCCTGTCCTCCACTCCCTCTCCTCCACTCCCTCTCCTCTCCTCCACTCTCTCTCCTCCACTCCCTGTCCTCCACTCCCTCTCCTCCACTCCCTCCTCCTTTCACTCCCTCTCCTCTCCTCCACTCCCTCTCCTCCACTCCCTCTCCTCCACTCCCTCCTCCTTTCACTCCCTCTCCTCCACTCCCTCTCCTCTCCTCCACTCCCTCTCCTCCACTCCCTCCTCCTTTCACTCCCTCTCCTCCACTCCCTCTCCTCTCCTCCACTCCCTCTCCTCCACTCCCTCTCCTCTCCTCCACTCCCTCTCCTCCACTCCCTCTCCTCCACTCCCTCTCCTCCACTCCCTCCTCCTTTCACTCCCTCTCCTCCACTCCCTCTCCTCCACTCCCTCCTCCTTTCACTCCCTCTCCTCCACTCCCTCTCCTCTCCTCCACTCCCTCTCCTCTCCTCCACTCCCTCCTCCTTTCACTCCCTCCTCCTTTCACTCCCTCTCCTCCACTCCCTCTCCTCCACTCCCTCTTCTCTCCTCCACTCCCTCTCCTCTCCTCCACTCCCTCCTCCTTTCACTCCCTCTCCTCCACTCCCTCTTCTCTCCTCCACTCCCTCTCCTCCACTCCCTCCTCTTTTCACTCTTTCTCCTCCACTCCCTCCTCCTTTCACTCCTTCTCCTCCACTCCTTCTCCTCTCCTCCACTCCCTCCTCCTTTCACCTCCCTCTCCTCCACTCCTTCTCCTCTCCTCCACTCCACTCCCTCTCCTAAATTCCCTCTCTTCCGCTCCCTCCTCCTTTCACTCCCTCTCCTCCACTCCCTCCTCTTTTCACTCCCTTTCCTCCACTCCCTCTCTTCCACTTCCTCCTCCTTTCACTCCTTCTCCTTTCACTCCCTCTCCTCCACTCCCTCCTCCTCCACTCCCTCTCCTTTCACTCCCTCTCCTCCACTCCCTCTCCTTTCACTCCCTCTCCTCCACTCCGTCTCCTCCACTTCTCCTTTCACTCCCTCTCCTCCACGCCCTCTCCTCCACTCTTTCTCCTTTCTCTTCCTTCTCCTTACACTCCCTCTCCTCCACTCCTTCTTTCTCTCCTTCTCATTTCACTCTCTTTCTATCCACTCCTTCTCTCCCTCCACTCCTTCTCCTTTCACCCCCTCTCCTCCACTCTCCTTCTTCTTTCACTCCCTCTCCTCCACTC
>JAMWET010000698.1:32500-65000 GCA_024036415.1 Prochilodus magdalenae
TGTCCCACCCACACACACACACACACACACACACACACACCTCACACCGTCCCACCAACTCACACACACCACACACACACACACACACACACACACGATTAAATGTGTAACACCCCCCCACCCACACACTTCACACCCTGTCCCACCCACTCACACACACCACACACACACACACACACACACACACACGATTAAATGTGTAACCCCCCCACCCGCACACCTCACACACACACACACACGATTAAATGTGTAACCCCCCCCACCCACACACACAAACACACACACACATACACACACACACACGATTAAATGTGTAACCCCCCACACACACACCTCACACACACACACAAACACACACACACATACACACAAACACACGGTTAAATGTGTAACACCCCCCCACACACACACCTCAGACCCTGTCCCACCCATTCACACACACACCACACACAGACACGATTAAATGTGTAACGCCCCACCACACACACCTCACACCCTGTCCCACCCACTCACACTACCCTACCTGGCGGGTAGTGGTGTTATCTGCTGAGCTACACCCACCATATATACTACTATATATTAGTATATATTAAACAGGAAACATAAAATAGACGAACGCAAGACATACGATAAAATAAAATAAGGGCCCTGAGAGAGGCATGATGAGACAGTAAGACACTGAAGACAGTAAGGGAGATGTGGGTTAAAGTGCTATGACAGGGCCAGTATAACAGCAGTGCAGAGTGAAAAGCATTAAGGCCGGTTTTAAAGTGATGAGTGCAGAGGCGTTCCTGGAAAAGTCACAGTTCAGTATTTAAGGGGGTGGGGGCGGGCGTGGTCAGGGTGCTGAGTTTGTGTGTGTGTGTGCAGGGGGCAGAGCAGGGAGAAAGTTCAGCCTCCTGACAGCCTGGTGGATAGAGCTGTCCCTCGGTTCCCTTAAGGAACTTCACAAAATTTGTCCATGCATTAGTAACGAGCAGGAATGACTTTAGGAAATCTAAACATCCACCACATCTAGTACAAAATGCAGCCGCTCATATTCTAACCAAGACCAGGAAGAGCGATCATACGACTCCTGATTTACGAGAGTTGCACTGGGTGCCAGTACTGTTAAGTGTGACGATGGACAAACAGATCGTGACGCGCTGAACTAAAAGCAAGGCACAGTTTATTAAACAGGTCTGTTACAAAACACAGCAACACCAAGAACAAGGAGATACAACCAGAGAGCTAAACCGAGTCAGAGTCAATAAACAGGCAGGGGTCAAACCAGGCAGACAGTCAGACCAGGCGGAGGCACCAGAGGGAATCAACGAGAGGAGTAAACCAGAGAATCAAAACAGAGCCAGAGTAACACGAGATCAACCAGAGAGAGAGTGCTCGGTACGCTACAGACTGGCAATACTTCACAATGAGCCCGTGTGAGAGAGAACCATTTAAACAGACTACATGATGTCAGGTGACCAATCAATATTCTGGAGACCGAGAACGAGGCAAAGGGTGTGATTGGGATAGGATGAACATGTGACATCAGGTGGTGGATTATGGGATATGGAGTCTGGGAGATCGGAGGTTAGAGGAGAACCAGCAGGCTTGACATTAAGATGGAGTTTAAAATTCTGTTACTGGCTTTTAAAGCCCTTCATGGCTCAGCACCAGAGGATATTGCAGACTGCCTATGTGTATATGCTCCACAGGTCTCCAAACACTGGTCTTTTACAGACCCCTGAGGTTCACCATGGGAGAGTGGAGAAGCATCCTGTAGCTACTGTGCTTCTAAACAATAAAATGCATTACCTGTTTGACAGAACAGAACTGCTCAAATATGACCTGTTTTAACTTTGTTTCATATACTGTTGTGTTATTTTATTATTAATTTTTATTTTCCCTTTTTTTTATTTATCATTTTTAATTATTTATTTTTTTGTTTTTAGTTTTTATTATTATTATTATTATTTTAAGTATTAAATGTTTAATTTTTTAAAAATATTTTTATTATTATTATTATTAGTAGTAGTAGTAGTATTTTTTATTTTTTTAGTAATTTTTTTTAGTAGTAGTAGTAATATTAGAATTAGGATTAGTATTATGGAATGTTGATGATCCATGGTGAAATAGTGCAGTTGCTTTGTAAGTATACCTGCACTGTTAATGGACTTCAAAGCCAATAGTAAGCCAGTGTCTCAAACATCAAGGCGTATGCTTACAACCATTTCATGAATTAACTTTCTGTGTGGGAGCTTTTAGAGGTGGACGTCTGGTTCCTATCACCACCACTGTGAAGAATTCCTTATACCATTTTAACCATTATTAACAGCCTTCTAATAAGGAAGACACATTCCCTCCGTCAAACTGGCCAAGATGTAGCAGATACAGTGTATGGACACGAACCGGCCACTACATTAGGCACACCTCCTTATATCTACACTTAGTGTCCATTTTATCAGCTTCACTTACCGGACAGGAGCACTCTGTAGTTCTACAATTACGGCATGTAGCTGACGCTCTTATCCAGAGCGACTTACAAGGCTATTCATGTCACAGGTAGGCTAATGTGGTGTTAGGAGTCTTGCCCAAGGACTCTTATTGGTGTAGCACAGCATAGTCACTCAGCCTGGGATTCGAACCCCAGTCTTCCACGTGTGGTGGTGGTGGCTACTTGGCAGGTAGCGGTGTTATCCGCTGAGCTACACCAACCAATTACAGACCGTAGTTTATCTGATTCAATGGTCAGGACCCCCACAGGACCACCACAGGGCAGGTATTATGTGGGTGGTGGATCGTTTTCAGCACTGCAATAAAATCTATCCAGCCAACAGCATCCAGGGGGCAGCGTACTGTGGGCAGCGTCCTGTGGGCAGTGTCCTGTGGGCAGCGTCCTGTGGGCAGCGTCCTGTGATGATTGATAAAGGACTATAGGACATTTACGAGGTGGACCAGCACAGTAGTGGTGTCTAATAGAGTGAACAGTGACACCAGCGCATCAGTGTCACTCCTCTGTGGTGGTCCTGTGGGGGTCCTGGTGTAATAGTATTTTAGCACTAAGGTAACATTTTTGACCATTCTAGATTAAACTGGACATTTTAAGAACCCTAAATATATATATATATATATATATATATATATATATATATATATATATATATATATATATATATAAACATATATATGTTTTACTTAAAACATTTGACAGACAAATTAATATATATTTTGCTATATATCTGTTTGAGCTGCTGCTGTTTTCCGTTTCTAACAATCCACTCATATTTACAGTCAGCAATGTATCTAGAACCTCCAGAAGGGTTACAGCGATCTTCCATCTCTCACAATTGCTCACACTTATTGGAAAATCAAATAATCTTATTGGAAATAATCAGCTTATTGGAAAATCAAATAATTATTGTTTAATTCCTCTTTTTAAAAAAACAATCCCTGATTTTCTCTTCATGTCAGGAATTTATTAGCTTTACCTTTTTAACCGTTTAACCATTCAGCTTCTACTAGAAGACCTGGAAGGCTACTCCCTGAGGGCCACACACTGGCTAGCAAACACTGAGTATGCTAAAACCAGACGATGCTATCTGCAGCACAAGGCACTGTCTGCAGAGATCTAAAAGTTTCAGAACGTATTAGATAAATGTAGACGCTCTACGTAGATGAATTAGCCTCATACTGCCCTGCCAAGGCTGTTCTACATACCCAAGTGGTCATATACATGATCAGCATTGGTATTAAGCTACAGCTAAGCTGTGTCAAGGCTTTTTCCCCAAAGCCATACTCAAACCGAGGGTGCAGTGGGGGGAGGGGTGCCGTCCATCCAGGAGTCTCTTGAATAGTGAATAAATGAATTCCTCTCATGAAATCCCAGCCCATGCTAATGTTGGTATGTGAATGGGTTTGACTGGTTTGGATTAGCCTCAAGCCGGTGTGCACTGTTTTAGCAGCACTGCAGTGTGATAGCTGAGAGGAGCATGTTCTGTACTCGTAGCGTCTGTAAACATTCATTAGGAAGCCTCCTTAGCTGATGTGGTTTGTTTATTTTAAGGTGGGAAAATGATGCCTGGAATACTGACAGCTTCTCCATCCGTAGCTCCCATAAAACATATCCGGCTAATTCTATAACTGCCCGCAGGAAGCAAAAGCTGGAACATAGCGTTCTGCTGACCGTAGCTGAATGCCGCTGCTGCCACTCTCGGTGGTGGAAGTGGAATTCGATGTCCAGTTTGCCTACTGGCATAATGTACGTGCAGGGTCCGTGTGCGCTTCCCAGCTGCTAAATTCAGTAAACATCTAGTGACTGATTGTACAGAGCTGAGGCGGCGACCCTAGTGCAAGCTTTCCCACCCCGTAATACCGGGCCTGCATTTTTCTCTACCTAAAGCCACCCACACACAAAGCAGTTAATGGGATAAAACGGTTCCTCTATAGCGCATATCAGTTATACTGCGTTATACTGCCGAATAGAAGAGGGCTTTTCTCTGCTCTAGCTGGAGCGACACTGTTCACAGCTGACAGTGACAACAATAACGTTAATGACAGTCAGTCTAATTGCGCTTACAGCTGATGATTATGTTGCGCTCGGCTCCATTTGCATGCATTACCATGCCGGGGTCATGCCGAGACTCATTCGGCCTGTTTCAGTTCGGCGCGGTCGATGTTTCAAAGAACACACAGGGAGCTTCTTTTAAAGTGACATCTCACTGAAATCTCGACTGTACACGACCCTTCTTACTGAAACATGGCTGATTAGCTGAGACCGGTAACCGGTAAATAAAAGTAACCTGACCATTAAAGCCTCAGCAAATGGGATAAATTCAAATTCTGATGGCCATAACATCACTCAGTGGCAGAAATCCAGGAATTCCAGTGTCAAAATTCCAGGAAGTTTAGTGTTGGAATTCCAAGAGTTCCTGTGTCAGAATTTCGGCACGTTTTCAGAATGACTGGATAATTAAATAGTAGGGAAGTTAACAACATGACTTGAGAGTTTTGGTGTGAAGCACTCCATTCTAAAGAAACAGAAATGGAATTCCAGTGTCGGAATTCCAGGATGTTTAGGGTCAGAATTCCAGGAGTTCCTGTGTCAGAATTCCGGCAAGTTTTCAGAATGACTGCATAATTAAATGGTTGGGAAGTTAACAACATGACTTAGAAGTTTTGGTGTGAAGCACTCCATTCTAAAGAAACAGAAATGGAATTCCAGTGTCAAAAATCCAGGAAGTTTAGTGCCAGAATTCCAGGAATTCTAGTGTCAGAATTCCGGCACATTTTCAGAATGACTGGATAATTAAATGGTTGGGAAGTTAACAACATGACTTGAGAGTTTTTGTGTGAAGCACTCCATTCTAAAGAAACATAAATGGAATTCCAGTGTCAGAATTCCAGAAAGTTTAGTGTTGGAATTCCAGGAATTCATGTGTCAGAATTTCGGCAAGTTTACAGAATGACTGCATAATTAAATGATTGGGAAGTTAACAACGTGACTTGAGTGTTTTGATGTGAAGCACTCCATTCTAAAGAAACAGAATTGGTCATATAACTCTTTTCCATTGTGGAACAGGTTCCGTTCTAGTTCACGCTCCTAAATTTTAACTAAATACGTTCGGAACACATCTGTTCCTAGCTGAACCCAAAAAATGGTTGGTTCCTCAGCATGAAGCTAGACTAAAATCCATGGCCACGTTCGTTAAGGAAAAGAGAAGGCAACAATGGCGACACCTGGTGTTCTGCTGACGACACTTCTCTGCGTCTTCCTAGGACCAGTAGTTGATCCGTATCCGTATCCGGATCGACGTTGATGACGTACCCTGTTTCTTTTTCCAATTTAAACTAGTGTAGACTGGATCCCTGCATAGCATCAATGTTCTAAGAAGCCTGGATGACACCAGTTAAAGAGGTGAAAAGGGCTGAAACTCCGGCGGCACGAAGTGCAAAACAAACAAACATTTCAGAAAACAAAAGCAAAAACAAATTTAAAAGACGTGAAACACGTTTACCGGTATTGAAACACCGAAATCACACACTGGGAATTCTAAAATAGAGGGCGGGTCTAACACACAGGAAGTGCTTGTTGTTGCAGACCCTTGTCAGTAAACTGTTTGGTGGTGTTAGAGTGGGTGGAGTTTGGGATGGTGACGACTCTAAAGCATGATTGGTCCAGTGTGTGGTGCGTGTTTATCCAGCTGACGCGTCTCTGTTTACCTGTTAAAGGTGTTTAGAGAGGTGTTTAAAGATCAGACAGGAGAGAGAGATGAACAGGCCGCTCTAAACCATGTGGGCTATAAAAGCTAAGCTAGGCTAGCTAGCTGGTTCTCCACTACAGCTAGCGCTTCAGCCCCCTTACCTTCATTAACATCTCCAGCTCTGAGTGGTTTAGACGCCTGGTCATCTCTTAACTCCACCCACTCTACCACCGCCAAACAGTTTGATTGACAAGGGTCGCAACAATCACTTCCTGTGTGTTAGGACCCGCCCTTTCCTCAGAATTCCCAATGTGTAAAAGTTTTTTTTTTTTTTTTTGTCATTTTGTTTTCTTCAATGTAATTTCTTTTGTAAATTTTTTTTTTTTTTTTTTAAATGTTAATTTGTTTTACAATTCTCAGTCGCCATACTAACAATGGTAGTGAATGGAACCAGACGTTCATGGTAAAAGCTCCCTCACAGAAGGTGTTCATGCAGTGTGTTGCTAGGCAAAATAGTCTACAAAGAAAACTCATTATTCCAGCTTTTCCACTATTTTGGAATCATCCACGTTCCATATGAAACCCGTTTGGAAACATGGTTAGTAAATGTCTGTGTTTGTGTTGTGAGTCTTTACAAGTAACCAGCCTTCTGAGTTTTGCTTGTGATGTTGAGCGTCAGAGTTTTTGGTGTAGCGATGGACAAAGGACACGCCGGAGTCTATTTTTAAGTGGCTGTACAGTGGGCCTCTGTTTTCAGTGCTATGTGTGGGAAGCCACTCTGTACAGTATGTTAGGATTCCTTCTTGGTCTTCTGCTTGTTTACTCCTGTTGCCGTGTTGTTGTTTATCGCTTATTGTTACTGGCTGTGATTCTGCAAATGTTCATGGTAATATTTCCGGGCAGAGTAGTGTGTAAAAACACAGCCAGATTCCACACACGGTCCACTTTCACCTCCACCACCTGCTGAGTGGGATTAAGCTGCCTTCGCTATCTCCGCTATTCTGAGAACCGCTTTAAAGGAATAGTTCGTTGGAAATTTCCCCCGTTAGTCTTAATGCAGTTGATCATCTCAGACACGTTTGGTGTCTGAAGTTTGCTGAAGTCAAGGTTTAGCACAAGGCTAATGTTGGTCATAAATCAGGCGTCGGGAATGTGAAGGCCGGAGTCCGGCTTAGAGCAGGAAGATTGCCATACTGCTAACAAAGCCGCATGTTTGTTTATGGACAAATGAAAAACACGAACATGTGGAGCATGTAAAGTATTCATGTCCTTTACTTTTCGCATTGCAGCTTAACTATCTTTTAGTTGTTTAGCTGGTGTATCTTTCTTTCTGTCTGTCTGTTCGGCCTGCTAGCTGTGTTTTAGCCTTTAAGTCTCTTTCTTCAGGTTGTTGGGCATTTTAGCTGTCGGGTTATAGCCTGTTAGCTATCTTTTAGCCTGTTAGCTATCTTTTAGCTTGTCCAGGCTGCTACCTTTCTCCTGTTTAGGCCAGAATCCTGTTGCCTGTTTAGCATGTTGGATATCTTTAAGACTGTTAGCTATCTTTTAGCCTGTTAGCTATCTTTTAGCCTATTAGCTATCCGTAAGCCTTTTAGCTATCTTTTAGCTTGTTAGCTATCTTTTAGCTTGTTCGGGCTGCTATCTTCCTCCTGTTTAGGCCACAATCCTGTTGCCTGTTTAGCATGATAGATATCTTTTAGCCTGTTAGCTATCTTTTACCTTGTTAGCTATCTTTTAGCTTGTTCGGGCTGTTATGTTACTCCTGTTTAGGCCACAATTCTGTTGCCTGTTTAGCATGATGGATATCTTTTAGCCTGTTAGCTATCTTTTAGCTTGTCTGGGCTGCTATCTTTCTCCTGTTTAGGCCACAATTCTGTTGCCTGTTTAGCATGATGGACATCTTTTAGCTTGTTAGCTATCTTTTAGTTTGTTAGGGCTGCTATTTTTCTCCTGTTTAGGCCACAATTCTGTTGCCTGTTTAGCATGATGGATATCATTTAGCCTGTTAGCTATCTTTTAGCTTGTCCGGGCTGCTATCTTTCTCCTGTTTAGGACACAATTCTGTTGCCTGTTTAGCATGATGGATATCATTTAGCCTGTTAGCTATCTTTTAGCTTGTCCCGGGCTGCTATCTTTCTCCTGTTTAGGGCACAATTCTGTTGCCTGTTTAGCATGATGGATATCATTTAGCCTGTTAGCTATCTTTTAGCTTGTCCCGGGCTGCTATCTTTCTCCTGTTTAGGGCACAATTCTGTTGCCTGTTTAGCATGTTGGATATATTTTAGCCTGTTTAGACTGTTAGCCATCACTTAGCTTGTTTTGACTCTTAGCTGTCTTTTAGCCTGTGTAGTCTGTTATCTAGCCTGTTTACTCTTTTGCCTGTAAGTTATCTTTAGCCTGTTTAACCTTTTAGCTGCTATTTTAGCACATTTAGGCTATTACCTATCTTGTAGTTTGTTTAGTCTGTTAGCTATCTTATAACATTCTTGTCTGTTACTAGTCTAGTTTAGCCTGTTTGTCCTGTTGGCCTAGTTTTAAAGAAAACAGGTTTTCTGTTTAATATCTGTTTATATTTACAGCATAGTAGTCCATTACCATTTTGTAGTTTTAGTGAGTTAGTAATACAGAATTTACTTATTAAACTATTGAAGGTTTAAGAAACTGAACACTTTAACAGCTTAAACAATTTAAAAAAAAAATATTTTTTATATTATTATATATATTAATTATTTAAAATATTTATTTTGTTTGTCCAGCGTAAAAAATACTTAAATTTGCTTCGAGCTAATGAATTAGGTTTATTCAAACTAAAAAAAACTTTGAATGAACTATTCTTGTAATCAAAGAAATTGAGTTATTCAATTATACTTTTTTAGGTTGTACTTTTTAGAGACTAATTGTGTAAAATAAGTTCTGTTTAAGTTATCTACCTCAAGGTTTACAATTTTCACAGTCTACTTTAGTCATGTTTCCAGACAACGTGTGTCAGACAGAGTCAGAAACCACATAATGAAGACTTTTAGAGATACTGAAACTGTGCCTTTGTCTTTAATTTTGTAAGCAGAAATCTCAGAGAGGACCTTTAAACCCTGATCTTAGAACTGTTATTTCAAGCCACGATATAAAGCCCCACATCAGCACCAGCAGCGCTTATAGTAATGAAGCAGAGATGACCTTGAGAATGTCACGAAGTTAAAAGCTTGTCTCTGTGAGAGGAAATATCAAAACTGAACCGGCTGCAACGACGACGCCATCACTGCTGTTTCGCTTTAGATTAGGAGGATACAGATCAGGCCCAAAGCACAGCTCCGTCTGCCCTTTCCTTTATTTCGTGCTAAAGGACGAATGGAGAGAAGCTGAGCCTGTTAAGACGGCCAGTATATATTCTTCATTTTTATAAATATTTATGTAATAAATTTTTATATTTATTACATTCGTGTTGTTCTATGTACCAGAATAGGGTGAGCTGTACAAATGAGCTGTATTCATGTGCACATGAGCTGTATCCTGATTGGCTGCTCATTGAAAAAGCAGCCCAGACTGAAACTCTCCTTGTAACTTGAGTGAGAGGTGCTGTGTCATCAGGTATGTGCAATTGTATAGCTTTTTGTGATGTCACAACCCCACCCCCCAAGAAAGGAAATTAAAATCAGCGTGTTTTGAATAATACGAGAATGTGTGTCCAATGATCTTGGCCTTTTATTAGCAGGCACAGAAACAAGCTTGGCACACAAATTAGAGCTACAGCTGTGATACAGTGTGATGCATACTGATATTGCATCCTCTATAATCACTTCACCACAGTCTATTAAACATTTTCATTATTTTTAACATTTATTAAGTCTGAAGTTTGCAAAGTTCAAATGAGGCATTATTCATTTGACCTTTCTCAGCACGTTGTATATTTAATTACTTTACTGGTTTTTGCGGTGCTTTTTTAAAGGAGCAGTGTGTAAGATTTAGGGTGGATCTATCATTGAAAATGTAAAACTCTAAATAGAGTCGAATCCTCAGCCGGACCCTCTAAGTCGACTGAGAAATTTCAAGTCCACTGACAAGTGACCTTTTTTTTTATCGTAAAAAAGACTAAAGCTTACAAAAAATGCAAAAGAACTTTAAGAATGTAAAAAGACATTTTAATAATTATTAATAGTAAAATAATAAATATATATTTAAGTTCTAGCTGGGCTGTGATGCATGCTTACTAAAAAATTAAATCCACATGACGAGGTGCGGCGGCGGTTCACCGTTAAAGGAAGCTAAAGCTGTGAAGCTGAGAAACACGGGGGGACGATGTCTCAGAGAAAGAGGAGGAGCTTCTGAAGAAGAGAATCCGAACTAATGAAACCGAATTCTGCTCGTCATTTAGTCAGACACCCAACACTGCTCCAAACGAGGGAGCTGACTTTCGTTTAGACATAACGGCTGTTTGCAGTGAAGGAGAAATGGAGCGGAGACGTTTGTTTTATTATAACTCCGTTATTTTAGAATCTAAATTACAGATATGTTTATTTATTCCTCTACAGCTGAGATTATCTTTATTTAAAGATCAGTACAGTCACTTAATACGCCTGCTGATAAACGAGAGATCATTATTCCAGCACGGGTAATATAATAAATAAACGGTTTCAGGTCTACCATTCTTCTGTTCATCTAAAATTATTTAAATATGGACTAATCTGGTTTTATTTAGCAGTTCATTATTTATGAGAGATGAAAGACGAAGGGTCCTCCTACTGAAGAAGCTGTTAGAAGTGAAATTAAAAAGACAGGCTGTAAATACGAGCTGCTGCCTGACGCTACACTCTGTAACTAAATCAGGCTCCAGTTCAGATCGATCATCATAAGCCCCGCCTCTTTTAGTTCAGAAATATGTTACTGTGACTCTGCTGACTTTCTAAATGATGAGATCAGATCTGAACCGTATACAAATTGATTTACTGATTACTAGATAATGTACATATACAAAAAAAATTAACGAGCAGTCGAATCGTCGGCCAGGACGGGCGAATCCGATTCAACTGGCAAAATTCTGAATCGGGATGTAGAGCCCTAACTCTACATATAATGTTTTCATAATGTTATGTTTTAACAAAATTATGTTTTCATTAGCATATAATTGCCTTGAACTGTGCATCCTTGTGTTTACATTAACTTAGCATAAGCCTTCATATCGAAATAGGAGCAGCTCATCCTCCAACAGAAGCTGTCATGTACAGAGCCCTGTTAGAAGTTTCCTGCCAGTGCCAGTTTATGAGTAGCTCCACACCTATGAACTCCAGGTAGGATTTTTTAAGTACTCAGTATCAAAAATACTACCAGCATTAAACTACAAAGCTGTAGTCAGCTTCAAGTTTGCCAGCCACTTTGGACCAATCCTGTGCCACAACATGGACCAATCATGCTTTAGAGTCGTCACCATCCCAAACTCCACCCACTCTACCACCGCCAAACAGTTTGATTGCCGAGGGTCCACAACAGCAAGCACTTCTGTGTTTAGATTCTCCTGTTTCACCTTGGTACAGCAAATGGTGCACTAGTCATTGTGACACCTGAAGTGTCAGGATGTATTTTTGGCAAGTGGAGGATCAAGCTCATTATATAGGATTAAAAAAAAAAAAGTGAAGGAGGGATGTGTATGCCTGTCCGTGTTTGCTCTGTGATAGGCCTGTCCAGGTTGTATCCGGCCTTCTGCCCTTTGAGCGCTAGGATAGACTCCAGCACCCACACAACCCAGCAGGATTCAGTGGTTCAGAAGATGAAGAGGGTGAATTCTCACCATGACAAAAGAGAAAACACAAAACTGAGACAAACCCTGCGGCACGGCAGAAAACCTGGCCGCCGCTGTAGGTTCTAGGCAAAGGAGGGGTGTTGGGGGAGGGGATCAGCATGCTCCGCTCACGTTTAGGGATCATTACTGAGTTTTTAAATCAGCTGTTGTCAGAGACAAGCGTGCAGATGAAAGTGCCAGGTCTCCCAGGACTTTAGAAGATAAACCGTAGATCACAAAAACCAAGAACCTGCAGCTGCAGCCAATCACAGAGCCCTCTCTCCTTCCTTTTTTAACTTGAACAATTGCGTTCTGCTGAGCTCTGAGAGATGAGTCTTTGCACAAACAGGACAGTAATAAAGGCGGGAGGGGAGGAACGCTAGGCCAAGCGGAGCTCTAACCCTCTCATATATTTCTCTTTATGAAGCGGCGGCTCTGGAAGGCCAGCGGGAGATGACATGGCAGGCTAATCTAGCTCAGCGTCTCACTGTGCGGCCTGTGACTGTCTATGGAAATGAAAATGGAACATGCCCCAATCCAGATGCGTGACATGTGTCAGGTCTCACGTTTCACAAGCAACCACTTTTATATATGACCCCTCTGAGACCCTGTATTAGCTCAGTGTGTCTGCACTGAATGTACGTTATTAGCTCCACCATATACGAGCACTTTGTAGTTCTACAATTACAGACTGTAGTCCATCTGTTTCTCTGCATACTTCGTTACTCAGTTAGGTTAGGACCCCCGTAGGACCACCACAGAGCGGGTATTATATGCAGTGACGTGGTGGTGATGTGTTAGTGTGTGCTATGCTGGCACAAGTGGATCAAGTGGAGTCTTTGAAGGAGCATTTTGTAAGATGGCACATGCTGCCAAACTCATACGCCAAACAATAGGGGGCAGCATATCACCGAGACATGTACAGTGCATCTTCCTTCTTCACGTCTTACTAGAAGCATAGTGAGTTCAGCATTTTACCTCATCCATTTACTCTCTCCAGGGTAAAAGAGCACCAATGTTAACTTTTGTTCTGCTTCGGTTTACGTCACTTTGCTGCTGAACGTGGTTTCTTGCTCGATAGCAGGTGGCGGCGGATCGACCCTGTTGGGTTTACTCTTTCTTTCATTGGCTATCTGCCCTTTAATGGTCTCAGCGGAAGCAGTGCCGTTAAGGCAGGGCTACATCAATCAATCAATCAATCAATCAATCAATATTTATTTGTATAGCACTTTTTACAACCAACGTTGTCTCAAAGCAGCTTCACAGAAAATCAGTTTGTTATAAAAAGAAAACACTGAGTTAATGTACAGTCATAGGGGTGGGGGAGATGGGGGGGGAAGTCGGGTCCAAGCCCCCCTTGCGCAAACCAGAGGCAACATTGATGAGGAAAAACTCCCTTGAGTGAGGAAGAAACTTCAAGAGGAACCAGGACTGCAGAAACAGGGCAGGAGACCCACGACGGAGCTACATCTTCATCCTCTCATGTTGGACTGATCCCACCCCATGCTACAATCACTGGCTGCGTCCGAAATGGCGTATACTATACAGTATGTGAAAGCAGTATGTGAGAATAGTTAGTATCTCGAATACGTAGTGTTCATAAAACGGTACGCTGAAAGTCTCCAGAAAGCTAACCACAACGAACGCTCCTTTCGCTAACCGATGGTAAAGGATTTGCCGAGTTTTGGCTCGGCAAAAAAAAAGAAAAAAGAATGGGGTTTACCGCCACTACGTGACGTCAGCGGAGCTCTGGATCAAAGGACACATGTGCATTTGAGGTTGTGTGCGTACCACACACTGGCATACTAACAGTACATACTACTTTAACGACTGAGCCGTATGTACCAGATCGAATCCAGTACGCACTGCTTCAGTGTGCCATATCGGACACAGCCAATGTATGTACCTAATTAGGTGCAAAGTGGTATAACGAGACAGCGGGTACCTGGTTAGCATGGTTAGCATGCTAACTTTAGCAGGTATCTCTGCAACATGATCCACAGACGTCTTTGAGATGCAGTCAAAATTGTTATTTCTTCACATTCTGCTCATTAATTAGTTGATTTTAGTTTTAAACTAAAATTTTGTTCACACCGTTAGACACTTCTCCCTTCTGGTCTGTCTTACTGATGTAGAATCAGAGACAGTAGCTCCCCTGTTGCTGCACATCAGCTCCTCTTTTGCTGCATAGCGTCTCAGAGCTATCTCCGGTAAAATGAGTGACATGGTCTCTGACTTTTGCACAGCTTTGTAGAATATTGGAAGAATGCTCGACCTGGTGGTTCTTTATAAATGTTGTCTACACCCACACATCTCTTACTGGCATGGTAAGCCGTTGAACCTGTGGTGGCATCTCGCTGTTAAAGGGTGTGTTTGCGTGGCTGTGTTGGTTTTATTTATTTATTTATTTATTTATTTATATGTATTACAGCTCTGGGGTGATTACAGTACTGTTCGTGAATAAGCGGTTGCATATCAGACGAAGCATGAAGCCGAGCGGCTAGCCCCAGGGCAGTATGGCGTTGTGCAGTTTACTGTACTGTACTTTCTTTAACAAGTGACTTCAACTGCCAGCGTTCCAAATAGCGCATTAGCACCCTTGCTTGCACATTGCGCATAACCTAGATTGTGTGTTTTTCCCCTGTAATGGTTTAAAGGCTGTATATAGAATGCAGAGCTCCCAGAGGGACATCGCTGAACACAACACGCTGATGTCCTGTTGGCCCTTAATCATTAACAGCATCATGATCATTATTGAGTGGGTTGGCTAATGGCAACTCATCACAGTGTCAGCTGTGCTCCAGCTTGGAGTGTTTGTGTGTGTGAGCCACAGTGCTTTGTTAACCTTAGAATATATCGACTCAGCACTCCAACAAACTGCTGCAGAACATGAGGGGTTATTCTCTGTTAGGAGAGTGTTGGGGTCGGGCGAAGAGTGTTGGTGTTTGATGGAGAATGATGGTGTTTGTTGGTGGAAAATGTTGGTGTATATAGCAGCAAAATAGTGATTGGTGGTGCTGGGTGGAGAATGGTGGTGTTTTTAATTGAGGGTGATGGGGTTTGATGTAGAATGATGGGGTTATTAACAAACAATGCAACTGAAGAGGTTATTGTAGCATATAGAAATATGATGGTGTTTGGTGGGGAATGATGGTGTTTGGTGGGGAATGATGGTGTTTGGTGTGGAATGATGGTGTTTGGTGGGGAATGACGGTGAATTGTGATATTTGGTAGAGAGAAAATCTGTTGGTGAATTACTGTGTTTGGTGGAGAATGATGGTGTTTGCTGGTAAATGTTGGTGTTTGGTGGGGAATGACGGTTAATTGTGATGTTTGGTAGAGAGAAAATCTGTTGGTGAATTACTGTGTTTGGTGGAGAATGATAGTGTTTGCTGGTAAATGTTGGTGTGCAGTATGAAATAATGGTGTTTGTCAGTGAGTTACTGTGTTTATTAGAGAATGATGGTGTGGTGGAAATATGATGGGGTTAGTGAATGATGGTGTTGGTAAATTTTGGTGTTTAGTATGAAGTAATGTGTTTGGTGAGTTACTGTGTTTTATTGGAGAATAATGGTGTAGCTGGAGAAGGATGGTGTTACAGTATGGTGTTTGCTGGAGAATGATAGTGTTTGTTGGACAGTCGTGGTGTTTGTTGAGGAATGATGGTGTTTGAGAATAATAGTGTTGGAGAATGATGGAGTTTTTAAGCGAGTTACATTGTTTGGTGAAGAATGATGTTTTTTAGTGGAGAATGGCGGCGTTTGCTAGGGAATGATAGTGTTAGAGAATGATGAAGGTTTTTGGTGAATGTTGGTGTTTGTCAGAGAATGATGGTGTTATTGGGGAATGATGGTGTTTATCAGAGAATGATGGTGTTTGGAAATTATGGTGTTTATCAGAGAATGATGGTGTTTGTTGGGGAATTATGGTGTTTGTTGGGGAATGATGGTGTTTAAGAATGATGGTTTTGAAGAATGATGGTGTTAGAGAATGATGGTGTTGAAGAATGATGATGTTAGAGAATGATAGCAAGTTTGTTTAGTGGAGAATGATGGTTTTTGGTGAAGAGTGACGGTGTTTGTTGGGGAATGATGGTGTTTGAGAATAATGGTGTTTGAGAATGACGGTGTTGAAGAATGATGGTGTTAAAGAATGATAGCGAGTTACGTTGTTTGGTGGAGAATGATGGTTTTTGGTGGAGAATGATGGTGTTTGTTGGGGAATGATGGTGTTTGAGAATAATGGTGTTTGAGAATGATGGTGTTAAAGAATAATGGTGTTAAAGAATGATAGCGAGTTACGTTGTTTGGTGGAGAATGATGGTTTTTGGTGGAGAATGATGGTGTTTGTTGGGGAATGATGGTGTTAGAGAATGATGGTGTTAAAGAATGATAAAGGTTTTTTGGTGAATCATGGTGTTTATCACAGAATGATGGTGTTTGTTGGGGAATGATGGTGTTTGGGAATGATGGTGTTTAAGAATGATGTTGAAGAATGATGGAGTTAGAGAATGATAGTGAGTTTGTTTAGTGGAGAATGATGGTTTTTGGTGGAGAATGACGTGTTTGTTGGGGAATGATGGTGTTTGAGAATGATGAAGTTGAAGAATGATGGTGTTAAAGAATGAAAGTGAGTTACATTGTTTGGTGGAGAATGATGGTGTTTGTTTAGAAATGATGGTGTTTATCACAGAATGATGGTGTTTGTTGGGGAATGATGGTGTTTAAGAATGATGGTGTTAAAGAATGATGTTGTTAGAGAATGATAGCGAGTTTGTTTAGTGGAGAATGTTGGTTTTTGGTGGAGAATGACGGTGTTTGTTGGGGAATGATGGTGTTGAAGAATGATGGTGTTAAAGAATAATAGTGAGTTACATTGTTTGGTGGAGAATGATGGTGTTTGTTGGAGAATGATGGTTTTTGTTGGGAATGATGTTGTTTGGTGGAGAATGATGGTTTTTGTTGGGAATGATGTTGTTTGGTGGAGAATGATGGTTTTTGTTGGGAATGATGTTGTTTGGTGGAGAATGACGGTGTTTGGTGGAGAATGGCGTTGTAGTTGGTGAAAGGTTGGCGAGGGTTCATCCCTCTGTTCACCGGCTCTACCCCCCTCAGCTTTTTCCATAGAACTGATAATGACCACTCTCTGTAAGGTAAACCTAGAAGCATGCAGAACCCTCCCACGCATTCTTTCCATTATCTCTCTCTCTCTCTCTCTCTCTCTCTCTCTCTCTCTCTCTCTCTCTCTCTCTCTCTCTCTCTCTCTCTCTCTCTCTCTCTCTCTCTCTCTCTCTCTCTCTCTCTCTCTCTCTCTCTCTGTCTGTCTGTCTGTCTGTCTGTCTGTCTGTCTGTCTGTCTGTCTGTCTGTCTCTCTCTCTCTCTCTGTCTGTCTGTCTCTCTCTCTCTGTGTCTCTCTCTGTCTCTCTCTCTCTCTCTCTCTCTCTCTCTCTCTCTCTCTCTCTCTCTCTCTGGATGTTTGGTATTGTGGTCTTTAGGCTCTGACTGAGTCTGCAGCAGAAAGCCTCTCAGCATCCCCCCCTTCACTGCCGCCCACACACACAGTATGGACGGAGCATGATGGTCATTCATTTGGAGTGAGGAGATTCAGATCTTGTGCATTTAAGAATGAGATATGTAAATGAGCTTTCTGCTGATTGGTTATCCTGTGTTTTGTTTCATTCAAAAAGTAGTCTTGACTGAAAGTTCTGTGTGTGGGCGGGGCCAAACTGCTGCAGGTGGAGAAATGGAAAATGTTTTTTGTGACAGTCTGGGTTACTGTTTAATAAAACTATATGAAAATATGTGCTCTGTTTCTCTCTCTCTCCCTCCCTCCCCCGCCTCTCTCCCTCTCTCCCCCCCTCCCCCCTCTCTCTGTATGAGCAGTAATTGTCTGTACTCGCTCGTTGGGGGGGATATTAATCAGTGCAGAACTCCGGCAGAGCTCACTGCTGCCAAACACACTCACTGTGGAGACCTGAGCATTCATCTGTTCATCTCTCTCTCTCTCTCTCTCTCTCTCTCTCTCTCTCTCTCTCTCTCTCTCTCTCTCTCTCTCTCTTTCTCTCTTTCTCTTTCTCCCTTTCTTGCTCTCTCTCCTCTCTCTCTCTCTCTCTCTCTTTCTCTTTCTCCCTTTCTCTCTCTCTCTCCTCTCTCTCTCTCTCTCTCTTTCTCTCTTTCTCTTTCTCTCTTTCTCGCTCTCTCTTCTCTCTCCTCTCTCTCTCTCTCTCTCTCTCTCTCTCTCTCTCTCTCTCTCTCTCTCTCTCTCTTTCTTTCTCTTTCTCTTTCTCTTTCTCTCTTTCTCCCTTTCTCTCTCTCTCTCTCCTCTCTCTCTCTCTCTCTCTCTCTCTCTCTCTAATTGACACACTCTGTTCTCTTATCACTTACCTTAATTTCATTTTCCTCCTTATCTTATTTATCTTCACATTTTCACTCATCTTCCCTTCTCACTCAATAGCCATGCCTCTTCTGTCCGCCTCTCTCTCTCTCTTCCCTTTGCGGTGCATTGCAGTATTCTGAAAGCAGTGTGTGTGGCCAGAAGGGTTTTGCGTGTAGATATAACTGTGTGTGTGTGTGTAAGAATGTGTGTGTGTGTGTGTGTGTGTGTGTGTGTGTGTGTGTGTGCGCGTGTGCATGTGTGTGTTTATGAAGCTATATACTTATAACAAAGTGTGTGTGTGGGGTGTTGTGGGGTGGGGAGCCAGGCGGGTGTGGTGGTGTGTGTGTGTGTGTGTGTGTGTGTGTGTGTGTGTGTGTGGGGGGGGTTGTCCAGTCGAGACTGAGAGCTGTATAGAAAATGCCTCCAGTAAATTGTGAGTGCTTTCTTTAATGACCTGCGTGTGTGTGTGTGTGTGGATACGTGTGTGGATACGTGTGTGGGGCGGGGGCGTGTGGAGGGGTCCGTGTATGTGCGCATACACAGGGGGTCTGTGTGTTTAATGTAATAATCTCTGTGGTCAGAAATGTGGGTCACTGCAAATTCCAGTGGCGATGCCAGAAGTTGCTGCGTGTCTGTGCTGCTAAATAAAGCTGGATGTGTCCACAGAGCGGCTCATTAATTCCGCGGCCTTCCGCAGCTCCGCTCCGCTTACTCAGCATCCATTTATCTCCCGTAGCCCTTTACCTCGTCAGAATAACTCCTCGGCTCTCCGCGCAGGCGGCGATGTGTTCAGACAGTCTGCCTCCGCCATGCACTGCGCTATAATGCTGCTTTTCTCTTTTTTCTCCTTCTCTCTCTCTCTCTCTCTCTCTCTCTTCTTGCAACGCTGCTGTTCAGCTCCTCCCTGCAGCTACACTCAGGCATCTGCCAAGCTGCTCTTGTTTACACCACGTTTATGCTGTTTTCCAACAAGCTCTTCAAAATTGCACCTTTTGGATGAATCATGTACTGAGCACAGCTTCATTTCCTGAGTGGCCATTGTGTCCCGTCCACAGAGCGGCTCGGATTTTGAAACTGTCAGGTGTACATGGTTAAAGCAGGAACGCTTTGAGGTTTTGAAATGTGGTTCGTTATGCGGCTGGACGCCCAGATCTTCCACACTGTCTTAGGAACGTGTTGGTCGGGGTGATGTTTCTAATTCCAATATTCATAACCCATTCTCCAACAGACACAGACACGCCCACACAAACCCAACAAACACAGACACGCCCACACAAACCCAACAAACACAGACACACCCACACAAACCCAACAAACACAGACACGCCCACACAAACCCAACAAACACAGACACGCCCACACAAACCCAACAAACACAGACACGCCCACACAAACCCAACATCGCCCAACAAACACAGACACGCCCACACAAACCCAACAGACACAGACACACCCACACAAACCCAACAAACACAGACACGCCCACACAAACCCAACAAACACAGACACGCCCACACAAACCCAACATCGCCCAACAAACACAGACACGCCCACACAAACCCAACAAACACAGACACACCCACACAAACCCAACAAACACAGACACACCCAACATCGTCCAACAAACACAGACACACCCACACAAACCCAACATCGTCCAACAAACACTATCAAACCCAACATCGTCCAACAAACACCATCAAACCCAACATCGTCCAACAAACACAGACACGCCCACACAAACCCAACAAACACAGACACACCCAACATCATCCAACAAACACAGACACGCCCACACAAACCCAACAAACACAGACACACCCAACATCGTCCAACAAACACAGACACACCCACACAAACCCAACATCGTCCAACAAACACCATCAAACCCAACATCATCCAACAAACACCATCAAACCCAACATCGCCCAACAAACACAGACACACCCAACATCATCCAACAAACACAGACACACCCAACATCATCCAACAAACACCATCAAACCCAACATCGCCCAACAAACACAGACACACCCAACATCATCCAACAAACACAGACACACCCAACATCATCCAACAAACACAGACACACCCAACATCATCCAACAAACACCATCAAACCCAACATCGCCCAACAAACACACACACCCAACATCATCCAACAAACACAGACACACCCAACATCATCCAACAAACACCATCAAACCCAACATCGCCCAACAAACACAGACACACCCAACATCGTCCTACAAACACAGACACACCCAACAAACACACACACACACAAACCCAACAAACACAGACATGCCCACACAAACCCAACAAACACAGACACACCCACACAAACCCAACAAACACAGACACACCCACACAAACCCAACAAACACAGACACACCCACACAAACCCAACAAACACAGACACACCCAACATCGTCCAACAAACACAGACACGCCCACACAAACCCAACAAACACAGACACGCCCACACAAACCCAACAAACACAGACACGCCCACACAAACCCAACAAACACAGACACGCCCACACAAACCCAACAAACACAGACACACCCACACAAACCCAACAAACACAGACACACCCACACAAACCCAACAAACACAGACACACCCACACAAACCCAACAAACACAGACACGCCCACACAAACCCAACAAACACAGACACACCCACACAAACCCAACAAACACAGACACACCCACACAAACCCAACAAACACAGACACACCCACACAAACCCAACAAACACAGACACACCCACACAAACCCAACAAACACAGACACGCCCACACACCAAACCAACAAAAACACCCACACAAACCCAACAAACACAGACACACCCACACAAACCCAACAAACACAGACACACCCAACAAAAACCCAACAAACACAGACACACCCACACAAACCCAACATCGTCCAACAAACACTATCAAACCCAACATCGTCCAACAAACACCATCAAACCCAACATCGTCCAACAAACACAGACACGCCCACACAAACCCAACAAACACAGACACACCCAACATCATCCAACAAACACAGACACGCCCACACAAACCCAACAAACACAGACACACCCACACAAACCCAACAAACACAGACACACCCAACATCGTCCAACAAACACAGACACACCCACACAAACCCAACATCGTCCAACAAACACCATCAAACCCAACATCATCCAACAAACACCATCAAACCCAACATCGCCCAACAAACACAGACACACCCAACATCATCCAACAAACACAGACACACCCAACATCATCCAACAAACACCATCAAACCCAACATCGCCCAACAAACACAGACACACCCAACATCATCCAACAAACACAGACACACCCAACATCATCCAACAAACACAGACACACCCAACATCATCCAACAAACACCATCAAACCCAACATCGCCCAACAAACACACACACCCAACATCATCCAACAAACACAGACACACCCAACATCATCCAACAAACACCATCAAACCCAACATCGCCCAACAAACACAGACACACCCAACATCGTCCTACAAACACAGACACACCCAACAAACACACACACACACAAACCCAACAAACACAGACATGCCCACACAAACCCAACAAACACAGACACACCCACACAAACCCAACAAACACAGACACGCCCACACAAACCCAACAAACACAGACACACCCAACATCGTCCAACAAACACACACACCCACACAAACCCAACATCATCCAACAAACACTATCAAACCCAACATCGTCCAACAAACACAGACACGCCCACACAAACCCAACAAACACAGACACACCCAACATCATCCAACAAACACAGACACACCCACACAAACCCAACATCGTCCAACAAACACCATCAAACCCAACATCATCCAACAAACACCATCAAACCCAACATCGCCCAACAAACACAGACACACCCAACATCATCCAACAAACACAGACACACCCAACATCATCCAACAAACACCATCAAACCCAACATCGCCCAACAAACACCATCAAACCCAACATCGTCCTACAAACACAGACACACCCAACATCATCCAACAAACACAGACACACCCAACATCATCCAACAAACACCATCAAATCCAACATCGCCCAACAAACACACACACCCAACATCATCCAACAAACACCATCAAACCCAACATCCAACACTAAACACAGACAAACCCAACATCGTCCAACAAACACCATCAAACCTAACATTGTCCAACAAATACCATCAAACCCAACATCGTCCAACAAACACCATCAATCCCAACATCGTCCAACAAACACCATCAAACCCAACATTGTCCAACAAACACAGACAAACCCAACATCGTCCAACAAACACAGACAAACCCAACATCGTCCAACAAACACCATCAAACCCAACATTGTCCAACAAACACAATCAAACCCAACATCCAACACTAAACACAGACAAACCCAACATCGTCCAACAAACACCATCAAACCCAACATCGTCCAACAAACACCATTAAACCCAACATAATCCAACATCCAACTCTAAACACAGACAAACCCAACATCATCCAAGAAACTAAAGAATAGCAATTTCACAAGAAGAGCTGTTCAACCAAACATGCTGTTGCCACAGAAGCACCATTATGGTGAGTGAGCAGCGCCGTTAGAGCTGCCAATATTAGGGAGTCAAAGGACATGAACATGGGACCCTAAAATACCAGTGGGTATTTTGCACACTAGAGCCAGAGCAACACCCAATGCTACATAATGTTCTTCGGCAAGCTGAGCGCAGTTACACGTTTCCACCAGAGAGGTCTCCAAATACCCCAAACCTACATAGTGCAGCTACAAAGTTTCTAAGCTTACTCCTCACTCCTGCGTTGATGGACACACAGATTGTGATGAGCACTGAGCTTAAATCAAGGCCGGGGTTTATTTAACAGATTTGTAATCAAACACAGCAGCAACAAGAGTGAGGCGGACATAACAAGAAGGGCAAGGCAGAGTGAAGAAACAGGCGGGCCTCAAAACCAGGCAACCAATCAGAAAAGCAAAAGTACCAGAAGCGCAAGGACAAAGGAGTAAATCAGCGAGTCAAAACCAGAGTAGCAACCGAGCGTACTCACAGAGGAACGTTCAGTATGCACAGTGTGGCAATACTTCTGAATGGGTCAGTGGGAGAGAGGAGTACATAAACAAACAGACTAATAAACAGGTGTGTGATCAATACTCCAGAGACTCTGATCTAGTAAACAGAAAGGGTTTGGGAGATGGCAGACATCAGACAGTGATGTCATCGGCTGGTGGGTTATGGCAAATGGAGGGATCGGGAGTGAGAAGAGAGCCAGCAGGCTCCACACCGGATATATACCTCCATATATATTTCATATTTTAACATTATTAACATTTCTGGACTCTGCTGTAAAGCTAGCATTCTGGAGATGACTTGTTTTTCTCTGAACAGCAATGAAATCTAACTTCCACCTGCTCATCCTACAGTGGTTTAGCCCCTCCCATTCAGAACAGCTTAATAAGGAGTGTTTCAGCATTCCAGTTCAATGGCCTGCTGTTTTGCATGAGGCGGCCAATCAAAATAGAGCTAATTCGCATAAAAGAGGTGGTTTAATTCTAGGGGATTCAGATATAACATAAAGCACACAAACTTTATTAGTGAGTCTGATGGAAAGCAGTATTACTCTTTAAAGAACGGTCAATAGTCACGTTTATATGGTTACTGTGCAATAGAAAACATGTACCTCCATTTTCATCTATTTCTACGTTTAAGCATTTTTTGAACACAGCAGCTGCTGATTACATTGTGTGAAAATTTCATGATGTATGACCAACAACATGGCTGGGAATTGCTTGGAAAAGTCTGGTTCCATTGACTTACATTCAAATTACATGAGTTTTTTTTCCCTCTCCTGTAAAGTGGAGATACTTGTTTTTCTTTGGACAGCGACGTTATGTGATCATCTGTTAATAATCCAGGCCTGGCTTGAACGCAGTGTCCATGTGTACACCTCAGTCGGAGTAGAGTAGCGTGATGTTGATTGTAGAGGTTAGTATTCCAGTAAAAATCTGTTAAATGGAAGAATAATAGCCATGTAAACTCCAGGATCTGATTACTTCAGAGGTTTTCCAAAACCGGCCTGCAGAGGGGAAGTTTATAAGCAGTCTGGAAGTTTAAGCTTTAAACTTTGGAAGACTTAAGGTGAGATGAGTATATGAGCACATGAAGGACAGTTTTACGCCTATATACTCTACTGCTATAGAGTACATTAAATGCAACTGGAGGTTTCTCAAATCACCGTATTACAAAGCTGAACGCTGATCTGCTCCGTCCAGTTCATGGGAGATCGACCTCATGCCCCTTCTTTCCTGAGACTTCCACAAGTGTAAACATGTAAACAGTCCTTCATATTTATGCATTACGTTTTTATTATTGTACACTCTCCATGGTAACGATACCTTCAAGGCACTATACTGTGCATAATCACTTTATTTCATTGCATAACGTTAGACTTTCATAGTTTTACAGTTTTACTTCCATCCCACTCATAGTGGTGCTTATTATTATTATTATTATTATTATTATTATTGTTATTATTGTTATTATTATTATTATTATTATTAGAGACCTTCTTTTTCTTCTTCTTAAGCTCAAGTTTGCTTTATTGGCATGACAAAATCACATTTGTATTATCAAAGTTAAAACAAATAAATAAATAACCAAATAACTAGAATAAAGGATTAAAATAGGAGTAATACATGAAAAATGAGTTTTATATATATATAAACAGTATATACTTATAGTGTAATATAATAAACTTCTCTTTATTTATGCACATTTTCTGTTATTGTGTTATTGTTCTTTACTGTACTTGGGCTGCTGCAATATGTGACTTGAAAAAAATCTATCTATCTATCTATCTATCTATCTATCTATCTATCTATCTATCTATCTATCTAGAGCTATTAAAAAACAAAAGCCCGCCAAACGAAAGCTCAGGTAACTCATACTGCTGTTCAGCTGGACTCAAGTGATGCTCCTTATAACTTCTATAGTAGGTGGTGCTCTGTACATGCATGTCATTTTTGATCCGATTATTTAATTATTTAATTAACTGCCAGAAATATTCACATGTCAACATAGATACTGATATTCCTATAGAGAAGAATGTAAATGACTGGGTGAATATGAATGAATGTCCTTTGTACTGTAACCACAGCCCTTACACTATAAGTAATTTAATTAACGATGTAATAAAGGTCCTCGTTAATGCTGATTAGACCCAAAGACCAATACACACCACGCAGCAAAAAGCCAGTTCCGTGTGCAGTTTAGCACTCGTGTATTGGTGCTCAGATTTCATTAACCCTGCAGCGAGAACCGCTTCCCGAAGCGCGTAACTTCAGATACGTGTTTAAGATGTTTTCAGATCTGCTGATGTCTGAAGCTCTCAGTGAAAATGTAAGGAGGACAAAGTATTCAATCACAGTAACACCCAACACTGATCCTCCAAACCGACACATAACACAGTAACCACTCCACACACTCCAGCCCAACTCTGCGAGAGAGACGGATGCAGGGAGAAGTGAGATTTAGAATGAGTAGAGCTGGCATACAAAAGGGAGGGATGTGAAAAGACAGAAGAAGAGAGAGAATGTGCAGAAAGTGAGGAGAGAGAAAACTGGAGAGTGTTGTAAAGAAAGGAAGAAAAGAGAGAGAGTTGTAGAGAAAGAAAGAAGAGAGAGAGATGTAGAGAAAGAAAGGAGAGAGAGAAAGAGAGAGGGTTGTAGAGAAAGAAAGGAGAGAGAGAGAGAGAGAAAGTTGTAGAAAAAGAAAGGAGAGAGAGATAAAGAGAGAGTCGTGGAGAAAGAAAGGAGAGGAAGAGAGAGAGAGTCGTAGAGAAAGAAAGGAGAGAGAGAGAGAGAGAAAGAGAGAGTCGTGGAGAAAGAAAGGAGAGAGAGAGAGTTGTAGATAAAGAAAGGAGAGAGAGAGAGAGAGAAAGAGAGAGTCGTGGAGAAAGAAAGGAGAGAGAGAGAAAGAGAGAGTTGTAGAGAAAGAAAGGAGAGAGAGAGAGTTGTAGATAAAGAAAGGAGAGAGAGAGAGAGTTGTAGAGAAGGAAAGGAGAGAGAGAGTTGTAGAGAAAGAAAGGAGAGAGAGAGAGAGAGATGCTGGAAGCAGGTAACAGAGACGATGTCTGTGTCAGAAAGGATGAGCGATATCTATGACCACACATCTGCCGCTCTTTCTCTCTGCTCCCCCTTTTCTCTCTCCCCCTGTAGCTTTCCTTTTTCTTTTCTGTTTGTTTCTCTTTCTGTCTCTCTCCTTCCCTTCTTTCATCTCGCCCCTTCTGTCTTTTATTTCCTCCTCTCCCCATTTCACTCTCTTTCTGTCTCATTTAGTAATTTCACTTTACCCTTTTTCTCTCTCTCTCTTAATTTCTCTCTCTCTCTCTCTCTCTCTCTCTCTCTCTCTCTCTCTCTCTCTCTCTCTCTCTCTCTCTCTCTCTCTCTCTCTCTCTCTCTCTCTTTCTCTATGATGAATAGATCTGGCTTGAGTTTGTTTTTGTAGATGGTATAAATGATTCATGGGTCTAATTTAAAAGAAATCCTCTACTCGTCCCAAAACTGCTCTCTCGTTCTCACACACACCCACACACATACCAACACACACATCACACACACACACACACACACACACACACACACACACACACACACACACACATGCTCACACACACACATGTGCTCACACACACACACACATACACACACACATGTGCTCACACACACACACACATACCAACACACAAAACCACACACACACACACACACACACACACACACGCTCACACACACACACACACATGTGCTCACACACACACACACACACACATGTGCTCACACACACACACACACACATACCAACACACAAAACCACACACACACACACACACACACACGCTCACACACACACACACACATGCTCACACACACACACACACATGTGCTCACACACACACACACACACACAGAGACACACACATGTGCACACACCCACACACACACACACACACACATGCTCACACACACGCACACACACACATGTGCTCACACACACACACACACATGTGCTCATGTCTCACATACAAAGAAGGATCGCTCTCATATTTTGCAGTGTTTCTAAAAATAGTCTGTCCGAGGGAGTAAAAATAGCGGGGAGGGCGTGTGGTTCTGTTGCTTTGTGTATTTATTTATTTATTTATTTATTTGTCATGTCCAGACTAAACACTCAGCGTTCTGTCCTCTCCACCTGCCTGTGTCTCTGTCCAGCTGGCACAGAAACTGCCACAGGTTAATTACAGTCCGTGTGGATCCTGAACTCACCGCCCCAACACAACACTAACCTACAGCTCAGGGACGCCAGCTTGCTTATAGGATTAGACCTAAAGTTGCGAGGTTGCCAGATCATGCATTCAGGATTGGAATCAAGGTTTCCAGATTGCTTTAATGGATGCCAATGGATCCATAAGAATACAGGGGTGAGTTCAGATTTGCTGATCAGATTCAGGGTTGCCAGATTGCCTTCAGGATTGTCCAATAGCAGAGCACCAGAGCATGTATAACAAATTTAACAATCTAATAAATATAAAATATCGTAGGTGGTTCGGTAACAGAACAGCCTGTATTACATGCACCAGCCTAAAGATATTTTCTTTCAGCCCAGTGTGATTAAAATAGTCCTTCCGGGAGGGAAACAGCCCAATCTGGCATCCCCGGGTAGCGGGCAGCAGCCAGGCGTGACAGAATCTGAGTTGGGGGTATAGAGGTGCGCTGGCTCCTGGGACATTATGGCTGTAATTGCAGTGCAGAGCTGCGGGAACGGAGGGAACGACAGTTAAGACAGTCAGCGCCCACCAAGGTCACTTACCCACAATCCTCCAGTCTGACGAAGCAACAGCGCCTGCACCGTAGATTACTGTCACTGACATCACGTTTTATTTAACTCTCTCACTCTCTGTGTTTCAGAAACCTGGGGAAATCAGGACTACGCGTGTCTTGTTTGGGCCTCGGTGAGTAAAGGATGACCTCTGACCTTTGTGGTCACAGCTGAATCACTGTAACTCTGTGTCTCTCTGTAGTGTGAGGCACTGACACTGGGGTCACTAAGGGGGGCTACAGAAACATCTCAGACGTTTAATCTCTACTTTGTAAAGTTGTTTGTGTATCGTTGTGTCTCTTGGGTCTGCTGAAAAGAGCTGTGTGTAACCTCTAGTGGTGAGGTCATGTATTGCAACTTGCTTCCCCTCTGATCAGCTGACGTGGACTACCTTAAACATCGTTCCACCCCACATGGTATTAAACAAACTGCGGCACCATTTAGAGAGGGGTGGGAACATTTGAACAAGAAATCGGATGTAATAGAAGATGAACGTCAGTGCCAGAATAACTGCCGTACCATTTAAGGTGGTTTGGGAAAATTGGAATAAGAAGCTATATGTCGTCTCCGGAAGGTAAATGCTGCACCATTTAAGGTGGACGGAGAAAATTCCAATTAGAAGCAAGAAACTAAACTTCAGCCTTGTAGTTTTAATGCTGGTAGTATGTTTGATAAGGAGTAATAACCCAACCCAGATAAACTCCTACCAGCGGTTCTGTGCAGAGAGCTACAGATACATAGGCTTCGTCATCGCCACGGAATTCAGTCTGCTGCTTCGACGTAAAAATGCGAAACTTGAAAAGCTCTCTACGCCCACTGTATGGTTTGTCCGTCCACATGGCGGTGGCAGGCTCTGTTGGGATGATGAGCCGCTCTTTTTTTTTACATTTGTAGCTGCAGGTAATTATGCATGAATGAAATCACAGTGTTGTATATTATATTCCATTTCTGCTAATATTTATTCCCACTAAATCTTACACACTGCTCCTTTAACGCTGTCTGCATGCATCTTTAAAAAACGCTGAGGGGAAACAGATGCTCTACTTGATTCTCTGTAGTTATATGACCCTTATATGACCCCTGAGTTATATGTTATATGCACAGTTACAAGTGGTGGCCGTTACCAGTATAGGCCCACAGTAGTGCTCTGCATCATCTGTGCTGTGTCCCTCTCTCTTTCTCTCTCTCTCTCTCTCTTTCTTTTTTTCACTCTGGCCGTCTCAGGGACGTGGGTGACCTTTGGCTCACAGATTTCAGATGAGGTGAGTGCTACACTAAGCTGTGGGTTAAGTACCCTGTTGTCTGCCCCAGGCTGCGGTGGCATTCATATCGTACTGGATATTAATCTCTCTTTATAAACTCTCCGGCCATTTTATTAGAAACTCTTCCCTTTTTTTACTTCCACTCACTGCACTCTTCCACTCACTCACTCTTTACTGCAACACCTGCCCTGTGCTTCCACTCACTAGCCACTTTATTAGAAACACCTTCGCTCCACCTTGCTAATAATCAAGTGCAGGCCCAAGGTAGGTGTTTCTAATAAAGTGGCCAGTTAGTGGAAGTACAGGTTGGGTGTTTCTAATAAAGTGGCCAGTTAGTGGAAGTACAGGTGGGGTGTTTCTAATAAAGTGGCTAGTTAGTGGAAGTACAGGTGGGGTGTTTCTAATAAAATGGCCAGGCAGTGGAAGTACAGGTGGGGTGTTTCTAATAAAATGGCCAGTCAGTGGAAGTACAGGTGGGGTGTTTCTGATAAAGTGGCCAGTCAGTGGAAGTACAGGTGGGGTGTTTCTAATAAAGTGGCCAGTCAGTGGAAGTACAGGTGGGGTGTTTCTAATAAAGTGGTCAGTCAGTGGAAGTACAGGTGGGGTGTTTCTGATAAAGTGGCCAGTCAGTGGAAGTACAGGTGGGGTGTTTCTAATAAAATGGCCAGTTAGTGGAAGTACAGGTGGGCTGTTTCTGATGTAGCCAGTGACTGTAAAGATATAACAGTGGGTGTTTCTGTTCTCAGATGGCAGAGAACCTGATGACTGTAGCATATGAGAATGGTGTGAACCTGTTCGATACTGCGGAGGTGTACGCCTCTGGCAGGTAAGATGCTCACCTCTTCTGACCATTCAGCTCTGTGTGTGTGTGTGTGTGTGTGTGTGTGTGTGTGTGTGTGTGTGTGTGTGTGTGTGTGTGTGTGTGTGTGTGTGTGTGTGTGTGTGTGTGTGTGTGTGCACGTGTGGCTCTTTATTCCCTGCTCTACATGATGAGACTGAGAAAGCGTCTGGGTTAGTGAATCAGAGGCAGAAGCCTGAGACATCACTCCTAAAGCCTGTAGTAACGATCCTCTGCCTGCAGTGCTGTCGCTTCTCTGTACGGATCTCTGGGAGATGCAGGCATTATGCTGATGCAGGGAGTGGATGCTCGGGTGGCAGGGTGGATGGATTCAAGGCATGGCTTGGTTTCAGATGTGGTAAACTACGACAATGATTGTAGTGTAGCTATGGAAATTAGTGTAGTGTAGCTATGGAAATGAGTGTAGTGTAACTATGGAAATGAGTGTAGTGTAACTATGGAAATGAGTGTGGTGTAACTAAGGAAATGAGTGTAGTGTAACTATGGAAATGAGTGTAGTGTAACTATGGAAATGAGTGTAGTGTAACTAAGGAAATGAGTGTAGTGTAGCTATGGAAATGAGTGTAGTGTAACTATGGAAATGAGTGTAGTGTAACTAAGGAAATGAGTGTAGTGTAACTATGGAAATGAGTGTAGTGTAACTAAGGAAATGAGTGTAGTGTAACTAAGGAAATGAGTGTAGTGTAACTATGGAAATGAGTGTAGTGTAGCTATGGAAATGAGTATAGTGTAACTATGGAAATGAGTGTAGTGTAACTCAGGAAATGAGTGTGGTGTAACTAAGGAAATGAGTGTAGTGTAACTAAGGAAATGAGTGTAGTGTAACTATGGAAATGAGTGTAGTGTAACTATGGAAATGAGTGTAGTGTAACTATGGAAATGAGTATAGTGTAACTATGGAAATGAGTATGGTGTAACTAAGGAAATGAGTGTAGTGTAACTAAGGAAATGAGTGTGGTGTAACTAAGGAAATGAGTGTGGTGTAACTATGGAAATAAGTGTAGTGTAACTATGGAAGTAAGTGTAGTGTAACTAAGGAAATGAGTGTGGTGTAACTAAGGAAATGAGTGTAGTGTAACTAAGGCAATGAGTATAGTGTAACTATGGAAATGAGTGTAGTGTAACTATGGAAATGAGTGTAGTGTAACTAAGGCAATGAGTGTAGTGTAACTAAGGCAATGAGTATAGTGTAACTATGGAAATGAGTGTAGTGTAACTGAAAATGAGTGTAGTGTAACTAAGGAAATGAGTGTGGTGTAACTATGGAAATGAGTGTAGTGTAGCTATGGAAATGAGTGTAGTGTAACTAAGGAAATGAGTGTAGTGTAACTATGGCAATGAGTGTAGTGTAACTAAGGAAATGAGTATGGTGTAGCTATGGAAATTAGTGTAGTGTAACTAAGGAAATGAGTGTAGTGTTACTAAGGAAATGAGTGTAGTGTTACTATGGAAATGAGTGTAGTGTTACTAAGGAAATGAGTGTGGTGTTACTATGGAAATGAGTGTAGTGTAACTAAGTAAATGAGTATGGTGTAGCTATGGAAATTAGTGTAGGGTTACTAAGGAAATTAGTGTAGTGTTACTAAGGAAATGAGTGTAGTGTTACTATGGAAATGAGTGTAGTGTAATTGTGAAAATGAGTTTAGAGTAGCTATTGAAATAATGATGCAGGACAACCATGGAAATAAGTGTAGTGTAACTATGGAAATGTGTGTGGTTCGTAACTATGGAAATTGGTGTAGTATAACTGCAGAAATGGTGTAGCGTAACTATGGAAATAGTGTGGCGTAACTATGGAAACGTGTGTAGTAAGACCATGAAAACCGATGTGATGTAACCATGGAAATGGTGTAGCATAACTGTGAAAATAGGTGTAGCATATCCATAGAAAAAGGTGTAGGATAACCATAGAAATGGGTGTAGTGTAACCATGGAAACCGATGTATTGTAACTATGGAAACCTATCATCTGGACTAAGACAGCAGAGCAGTAAGAGTGGACTTGCACTAGTTCCTCACTGTGAAGTTCCCCAGTGCTAACAATGCCAGAGTATGGATGGATGGGTTGATGGATGGATGAATAGATAAAGAAAG
>JAMWET010000698.1:70000-87500 GCA_024036415.1 Prochilodus magdalenae
TAAAGTTATCATTATATAATTTTATATATGTATATAGCTATATATAACTGTGTTTGTATGTACTGACTAATGCACTAGTGAACCCAATCAACCATAAGGACTAACTGGACTGTGTGTCCATCAGGGTTATCAGTGGCTGAAGGAGCGGGTGTACAGTGAAGAGGGCCGCAGACAACTGGCCAAAATCAAAGAGCTCCACCTGCTGGCGGACAGGCTGGGCTGCACTGCTGCACAACTTGCCATCGGTGAGCTTCTGTCAACCGACGATATTGCATATGTCTTGGGTTATTATATATCCAGACATTAAATACAAGTATGGTGTCGTGTTCTCTTGGCATGTAGCGTGTCCCCACATTGCCTGTTTGTGGCCTTAATGCCTTGGCTCTGTATCTGTTTCAGCATGGTGTTTGCGCAGTGAAGGTGTTAGTTCTGTTTTGCTGGGCGTCTCAAACACAGATCAACTGCTGGAGAACTTGGGCGCCTTACGGGTAACACTCACACACAAGCAGTTTTTTTTAAATAAGAGAAGTGTGTAAACAAGGTTGGAGTTTGAAACCCGCCGGTCACTGTCCAGGCTCATGTGATTCAGCTGTGATGTCACAAGAAGTTACCAACCATTTTCTTATTGACCTAGCTATTCAGCCTGCAGCAGTTTAGCCCTGTGCATTGATACTGCAGCGGTAAAGAGTCTGGAATGGCAATAAAACTCAGTAGTGTATTTCTATTTCTACTGTGTGCAGTAAAATTCAGTAGTCTATTTCTATTTCTACTGTGTGCAGTAAAATTCAGTAGTCTATTTCTATTTCTACTGTGTGCAGTAAAATTCAGTAGTCTATTTCTATTTCTACTGTGTGCAGTAAAACTCAGTAGTCTATTTCTATTTCTACTGTGTGCTGTAAAATTCAGTAGTCTATTTCTATTCTTACTGTGTGTAGTAAAATTCAGTAGCCTATTTCTATTTCTACTGTGTGCAGTAAAACTCAGTAGTCTATTTCTATTTCTACTGTGTATAGTAAACCTCAGTAGTCTATTTCTATTTTTAATGAGTGCAATAAAACTCAGTAGTCTATTTCTATTTTTAATGAGTGCAGTAAAAATTCAGTAGTCTTTTTCTATTCTGCTATGTGCAATAAAACTCAGTAGTCTATTTCTATTCTGCTATGTGCAATAAAACTCAGTAGTCTATTTCTATTCTGCTATGTGTAATAAAACTCAGTAGTCTATTTCTATTCTTACTGTGTGCAGTAAAATTCAGTAGTCTATTTCTATTTCTACTGTGTATAATAAAACTCAGTAGTCTATTTCTATTTCTACTGTGTATAATAAAACTCAGTAGTCTATTTCTATTTCTACTGTGTGCAGTAAAATTCAGTAGTCTATTTCTATTTCTACTGTGTATAATAAAACTCAGTAGTCTATTTCTATTTCTACTGTGTGCAGTAAAACTCAGTAGTCTATTTCTATTTCTACTGTGTATAGTAAAACTCAGTAGTCTATTTCTATTTTTAATGAGTGCAATAAAACTCAGTAGTCTATTTCTATTTTTAATGAGTGCAGTAAAAATTCAGTAGTCTTTTTCTATTCTGCTATGTGCAATAAAACTCAGTAGTCTATTTCTATTCTGCTATGTGCAATAAAACTCAGTAGTCTATTTCTATTCTGCTATGTGTAATAAAACTCAGTAGTCTATTTCTATTCTTACTGTGTGCAGTAAAATTCAGTAGTCTATTTCTATTTCTACTGTGTGCAGTAAAACTCAGTAGTCTATTTCTATTTCTACTGTGTATAATAAAACTCAGTAGTCTATTTCTATTTCTACTGTGTATAATAAAACTCAGTAGTCTATTTCTATTTCTACTGTGTGCAGTAAAACTCAGTAGTCTATTTCTATTTCTACTGTGTATAGTAAAACTCAGTAGTCTATTTCTATTTTTAATGAGTGCAATAAAACTCAGTAGTCTATTTCTATTCTGCTATGTGCAATAAAACTCAGTAGTCTATTTCTATTCTGCTATGTGCAATAAAACTCAGTAGTCTATTTCTATTTCTGTGTGTAATAAAACTGGTTATGTTATTTATTACTGCTCTAGTGCAATACCTAAATTCACCATGCATTGCTTAATCTGTTTACCATCACTATGGGCAATGTTTCCTTTGATCTTAGTCTTCTGGATTTAAATTTTTAGTATTTTATTTATGTTTTTCTGTACTTTTTGTATATAAATCTTATTTATTATTTGTATATTGCCTGACACTGTTCTTTCCTCTGTGCTGCTGTAACAAATTTCCCCACTGTGGCATTAATAAAGGATTATCTTATCTTATCTCTCATTTGACGCTCTGTTCTGTCTCTCTTTAGATCCTCTCTCAGATGACCCCTCAGACGGTGGGTGAGATCGACGCTCTGCTGGGAAACAAGCCGCACTCCAAGAAAGAGTCGCGTGCGTGAGGAGAGAACCAGGAAGAGTGAAGGGAAAAACGAGTGATGAAACGAGTGTGGGCTGGACGAGAAGATGCAGAAAAGAAGGATGGATGAGAAAAGGAGTGCTTTCGCTTCCTTCCCTGTGTACTCCATCTCCCTGCATGGCTCCTGCAAAAATATCGGGCTTCCAGAAACAGATCCAGCGCCAGACCCATTCCAACCCAGACCAAAACCAACCTCCTTTAACCCCCCACCAACCCAGAACTGCACCCATTTAATGCAACCGAGAACCAAAACCTAATCTTGGACCAGAACCAAATCCATTCCAAACCCAGACCAATCCCATTTATATTGGATTTCATCCAGACCAGTACTGCACAATAGGAGGACTGTCCCTGTTTAGTCCAGACTAGAACTGAAACTGTTTAACTTGGACCAGAACCAGACTTGTTTCATTTAGACTAGAACAGGATCCATTTAGCCCAGCTAGAACCAAACTATCCGGATCTATTTAACCCATGACTGGACCATTTCACCCAGACCAGGACTGGAACTGTTTGACCTAGACCAGAAATGGTCCATTTTATCCCGACTGCAAATTGACCCTTTTTACCTAGATCCTTTTATCCAGGCCAGAACCTGACAAACACCAAAGCAAAACTGGATCCATGTAACCCAGACCAGAACTATACCCATTTAACCCAGACCCCAACTGGACCCATTTAATCCAAACCAAATCCCAGCCTGTTTGCCCTGTGTTAGAGCTGAACCCTTTTAGCCTAGACCAGAACCAATAACTGGACCCTTTAACTCAGACCAGAACTATTTAACAAGAAATGGCCCTTTCACTCAGACTACACACTAGACCCATTTAACCTGGACTGCCCTGATGAGTTGGACCCATGAATCCTGGACTAGAACTGGGCCCATTTAATCCAGACCAAGACTGTACTCAACTCGACACCAAAACCAGAAACCTATTTATCTTTGCATTGATATTGGACTGCGATAAGTACTGAATCTATTTAACCAGAACTGAATCAGTACTGGACCCTGATGGGTACTGGACCCAGGTACTCTGGACTAGAATATTAAACCTAGACCAAAACATGACCCACTTAACTTGGACATCAACTAGACGTATTCAATCCAGGCCAGTACCTGACCCATTCAATACAAACCAGAACCAAACCCATTTACTCTCACTTTAGAACCTTAAGGAGATCAGTACTGGACCTGGACCCTTTCATCCTGGACTAGAACTGCACCTATTTAACCCAGACCAAAAACTTGACTCAGACTCAAACTAGACACATTCAGCCCAGGTCAGTGCTGGACCCATTCGATTCAAACCAACCAAAGCTATTTGCCTTCATGTCAGAACCGAGACAAGTACTGAACCCATTTGTCCTGGAGTAGAACTGAATTCATGCTGGATGCATTCACCCCAGACCAGAACCCAATCTGCATCACTAGCCCTGCTTTTCTACATATATAACCACTAACTAAAATACCAGATCTTACTCTAAACGCAACAAGAACACAGAGACAGTGAGAACTAAGGCTGCTCTACTATATATTACTCATCCGGAGAAAGAGAGAGAGCGGGAGAGAGAGGGAGAGAGAGAGAAGAAGTAAATCCGAGCATCAGGTTTCTGTCTTCCAGGAGAAACACTTAACGGAGGAAGATGGGGGGAGATGAAAAAACAGAGACTCAGTTCCTCTCCTAGAATGCAGCAGGCTTTAGGCACGTGTGTGTGTGTGTGTGTGGACTGCTGGGTCACTGCTGTTCACTGCCAACGAAGCAAACAGACACAGAAGCAGCAAAACACAACTGAAAATGTGTGTGTGTGTGTGTGTGTGTGTGTGTGTGTGTCTTCCTCCATCTTCCTCCCCCTCGTCTCGCCCTGTACGACTCAAACTGTGCGCATGTCCCTTTAAGAGAGTCCCCACTGCCCAGTTAGAAGGATAAGCTGATCCGCATCCTCGGCCTCGTCTTTTGCACAAAAGCTGACTGGGTCGGAAGGTCAACCGTTAACGTGACCGGAGGACTGTGCTCGCATCGCTGTGTATGACAGACATTCCCTGCGTCAATGACAATGAAACCGTGAAGAGGACTTCCACAGTGTGTGTGTGCGTGTGTGTGTGTGTGTGTTCGTCAGGTCTTTAGGTAGAACCAGTCTCATGGTAGCTTTGGCTTCCATTAGTGCAGTGTCTCATTAAAGTCATAGTTTGGTGAAAAATGAAACCCCCCACCCCCCGCCCCCCAGTTTCCACCTTTACTCCGAATTGCCGCCAGCCAGCACATGTTCAGCCGTAGTAGTTAGGTTTAGTAGGGCTGAGGCTTAAGTTGCGGGTTTGTGTCAAGTATGGGTGTCACGTGTATCGGTAGCAGTCAGGTCGATGCAAGTCAGGACTTTGCAGTTGCAGGGTCGAGTTGGATCGGGTCTTTAAGATGCATTATGGTTTCAAATTTAGCAATAGCAGTGGAGTGGATTAGGTGTTTAAGCTGCGGGTCTGGGTTTGAGTCGAGTTCTGAATCGGGTTTAGCTTTTGAACTTATCAGTAGCGGTTGGATCCGGGTTGGGTTTAGCAGTCTGGGTGGTTCAGGTCATGTCTTTAAGTTGCTGGTCTGGAGTGGGTTTAGCAGTTGTAACAGTAGCAGGGTTGAGTTGGTTTGGGTCTTTAAGATGCGAGTATGGATTGGGTTATGATTTGAAACCTAGCCGTAGCAGTGGAGTCGATTAGGCTCAGATGTTTAAGCTGTGGGTCCAGATTTGAGTCGAGTTCGGTCTGTCTTTAATTTGTGAATTGGGATTAGCTTTTGAATTTATCAGTAGCAGTTGGGTCCGGGTTGGCTTTAGCAGTCAGGTCGATAAGAGTCAGACCTCAGAGTTTTGAATTGGGTTGGGTCAGGTTGAGTTGGGTCAGGTCTTTGAGCTGCTGGTTGGATTTACCAGTCCGGTTGGTTTGGGTCAGGTCTTTAATCTGCAGGTTCAAGTTTGAGTTTAGCAGTCAGGTCTTTAAGTTGTAGGCCATGTTTGGATTTCATGGTTCACAGTAGGAGTCGGGTTGGTTTACGTCTTTAAGTTATGGGTCGGGTCAGATTTGGGTTTCAGATTAAACAGTAGCAGTTGGGTCAAGATGTGTCAGGTCTTTAAGTTGCAGGCCTGGGTTGACTTTTACAAGTGCAGACCTCTAAACCAAGGTAGCTTATTTACGAATCACTCTTTTCAGCTGTTTGAATCCAGTCAGGTTGCAGATAAATGTCCAGAATGATTCCACTCTGCTTGACAACTTCACGGGATTCAGATAATCTGTAGTATCCTAGGAAGTTGCAATTAAAAATGAAGGAGTGTTAGATGTAGGGTTGCCACCCGTCCTGTAAAATACAGAATCATCCTTTATTTGGCAATTAAATGTTGTGTCCCGACCAACACGGGACGTGATATGTTCCGTATCTCCGTAAATGTGTGATACGCACGTCTGTCACATATCGTCGCTGTCCAAAGAAAAACAGGTATCTCCAAAAAAACAACTTTCCAGGAGAGGCCAAAAACCTTGTTTAATCTGAATGGAAGTCTATGGAACCAGACGTCTTACCAAGCAGTTTTGGGCCATTTCTGTTGGTTCACTCTTTACGAAATTTGTACACACTGTAAACAGCCGCTCATGTGGTTGAATGAGGCATAAAAGTAAAAATCAACAAAAATGGAGATACATGTTTTTCTTTGGACAGCGACGATATACATGAATGATTATAATCTTTCACCTCACATCCCCACCCACTCGCACACAACACCCCCCACCACCACCCCACTCGCTCCTACCTGACCCCCACCAACCCCCCGGGGTCTGCTCAAATCTGGCACATGATTTGTTCCGTATTTCTATAAGTGTCCAATATACACATGTGTCAAATACACATGAAGCCCCCGTCCTTTATTTTCATTTCTGAAAGGTGGCAACCCTAGTTAGATGTGCCCAGAATGACCAGAGCTGTGTTCTGAAACGCTTTAGGGAGCAGCTGCAAAGGTGTTGTGCTTCATATGGTGATGGCAGTGTTGCGGTGATGGTTCCAGCCCTGTATTACAAAACTACATATGCTAACTTTACACCAAACATGTCTCGGTTAGCTGATCTGAGATTTTTCACCAAACTATTCCTTTGAATATAGAAGTACTGTACGTCTCAGTGTTATCCTACAGGGGCACTCTGTCCAGGCTTCACATGATGATCACCGAACAGAGACAGCAAACAGATAAAACAGCACCAACGTCACAGTCTCATCAGTATGTACGGCAAAAGACCTGGTGTCCCAGAGTGCAAAGCTAACTGAATATCACCTCCTAAACTGCAGAGGAGTGCAGCATCAGTGCTAAGAGCATTAGCATTGGTGATCGGTCCCGTTGTACGTGGGACAAAACCCAGTGGGCTCAAATTTACTCAGTTTTCCTCTTTCTGTAAAAGAAGGCACGAGCACTGAAGGCACTGAAGAGTTGCCTCTTTAGTTTTGCGCTGGAGCTGTGAGGCTAATGTAGCTAACACTTCACCTATTAGCGAACTGCTTAGACCGGCTAGTAAAACGAAGTTGCAATAATAGTTTATTAAATAGTTAGTAAAAGTTTATCCATACTCTGAAGTTCATTTTTATAGGAAACAGTCAAACTTGTGTCAGAGGCCAGTTAGCATGCCGTTTGCTAGCAGTGCTAATATGCTTTCTTTACTTGGTAGCTACATTAGCCTCCGGCGCCAAAGAAACCAATTTCGGACACCAAACTTGTCTTGGGTAATGACTACATATGTAAGTAGAGGGGGAAACTGTGCAAATCTGCTTTTACTGAGAAACTGTTGGTTTGAATCTGAAGGATACAAGAGAGTGTCTGTGTTTGTTAGCCGAGTGTGAAAGGCCTTATGTGAGGACTCTGAATCAGCTGTCGGAGATCAGGGAGGACTGTGGAGGTTTATTTTTGCACACAGCGTGGTCTGAAGTGAGGGGTTATGATGGATTTCCGTTCTCAAGCTGCTTGGGCTTAATTTGCTGAGTCACTACACCCGTTTGTTGCGTCTTCAGACGAACCTGCCAGGATGCGGAAGACAACCAAGGCAACCTAGGAATGGATCTGCCCATCAAGTCTAGACGGCAGCGTCTGTCTTCTCCCCTCTGTTTACGTTTGTGTCCATCACCAATCTTATGCTGCTGGTATCTACCAAGCTTTACTGAATGGAAGAACCAAGGGTACAAGAATTAGGGCTGCACGATATGGACAAAATACTAGTACTGAGATTATATTGCTACGTCTTATGATATATTAAAGAACGATGGTAAATCATTCAAGTGGCATGGTTAAAGATTAGTCTGCATTATTTATTTAGACCTCGTTATTTCACTCTTATTGGATTATGTGAATAACCGGATTACTCAAAACACCCACAGGATCGCATCTGGGACTGTGATTGGTCGAAAGTTTTTAAACTATTATTAATAGAAACTTATTTGAATATTATGGCCTTCTGCAATATCAATGTTTCAATGGTCAGCATTGGGATTGCGATTAACCAGACGATACATTGTGCAGCCCTAACAAGATTCCACTCTATTCATATCTGTTCATGACCAGTTATTAATGAATTTGAAAAAATCTAGGGGCCCAATTAAGGTGCCCATAGATTTAGAACTGACAACCTTTGTCTTGAATGCTAATCTCAGAGCAGCTAGTTTGTTTTTGCTATAATAGACTGATCCAGGCTCTGCCCACAAATGTATTTATTTAGCTTCGACTGGATAAGCTTTAAAGAATACTTGTAGCCACTCAGGCTAAATAACACTATAGGACTAATCAGGTTAATTGAAATTAAATCATTCATGTGTTTCATTGTTTCTGCCCTGAACCCAATGGAATTTTACTAAGTGGTCAATAGGTAGTCATAATATTATATATAAACGTTTTTCTTTTATATATATACTAAACCTGGAAATGACAATTAGAATTAGCCATTATGCTAACACTAATGACATATGCTAACACTAATGACATTAATCTACAAATGTATGCTCAAAGTATGTGGTTGCCAGATAAGGTGGAGTTTCCAGTGGAGTTTCACATGCTGTCAAGCTGGACTGTGTTGATGCAGATGCTAAAGCTAAGCTGGAAATGACCACAGTTAGCCATCATGCTAGCATTAGCATGCTAGCATTTAATGCTAGGCATTAAAAAAAAATATCAAAAATTAGCTGTCATGCTAATATTGACATCTCGTAACCATAAGTTACATATAATTTATCCTAAAAGTGCACTATTTTTGGAATCGCTGCCCAACATTACGTTTCCAGCTAAAAGTGCTAAGATACCAAGCTGGACTGTGTTGCAGCTAACCAAAACTAGTCAAAATGACAAAAACAGACTAGCCTAATGTTTGGCTAACGTTTTATTGGGTGTCAGAAAGTTTAATGAACTTACAAACTGAGTTTTAAATGCTGCGGTAGCTGTGTTTATTAGCTAGGTAGGTGAAAAACAAAGACGAAATAGCCACCAAGCTAACATTTGCTAAGGTTCTAGGTAAATCAAATAAACAACCTTTGACCTGAATAACTCTATAGTTGAAGAGCTGATCTGAGATTAGTATTTCAGGCCAAAGAAACAAGTTTGAAATGAACTAGTGGTTTATGTTAATTAGAGTTCCCAACTTCCATAAAGATCATGTATAACTTGAGTTGGTTATGGGAAAATGTCTGTGGTGGAGTTTGACTTTTGTTGAAATGCCTGTCTCTGCCTGTCTCTGTCTCTCTCTCTCTCCCTCTGTCCTCTCTCTCTCTGTCTCTCTCTCTCTCTCTCTCTCTCTCTCTGTCTCTGTCTCTCTCTCTCTCTCTCTCTCTCTCTCTCTCTCTCTGTCTCAGTCTCAGTCTCTCTCTTTATCTCTCTCTCTGTCTGTCTGTCTGTCTGTCTGTCTGTCTGTCTCTGTCTCTCTCTCTCTGTCTCTGTCTCTGTCTCTCTCTCTCTCTCTCTCTCTCTCTCTCCCTCCCTCCCTCTGTCCTCTCTCTCTCTCTCTCTTTCTGTCTCTGTCTCTCTCTCTCTGTCTCTCTGTCTCTCTCTCTCTCTCTCTCTCTCTCTCTGTCTGTCTCTGTCTCTGTCTCTCTCTCTCTCTCTCTCTCTCTTTTATTGACACTTCTTCAGCCTGATCTCCACCTGCTTCTTTTTCAACGCAGACAGTCCTCTCAACACGTTTACCTGAACATAGAGAGGAACAGAAAACTCAGCCCCTCTAACTCTACAACTATGATAGAAGACCAGATGAGTGAAGTGTAGGTGTAGCAGTGAGCAGCTGTGAGTTTCACACGCCACTGATTTCAGTGTTACTGATGAAACGCTCGTCACACGCCCCGCTACTGATCTCCACATCTGTGTGTGTCTGTGTGTAGAGTGCTGCGCTGGATTCTGATCTGTATATGAGAGTTTGTCTTCGGATCTCATATATAGTTGAAGAGCTGATCTGAGATTAGTATTTCAGGCCAAAGAAACAAGTTTGAAATGAACTAGTGGTTTATGTTAATTAGAGTTCCCAACTTCCATAAAGATCATGTATAACTTGAGTTGGTTATGGGAAAATGTCTGTGGTGGAGTTTGACTTTTGTTGAAATGAGAAGATGGGAATGTTTTTAAATGGATTTTTATGGAGATGTATTTGTCATTAGCAGGATATTGGCTGAAAGGAAGATGAACTAAAGCAGTGTACATACACATTTAGAGCACAGAACTCCTCAGTAACTCTGCCTGTATCTGTTCTATTATATTGTCTTGCACCGAGAAAAAGAAAGAGGAAAAAAAAAAACAATCAAGCCCTGTACTGAATGTATCTTGCTTGCCTTTAAAATGTCTGAAACTCACCTTCACTGCAGTGTTTTTCTAGCTGCTGTCTGAGTCTGAACCATCATCATCATCGTTGTACATTTACAAACACAGACGCCTTTAGACATGTTTCCAATATATATATATATATATATGAGTAACACATGAATAAACTAAAACCAGCAGGGACGCACAGACCTAGCAACGCAGGTCAAACCAGGCCTAAGGTAGGACTGGTGTGTCTCTCTCATCCCCCCTCTCTTTATATACACTCATCATCAAACAAATGTTGCACCCAGAGGGAATCAGCCTTCACGAATGAAACTTGGTGGGTAGGTCTGACCTTCAGTGAGCAGCGATGCCGTCCATGAGTCATCCTCTTAGTCCCAGCACCATTAGCATACGGCTGCACCACGCAGGACTACATGCACACAGACCGTTACCACGACTGTCCTTAACACCACGTCACCGTCACCAAAGACTGCAGTGGTGTCGTACCAGACTGTCATGGAGTGACTCAGAATGGCAGCGGGTCATCTTCAGTGACGAGTCCCGCTTTAGTCTTGGTGGAGACGCCCAACGAACCCGTGTGTGGAGGCACCGTGGTCAGCACCGAAATGAGCGGTCTGCCGTCTCACGTCCAGAAGACCTGGTGTCCCTCCACCTCCACCCCTACCGCACCATCTGCAGGAACTGTGTGAGGATGTTCAAGCTGCATGGGATGGATTATCATCTCTCTCTGTCTCTGTCTCTGTTTCTGTGTCTGTCTCTGTCTCTCTCTGTCTCTCTCTCTCTCTGTCTCAGTCTCAGTCTCTCTCTCTCTCTCTCTCTCTCTCTCTCTCTGCCTGTCTCTGTCTCTCTCTCTCTCCCTCTGTCCTCTCTCTCTCTGTCTCTCTCTCTCTCTCTCTCTCTCTCTCTGTCTCTGTCTCTGTCTCTCTCTCTCTCTCTCTCTCTCTCTCTCTGTCTCTTTCTCTCTGTCTCTCTCTGTCTCAGTCTCTCTCTCTCTCTCTCTCTGTCTGTCTGTCTCTGTCCTCTCTCTTTCTGTCTCTGTCTCTGTCTCTCTCTGTCTCTGTCTCTCTCTCTCTGTCTCTCTGTCTCTGTCTCTGTCTCTCTGTCTCTCTGTCTCTCTCTCTCTCTCTCTGTCTGTCTCTGTCTCTCTCTCTCTGTCTCTCTGTCTCTGTCTCTGTCTCTCTCTCTGTCTCTCTCTCTCTCTCTCTGTCTGTCTCTGTCTCTGTCTCTCTCTCTCTCTCTCTCTCTTTTATTGACACTTCTTCAGCCTGATCTCCACCTGCTTCTTTTTCAACAGTCCTCTCAACACGTTTACCTGAACATAGAGAGGAACAGAAAACTCAGCCCCTCTAACTCTACAACTATGATAGAAGACCAGATGAGTGAAGGGTAGGTGTAGCAGTGAGCAGCTGTGAGTTTCACACGCCACTGATTTCAGTGTCACTGATGAAACGCTCGTCACACGCCCCGCTACTGATCTCCACATCTGTGTGTGTCTGTGTATAGAGTGCTGCGCTGGATTCTGATCTGTATATGAGAGTTTGTCTTCGGATCTCATATATAACATAAATCAGTATATCACTGTTGTCGTAACATCTGATTCCCAAGACACAAGGTAAACTACACCCATCATCAGAAGAACAGCTGCACCCAGAAGGAGGTGTGGGAGTGCAGGTGTGTGGGGAAGGAAGATAAAGGTGACCAGGATCAATAACTGATGATAAATTTAGACTGATATGATCAATATTTATTGAGCTGCACATACAGAAGTCTGTCTCTCAGTATGGCGTCGGGCCGCCGTGTTCGCTAACCCAACACGCCAGACGTCTCGGTATGGAGCTGTAGAGGTTCCTAATGGAGTCCTGTGATAATCCATCCCATGCAGCTTGAACATCCTCACACAGTTCCTGCAGATGGTGCGGTAGGGGTGGAGGTGGAGTGACAGGCCTTCTGGACGTGTGATGCGTGACAACAAACCAATTATCATGGTGCACATGGATTCGTTGGTCGTCCCCACCAAGACAAAAGCAGGACTCGTCACTGAGTCACTCCATGACAGTCTGGCACCACACCATTACGGACGCTGACGTGGTGTTAAGGACATACGGTCTGCAGCCTGTTGTCCTGGACGGTGCAGCCGTCTACCAGTGGCGTTGGCACTAACAGGATGGAGGACTTGGAATATGGCCGTGCCATCAGGGAAGAAGAATCCATTGGTGGGATAACCAGGTGGTTCAGGATGTTTAGGTGGTCAGCTGACCTCATTCTCTGGGCACATACCGTTGATGATCCTGGACCTGACCAACTACAGCCCCACCAAGATCACAGCACTGCCCCCCACAGGCTGGTACGGGAGGCACTAGGCATGATGGGTACATCACTTCAGCTGCCTCTCTTCTTACCCTGATGCCCCATCACTCTGGAACAGGGTAAAACTGGACTCATCAGACCACATGACCTTCTTCCATCGCTCCAGAGTCCAGTCTTTACGCTCCCTAGCAGACTGAAGCCGTGTTAGCCGGTTAGCCTCACTGACGCATGGTCTTCTCGGGAGCTGTTTAGACCCGACCCCTTGAGTTCCCCTCACACTGTGTGTGTGGAGATGCTCCTACTCTCTCTATTAAACATCTCCCTGAGCTCTACTGCTGTTTCTCCACCATCAGATTCACCAAACGCCCATCACCGTCATTCCTTCCTGGAGGATGATGTTCCCCCACCGTCCCTCCACAGTTCAGTAATGCTAGGACAGGTCTTAACCCGACTTCAGTAGTTTCAGCCTCTCCTTAGATGTGTTCTCAGCTTGATGATAATAATTTGACCTTCTGAAACAGACGAACGTCTTTCCCACCACCACAGGACGCGTCTGTGTCTCTCCACATGGCTGCTAAACACATGAGAAGCTACTCTCTGCATCAGTCAGGGTTAAATAACTGGTTGCCAGCTGAAACATAATCACCTCTGCAGTGAGGCACTTACCTATTAGCCTGGATTTTGGCCAGGCAGTGTATATACACCACATATATGACCATACGTTTTGAAACATGACTAGCCCTTTATGACAGATGTGCATATATGACCATATAGCAGTTGTCCTTGTAGGTAAACAAGCATGGGTAAAAGAATGGCTAAAGAACAAAGAGAAGAACTTTGAACAGCTGTTAGCATTAGCTAGCTGGTTAGCCTAGCCTAGAAACACAAGCTTCCTGCAGGTTTCAAGCTAAAGCCGTGTGGAGGTACTGTGTACAGTGTGTACAGTGATGACTTAGAGCCTGTTAGAGCTCCCCCTGGGGGCTGCTGTGTGGAGCGTTAGGTAGAGCCGGTTCTGCTGTGTCCTGAGGAACCCCGTCCTACAGAACCACAGCACTGAATCGTCCTACACGTATCCGCTCTTACGTTCATGCACACAGCGACTGTGGCCCGTGCCGTACGGGTCTGTGAGCGCGTGACGATAAGATGACAGCGCTGACCCACTTCTGTACTGGAGGGCTGGAAATAGCCTGAGCCAGCAGTGCATCATGGGTAAAATAAGTGTGGTGTGGTGTGAAGGTTCTCCCAACAGGCTTAGCAGACCGTCACCATGGTGATAATGCTTTCACTGATTAATCTGTAGTGCAGAATAACAGATGCTCACAATCTCTCTCTCTCTTTCTCTCTCTTTCACTCCATCTACCTCTCTCACATGCTCTCTCTCTCACACTCCAGCTATCTCTCTCACTCCATCTTTCTTTCACTCACTCTCACCTCTTCTTTCTCTTACTCACTCACTCTCTCTCACTCCATCTTTCATCTACTCACTCTCTCTCACTCATCTTTCTTTCACTCACTCTCTCACCTCTTCTTTCTCTTAGTCACTCACTCTCTCTATCTCTTACTCATCTTTTTTTCACTCACTCACTCTCTTTCACTCCATCTTTCTTTCACTCACTCTCTCTCTCACTCATCTTTCTCTCACTCCAGCTATCTCTCGCACTCATCTTTCTTTTACTCACTCACTCTCTCTATCTCTCACTCATCTTTTTTTCACTCACTCTCTCTCACTCATCTTTCTTTCACTCACTCACTCTCTCTCACTCCATCTTTCTTTCACTCACTCTCTCTCACTCATCTTGCTCTCACTCCATCTATCTCTCTCACTCCATCTTTCTTTCACTCATTCTCTCACCTCTTCTTTCTCTTACTCACTCACTCTCTCTCACTCATCTTTCTCTCACTCACTCTCGCACTCTATCTTTCTCTCTCACTCCATCTTTCTCTCACTCGCTATCTCTCATTCCATCTTTCTCACCCACACCATGTCTCTCTCACTCACTCTTTCTCTCTCATTCTATCTGTTTTATTTAAGCTCACGCTCTCACACAAATTTTCTCCCTCTTTCTCTCTCCATCTGTTTTCCGATTTACTCTTTCCTTCTCTCTCTCAAACACCATCTCTCTGTCCCACTGCATCCTTCTCTTTCATTTGCTGTTTTTTCTCACTCGCTTGCTTTCTCTCTCCCTTATACTCTACCAGTGTGTCTTCCTTCTTTCTCACCCCAGCTCTTTCTCTTTTATTTTTTTCCATATCTCTTCTTCTCTGTCCTTATTTTTTTTTCTATCTTTCTTCTCTTCTTTATTGCTTTATTTCTCCTCTCCCCTCCTTTCTCTTTTTACTCTCTCTCCTCTGTCTCCTCTATTCCCTGTTTCATTTCTCTTTCTATTTTTCTGTCCCTTTTCCCATTCTCTCTTTTTTACTCTCTCTCACACTTTTTCTTCTCTTTCTCTTCTCTCTCCTTTACTCTCTCTCTCTTTGATTTTACCCCCCTACCTCACATCCCACCCACCACCCCCCACAGTCAAACTGAGAGACTAAAATATTGGTGGACAGCAACTGTGTGTGTCTGTGTGTGTATTTATGTGAATGGAGTTTGTTTGATGAAATGATGACTTGGTGTGTGTGGGGATGTTAGTCTGTTCTCCACAAGGAAACACTAAAAGAGTGTGTGTATGAGAGTGTGTGTGTGTATGTGTGTGTGTGTGTGTTTGTGTGTGTGTGTGTGTGTGTGTGTGTGTTTGTGTGTGTGTGTGTGTTTGTAGTGTAGAGGTGTGTGTGTGTGTGTGTGTGTTTGTGTGTGTTTGTGTGTGTGTGTGTGTGTGTGTGTGTGTGTGTGTGTATGTGTGTTTGTGTGTGTGTGTGTGTGTGTTTGTAGTGTAGAGGTGTGTGTGTGTGTGTGTGTGTGTGTGTGTGTGTGTGTGTGTGTTTGTAGTGTAGAGGTGTGTGTGTGTGCGAGTGTGTGTGTGTGTGTGTGATAGATGGATAGAGGTGCTGCTGGAGCTGCTGCATGAATTAAACAGTGGAGCCTGACTGCAGGAATTTCCATCACATCAGCATTCACACTCTTACTGCACTCCACACACACCTCTACACCACACACACACACCCCTACACCACACACACACACACACACACACACACACACACACACACACACACACACACCTCTACACTACACACACACACACACCTCTCCAATACATACACACACACCTCTACACTACACACACACACACCTCTAAACCACACACACACACACACCTCTACACCACACACACGCACACCTCTACACACACACACACACCTCAACACTCCACACACACCTCTACACCACACACACACACCTCTACACCACACACACACACACCTTTACACTACACACACACATACACACACACCTCTACACCACACACAGACACACACGCATACACCTCTACACTACACACACACACACACACATACACACACACACCTCTACACCACACACACACCTCTACACCACACACAGACACACACACACACACATCTCTACACACACACACACACACACACACACACACACACCTCTACACCACACACACACACCTCTACACTACACACACACCTCTACACCACACACAGACACACACGCATACACCTCTACACTACACACACACCTCTACACCACACACAGACACACACACATCTCTACACACACACACACACCTCTACACTGCACACACACACACCTCTACACCACACACACACACACACACCTCTACACCACACACACACACCTCTACACTACACACACACACAGTGAGAAAGGGCATCCCCAGTAAAGGTAAATTCCAAGGTAAATGAATAATTCAGTGTTTGAGATGTGGACAGAGTCATTCTGAAAGGGCTGGTGTGGAATGTTCGATTGTAGAGAGAATCTGTAGAGGTGCTTTTCACAGTGGTGGTGATAGGAACCCGTCCAGATAGCATGCGGATGTGGGCAAAGACATGGCTCTGTTGACCCACGTGGGCACTAGCAAACTGCTGGGAGCCAAAAAGCCTCCTATACAAAAAGCTTATAAGACCCACATGTGCTAAAACAGATGTAGCCCACTTCTGGAAAACACTGCCAGTGCTGATATGAGCTGCAGGACGAGCGCCCAGGTGTGTTAAACCTGGAGGGAAAGCAAAAAGCCCACTGTTCAGATTAGGGTCTACAAGGTTCTAGAAAAGACCAGCACGACAAATGTATATATTAATCACTGGATATACATATAGAACCACATACATATAGAACCACATATATATAGAACCAACTAACTACACGGAAAACTGGTTCCCTCTACAAAAACAAAAGACACAGATTACCCTGATTTATCACCAACCCCCCACACAGCCCTGCTGAAAAACTCAACAGACCACCATACAGAACACAGCAGCTCGGACCCTAACAGACCCTAAACACAGAGCTCATATCAGGCTGGCTGCCTGTGTCTATTAGAACACACATTAAAGTTCTGCTGCTGGTCTATAAGGATCTAAATAACCTGCTTACAGCACAGAACCTCTCTCTGTTTATGTTCCAGCTGGTGATTTTAGATCTACAGGTGGTGGCCTTCTGCTAATACCTTCTGTAAAATACAGGACACATGGAGAGGCTCTTTCAGTTACTGTGGTTCTAGACTTTGGAGCTCAATTCCTTGAGCAGCTTCTATTGGACAGTCGAGCTCAGAGCTCACGTTTACTACACACCTTAACCCGTATGTCTTTAACTCAGCGCTTAGTTACAACTACATCAACAGGGTATTTATGTGTATATATGTGTATATATGTGTATATATGTGTATGTGTGTGTGTATCTATGTATATGTATGCTTATGTGTATATGTGCACATGTATGTGTATTTATATATATATATATATATACAGGGGT
>JAMWET010000698.1:92500-95026 GCA_024036415.1 Prochilodus magdalenae
AGCTGAAGAAGGTGCAGAGCCAGTTTCAGCTGAGACTCCAGATGAAGGAGGAGAAACTGCAGGAGCTGAAGCAAGCTGTGAACATTATAAAGGTGAGCAGAGAGCGGCGTATCTGTGGACTCTGATCTCAGGGACTATGGACTTATAAGAGGAGACTTCATACACTCAGAATGGAGAGGAAAGAAATCCCTCTGGAGTAACGTGAAGTAGAACCTGGGCTGGAGTTCTGCATCAGAAGCATCTTAAATCTGAACTCTGAGGAGTCATGGGAGAAAGTTCTGTGGTCAGGTGGTCTTAATTCCACTCGCCGTGTTTGGAGGACGAAGAATGATGAGTACCATCCCAAAAACACCATCCCTACTGTGAAGCATGGGGGTGGAGCATCATGCTGTGGGGGTGTGTTTCTGCACATGGGACAGGACGACTGCACTGTGTTAAGGAGAGGATGACCGGGGCTGTGTATGGCGAGATTTTGGGGAACAACTTCCTTCCCTCAGTTAGAGCACTGAAGATGGGTCGTGGCTGGGTCTTCCAACATGACAATGACCCAAAGCACACAGCCAGGATAACCAAGGAGTGGCTCCGTAAGAAGCATATCAAGGTTCTGGAGTGGCCTAGCCAGTCTCCAGACCTAAACCCTATAGAAGATCTTTGGAGGGAGCTCAAACTCCGTGTTTCTAAGCGACAGCCCAGAAACCTGGCTGATCTGGAGGAGATCTGTGTGGAGGAATGGGCCTCCCTGCTGCAGTGTGTGCACACCTGGTGAAAAACTACAGGACCTCTGTAACTGCAGACAAAGACAACTGGATTTCACAGGTGTTTCAAATACAAAGCAGTTAACACTGATAAATTATTTTCAAGTTGGAGTGAACTTGCACAGAGTGTGTTTTCAGAATAACTTATTATGTCCCACTTCTAGAAGATTTTTCAGAAACAGAAAATAGGTCTTGGAACCCACATTGTACAACTAGGGCACAGTGATTCTGCCCAGACTGAACAGTGTTGACTGATTTGATTTTGAACTGTTCTCACTCATGTTGATTCCTGTTAGGACACAGTGTTAGTTCTTTCCCCTGCTGTGTGTCTAGATAAGGTTAGAAGTGGTCATTATTGCTCACAAGGGCCCCCTAGTGGCTTGGGCCTGTGGTTGCACGTCCATAATGGTCCATAGTGGTAATCCAGGCCTGCCTCTCTCTCTTCAGTACTCTGCTCAGGCAGCTGTGGATGAGAGCGAGAAGATCTTTACTGAGCTGATTCGCTCCTTCGAGAAGAAGCGCTCTGAGGTAACAGAGCTGATCCGAGCTCAGGAGGCGACTGAGCTGATCCACACTGAGGAGCTGCTGGAGAAGCTGGAGCAGGACATAGCTGATCTAAAGAGGAGGAGCACCGAGCTGGAGCAGCTTTCACTCACAGAGGATGACATCTGTTTCCTCCAGGTAACGGGCACTCACCATGTCTGAACATGGTTTACGTCCAGTGTTTCCTCTGGAGGCTTTTATAGTGAGATCATTCGTAGTGACCGAACACAGTTCCACTGCTCCACGACCCAATGCTGGCCGGCTACATACCCAGGCGTAAGCCTGGCATTGGACATGGTGACCTTAAGCTCCTTCACTCATAATTCACTCACTGGGAGGTGCTGTTTGCTCTTATTTGAAATTTGTTTCTCTCAGTTTTGTTTGTTCGTCTCCATGTAGAGTTTCGAGTCTCTCTGTGTCTCTACTGGATTTGAGGACTCGTCCAGCATTGTCCATCAGCATCTGTCATTTGAAGAATTGGTGAAATCTCTATCTGATCTGAAAGACCAACTAGAGCAACTCTGCAGTAGCACGTTCAGCAACAACCCTGAACAGGGTAGGAGGATCTCCACCTCATCAGTGACAGACTAAAGATAAACACACATGTACTCTTAGAGTGGAGGGAGCACACCTATCTAGAACACAGTGCTGGTACCTGAACACCTCTATAGAAACATTCACTTCCAGTTGTTTATTTATAAACATGTGGGTGGTCCGACACCTGCTGGACTCTAGTCATACCACCACCTCTGCTTTCCTTTGTGTTTGAGTGGAGAGTGTGGATCTAAAGTGCTCTACAGTTACATCATATTCTTCACTTCACAAGTTCACTCTTTCTTTCTGACCTTTTTGTTTTAGGTTCCACAGCTGCTGCAGTTCCAATGAATGTACCATCAGAGCCAACGACCAGAGAAGATTTTCTACAGTGTATGTACAAAACAAACACACACACACACAGACACACTCACACACACACACAGACACACAAACACACACACAGACACACACACACACAGACACACACACACACACAGATACACACACACAGATACACACACACACACACACACACACACACAGACACACACACAGATACACACACAGACACACACACAGACACACACACAGATACACACACACAGACACACTCACACACACACACACACAGACACACACACACAGACACACACACACACACAGATACACACACACAGATACACACAGACAC
>JAMWET010000699.1:0-12500 GCA_024036415.1 Prochilodus magdalenae
TAGGTCAATGTATGTGAAGAATGAGTGAATCGTTATATGTAAGTGTATAGGTAGATGGTGTGTAAGACTCATTTGCTAGGAGGGTTATGTCCCAGGGATGAGTGATTTGTTCGAAGGTGGAGATAAGACCGAAAGACATTGTAATGGTGATGGGTGTGAGTGTTATTTCAACACGTAATTTATGTTGCACTGTAGCTCATTATGACAAATCCTTATCCAACGGTAGTGATTTTTTTGAATACATGAATTTTTTTGGAGGTTTTCTGTGGTAGAGATATTATGTTATTGAATCGTTAGTTGGGAGGGCGTGCACCTAAACATACACGTGAGCAGGGTGCAGCTCTTTTGTGGTTGTTGTGCTGCAGGATGACGGTGCACTTCACGAAATGTGGCTAATGGAAAAATGTGAGATGGCAACTCTCAGCATCACCGTATAGCTGGGCGCAATGGTCTTCCAAATCTGACCCAAGACTGTCAACTTGGTTACCAGAGTGCTTAAGGTGGCCCACCTACAAGGATATCCAAAACGTTTGACCCAACAAGTCAGTTTACAGTTTAAGGGCAATAGTACCAAATACTAATGAAATGTATTTAAACTTTTGAGCTTGAAGAAAGTAATAAAAATTGCCTTTAAAAAATTCCTCTCTCATTATTCTAACATTTAGCAAATAGAAATAATTGTGGTAATCCTAACTGACCTAAAAAGGGAAAAGTTTATTCTGATTTCATGTCAGACTGTGAGAAAAAAATGCATATGTGTCTTTTTATATAGTGTATGTAAACTTTTGGTTTCAACTGTAGATCGTCGGATCCACCATTTTTTAAAAAACCCTTATTTATTTATTTATTCTATAATGTATTTATTATATATTATAATAAATATATGTGGATGATATTTGCACCCTTGCAAAAACATGAGTTGAGTCAGTTCATTACTAATGTCAGCACAAAACCTGATGTATCTGTAAAATTATGAAAAAAAGGAAATAGCACACTTTACTTTTAATGTAAATCAGTGTAAGTAGACCAGTCAATTGAGGCCATTTCTATTGATTCATTAATTTAAAAATGATAAACGATCAAAAGTGCAACAAGCATTTTTAAATTATGTCCAAAATCGTGAAAGAATATTCTGGGTCTGAAATGTTTACCCTCTGTGACCCAAAAATACACGCAACTGTATTCACTGTGTCATCCTAAAACCACTATTTTATAGCTACCTTAATTCCTTAGACTTTACTTTAACAGTTTGCAAAAATATTGCTTCAGTTTGCAAAACAAATATATAAATATCTGAGCTAATATTAGACTGGAGGTTTTCGTTGCGTTCTTTAGTCTGAGTATACGCCAGAAAAGCTGAGCAACAGATAGTAATTTTTGATTAAAATCAAACCAAACCTTGTTACATTCTCTGGCTGGACTCAGCAAACCACTCTAATGTATTGGATTGTGTAGGTCCTGGAGAGAGCCATGTTTCAGCACTATTGCCTCTGGCAGTCAGTGCGCGAGAGAGTGGGGGTTAAAGTCCTTGTGGGGACTGAATGTCTCCAGCATGATGAAAATATGGCAATTTTATCAATATTGGGATTTTTGTCAGCTCTATTGCAAGGACTCTATCTACTCCTACATCTAAAGGAGTAAAAGTGGTTTAAGGTTTGGGGTGATGGTGTTACTGATGGTGGTCCATCGTGAGTGGGGTGGTGGTGGTGTTGTTATCCATAGTGCTATGACTTCCTGTTTCATTGTATAAGATATGATGCACCTGGATTAATGAACCATGGAGTGTTCAGCGCCCATGTTTCCCAAAGAAGGCAACTATTGGTTTATTCTACTGCATCCGTGGGAAGTCAGATCTTTTGATGCTGGTAGCATATGAAAACCATTGTCAATGTTCAATTGAGAAATATCTGATTTGCCATCATCTGTCTACTGCCAATTCAAAAACAGCCTTCAAATCAATTTGATGATATTTCGTTTGTCAATCTGAATAAAAATCTGAGGTTTTTAAATAATCAGTAGAGAATATTTTTATCTTATTGACAGCATGAGCTCAGGGACTCCTCAAGTTTGAGCAAAAGCTTTTCAAATCCACCTGATAATCAAGCTCGTGAATTTTCAGTGTTGATATTTTTAGGGGGTCTACTGAAATAGATTTACAGGCTGTAATATTCCAGAAGTTATATCTTTTTCCACTTATGGTACATGGTACAATATATACTGACCCTCTGAATGCTTTGTTAGAGCTCCTATGTCTTTAAGCTCCACACTGTGATGAGCCCAGAGTGCCCTGATTGGTCAGAGTGACCACCATATTCTACCACAGTGGAGGAGTGGTTCTACCCTTGCTGCTTTGCCAGCTCAGGTGTGCCTTGTTTACCAGTAGGTTGGCAATAAGGATTGTGTTATGAGATGACATCACCTTGTAACCTTGTAAGAGAAACAGGTCTGGAATTCTAATGAGGTAGTGGTTTCCCTGGGAGACAATTTTTCCCCTGTAAGCTTACTGGACAAATAAATGAGTCACCTGTCATGTGTATGGTGGTAGTTACTTCAGGCTCCTGCAGATGGCACTGCACAAGGATGATGGGGTTATAAATACCTGTGGGGTGTGAGTGACGGGATCCATAGATTGGGAAGAGGTGCTACAGTGCAGGGAATGTCTCGTTCCATGTGTGGAAAATGGCTCCAGAGCAGATGTTAATGATTGGCTAAAAGGAGTGACTGCATGTGGGCGTGGCCAAAGACCAGAGTGTGAAGGAAGTAGCTGAATCTGCAGGTGTATGGAAGCGTACGGTCATACGGGTCTACCAGCAGTGACTTAATACCCCAGTCTACAGGGAATTCTCCTCGGAAGTGTTCCAGACAAGGCATCTACCAAATCTGGCCCAACTGACCAATTCTTTGACGGAGCAAGAGTGTCTGAACACCGATGTGGCCTCCATCCAGAAACTGGTCCAGTCCATGCCAAATGCAATCACAGCTGTTACTGGTGGTCGTGGAGGTAGTACACACTATTAGGTCGTTTTCAGTCACAGGGAACTCATGTTTTTGTCCATGGAGCATAATTTGGGCTTCATAAGTAAAACCGGAACACCATAATAGGTCCCCTTTGAAGTTCTCTTTAACTGGAAAGGTGTTCTTTTTATCAAAAGCTTTTTTTTTCTCCAAATGCAGCATTGGTGATTATGACCAACCTCATTTTTATCTGAACTCTGTTCTGCTTATGTTGCGTTCTGTTCAGAGGTTGTTTATTTTCAGTATTCCGTTAATGTTCAATAGATTTTCAGTGTAGTCTCCGTGTAGACTTTCAGACCTCATTGTAGATTTAGGGTCAGGTTAAATTAAGCACAGCAGCATTTACACTCACTCATACTGAAGGCCATGGAAAGACCCCAACTCAGGCTATGGAAAACCCCACAAAGACAGAAATACAAACCATGCCTGTGTGTGTGAGTTCTGACGGAGGCCATGGGCAGAAGGCCAGCTTAGGTCCAGCCAAAGAGCCACTCTGACGGTTAATCGTCATGGAGCTGCTCCCATTCCATTAGGCTGCTCAGGATGTGCCTTAGCCAGAGAACACTGGCCAAAACCAGCCCCCCAACAAACACACACCTACACACACACACATCTACACACACACACACCTACACACACCTTTATACACATACACTTCACCCCAGCACCCTGAAGATGTAAAGTTAGAGATTATAGCTCATTGGTTGCTGAACGTTTTTGTCCTCTAGTCCTTGATCAATGGTGGGTTTCTAGTCTGGCCACGCTGTGGAGGGCCTTTGGGGGGTCCTGTAGGGGTCCTGACTACTAAAGAACATGGCAACAAAGAATACAGATGAACAGATGGAGTGACTTACGAGATGTTCAACTAATAGAAGCCAAAGTGATGCAATGTGCCCAGACATGTAGACCAATCAACCATAACATTAAAACCTACTGGAGTATTTAAGCACCTCAGTGTCACTGCTGGACTGAGAATAGTCCACCAAGTGGAACGATCCAGCCTCCTGTGGGTGGCATCCTGTGGGCAGCTGGTACACTGTGCAGCAGCAGATGAGCTATCGTCTCTGACTCTACATCTACAAGGTGGAGCAGCAAGGTAGCAGTCTCTAATAGAGTGGACAGTGAGTGGACACAGTGTCTCAACACTCCAGCAGCACTGCTGTGTCTGATCCACTCACACCACCACCACACACACTAACACACCACCACCACGTCAGTGTCACTGCAGTGCTGAGAATGATCCACCATCCACATCATACCTGCTCTGTGGTGGTCCTATGGGGGTCCTGCCTATTGAAGAACAGGGTAATACAGTACACAGTGAAACAGATGGACTACAGTCTGGACCTGTACACCTACAGAGTGCTGCTATGTCTTCTATAGCCAGAGGAACTGATAGAGTGTAGTTAGAAGGGGGTGGTTTTAATGTTATGGGTGATCGATGTTTAGGGTAGTTAGAAATGACACAGTGATTCAGAAATGAACTGAATGAATGCAAATGAATGCAATAAGGTGCTGACCTACACTTGTATGCAAACATATGGGCCACATTACATGCCTTTATAATTACATGCCAAATTTCATAAGTGCTAGTAAGTAAACACAACAAATCACACAAATTATTAAAAAAAGCAAACTGTATTTTTTCAGCATTTGTCGCATGTGTAGCCTATTAAATCAGGCTTAGTAACACCCCCTTTGGCAGATATCACACTTGCGTGTAGCCAGCTGGGATTTTTTCTATACTTGTTTAAGAATTTCCCACCCAATCGTCTTTGCATGACGCTTCTAGTTTAGGCATCTTCTAGGGCTGTTTGCAGCAAGGGCAGATCTACCACAAACAGCTATATGCACTCATCATCAGAAGAACAGTCGCAGAAATAGCTGCACCCAGAAGGATTCAATCAACAGGACTGAAACTTGGTGGGTAGGTTTGACATAGTGAGACACGCTAATGGTTCAAGTTTCACACTTTATGCAAGGACGGCCCTTATCGACTTACCTGACTGACCCAACAGCCACCAGACATTCAGCTAGCAGTGACACCTTCCATGAGTCACCCTGGTAGTGCCAGCACTATTGGCAGACGGCTGCACCTCACGGACTACATCCACAAAGACCGTTGCGACGACTGCCCTTAACACCACGTCACCGTCACCAAAGACTGCAGTGGTGTCGTACCAGACTGTCATGGAGTGACTCAGAATGGCAGCGGGTCATCTTCAGTGACGAGTCCCGCTTTAGTCTTGGTGGAGACGACCAACAAACCCGTGTGTGGAGGCACCGTGGTCAGCACCAAGATGAACGGTCTGTTCTCAAACGTCCAGAAGGCCTGGTGTCACTCCACCTCCACCCCTACCGCACCATCTGCAGGAACTGTGTGAGGATGTTCAAGCTGCATGGGATGGATTATCACAGGACTCCATTAGGAACCTCTACAGCTCCATACCGAGACATCTGGCGTGTTGGGTTAGCAAACACGGTGGCCCGACGCCATACTGAGAGACAGACTTCTGTATGTGTAGCTCATACACATTCTCTTCTTTGGAGAATGTAATTCTTACTTTATTACACAATTGATATTTGTTTGCTGTGTTATTGAGTTTTTGGCATGGACTGGACACGTATCTGGCTGTAGCCACATCAGCGTTCAGACACTCTTACATCAAAGAACTGCACAGTTGGGCCCAGATTTGGTGGATACCTTCCCTGCCCCAATTCAGAGGAGAATTTCCTGCAGACTGGGATTTTAGCCAACACTGCTCGTCCCGTATGACAGCACACTACCGCAGCCACTCCTTTAAGCAAATCCTTAACATCCGCTCTGGAGCCATTTTCCACACATGGAATGAGACATTCCCTGCACTGTACCACCTCTTCCCAATCTGTGGATCCCGTCTCTCACAGCCCACAGGCATTTATAGCCCCATCATCCTCGTGCAGCAGCGCCATCTGCAGGAGCCTGAAGTTACTACCACCTTAAACATGCAAGGTAAGTAATTTTTTTTGTCTGGTGAGCTTAATATTGCAATTTCACGTGTATCAGCATTTTCTTACAGCCTCAGTAGTTATGTATACTGTAAGCTGGGGGTACGTTTTCTTTGTACGGTGGTTTTCGTCTCATTTCATTGATCTTGGCTTCAGAGGAGACGCTACGGCTCAGTCAGTAGTAGAAACCAACCTTATTGTGATATTTCCTGGACATTCTGAAACATAATATGCATTGTAATATCATTTCCACTGGTGTGCTCTGGAGCTCCCCTGTACCCAACAACAGTGCGTGTCTCTCGCTCCCTTTCTCTCTCTCTCTCTCTCATGCACTCGTATTCCTGACAGAAAAACATGACAGTCGTCTTTAAGCCGAGAAAGACCAGGTGTGTGTCTGTGCACGGCTTGCTCAATTGTGTTTCGGAATGACAGTTTCTCGTCCACCCTTACGCTGCACTGCCCCCGAGGTGTGAAGGAAACGCACACACATACGTCCACACGTCAGGAATGACGGTCGTTTCGGTGGAGCAGGTCCTGAGTGTCACCGCGGCTCATTCGGAGAAGATACGAGGTGAGGAAGAGACCAATCAATGTCACTCACACATACACATACATATATACTGTATATATAGTACCGGACAAAAGCCAAACGCCACCCCCTTTTGTTCATCAAGTTCGGGGACATTTCTGAGGAGATTAGACATGAGATAATCCGCTTGTGTAACGATGGAGGAAGTCAAAAGACAGGAGTCCCCAAAACTGGAGTCCTAACAACCGGACAAGACCTGGAAGATCACAAACCTGTCCCCACCAGATAAACAACACTGAAAGCCTTTGAGAGAGAGAGAAGCTCCACTCTTGCTTCCAGTGTGAGAAGACAACTCAGCTGTGGGTCTGAAATCCCCCTTTTACTCTCTTCTTCAATGGGCAGGACCCCCACGGGACCACCACAGAGCAGTAGTATGTGGGCGGTAGATCATTCTCAGCACTGCAGTGACACTGACGTGGTGGTGGTGTGTTAGTGTGAGTGGTGCTGGTGTGAGTGGACTCCTACCTGTTTTAACACTGTGTCCACTCACTGTCCACTCTATAAGACACTCCTACCTTGCTGATAGGCCAATAGCTCATCCTCTGCTGCACAGTGCAGGGTTGGTCATCCTCTAGTCCTTCATCAGTGGTCACAGGACGCTGCCCCACAGGACGCTGCCCCACAGGACGCTGCCCATAGGACGCTGCCTCACAAGACGCTGCCCATAGGGCGCTGCCCCACAGGACGCTGCCCACAGGACGCTGCCCATAGGGCGCTGCCCCACAGGACGCTGCCCCACAGGACGCTGCCCACAGGACGCTGCCCATAGGACGCTGCCCCACAGGACACTGCCCCACAGGACGCTGCCCCACAGGACGCTGCCCCACAGGACGCTGCCCATAGGACGCTGCCCCACAGGACGCTGCCCATAGGACGCTGCCCCACAGGACGCTGCCCCACAGGACGCTGCCCACAGGATGCTGCCCCACAAGACGCTGCCCACAGGACGCTGCCCCACAGGACGCTGCCTCACAGGACGCTGCCCACAGGACGCTGCCCACAGGACGCTGCCCACAGGACACTGTTTAGTGGATAGTTTTTCTTGGTGGATGAATCTCATTCCAGTAGTAACACTGATGTGTTCAGGAGCACTGCTGTGTCAGGTAAACTCGCACCAGCCCAACACACAGTAACACACCACCGGTGTCACACACATAGTATCTGCTCTGTGGTGGTCCTGTGGGGGTCCTGACCATTGAAGAACAGGGTAATACAGTATACAGAAAAACAGATGGACTACAGCCTGTAACTGTAGCACTACAAAATGTATGCATATGGTAAATAGAGCTGATTGAATGAACAGTGTTGGTAAATACAAGGACCTAATAGAGTGGCCGGTGGGTGTTTACTGAAATAATAAAGTATACAGAGAAACAGAGTTACTACAGTCAACTAGAATCTCATAGGAGCGATAGCATAACTTAGCATCATCCTAGAGATACCTGACATCCATGACACACTCAAGGTCCAGCTCTAATATGCTGACCTTGCTGTAACGATTGTGTTTTTCTGGGTTGAGAGGGAAAAACAGTTTGGGGTTAGAGCAAGCGTCAGAAGCGCTCGCCCTCACATCACACGCTTACACACACGCTAACACACGTCCGTCACTCTGAGTGAAATGTGTACACACATCTGGACAAATTGCAGATGGCAAAGTTTTTCCACATGGTACAGAGGGAGGGAAGACTGCGAGCTGTGTGTGTGCGCGAGTGTGCGCGAGGGGGGTAATGGGAAAAACTATTGGAGCGTTTCACCGAGCCTGTCTTGTCATGGTGGGTTTTTCAGGCCCAGTTGGACTCCTCTGGCGGCTGTGTTTTTGGGCTTTTTAACTCTCTGGGCTCCCAAACACTCTCTGTAGATCCCTCACACACACACTTCTGAACTCTACCTTTACACTCCAGAGTCTGAGTGAAGGGGAATAAATATTTCCTGGCAGAAGCAGTGGTTGGTGTAGCTCAGCGGATAACACTACTACCTGCCAGGGAGCCGCCACCACATGTGGGAGGCTGAGGTTCAAACCGCGGTCTGGGTGGCTACACTGTGCTACACCAATAAGAGTCCTTGGGCAAGACTCCTAACACTACACTGGCCCACCTGTAATATGATCAACCTTGTAAGTCGCTCTGGATAAGAGCGTCAGCTAAATGCCGTTAATGTAAATGTGAATGTAAACAACCCAAAAGGAAGTTACTTCATTGTCAGCTATACAAAATCAGTAACTAGAAATTTAGGATTCTTATAGATGGACTGGAGGCCTGTCCAGGGTGTTTCCTGTCTTCCGCACAGTGAGGACTGGGATAGGCTTCATCACCCACTGCAACCCAGAAGAATATAGGGCTTGGAAGAAGATTGAGTAAATCAGGATTAATACAGTATAACAGAGTATAACCTCACCTGACCAAAAATGAGTCACCTGTGACTGAAACGCACCTAACAGCATGTATTACCTCCATAAACACCAATAACAGCTTGGATAACTCAACCCATGCTGCTTGAATACTCTCACACAGTGCCTGCTGATTGTGTCAGGTACAGTGATATGGCCTGCGCTTGCTTACATCGCATGTGCGGTCGAGCGAGAAACTTGAATTATTGCCATATCTCACAATGTCAACCCACCAAACAATGTCAATGCCCACAAGGATCCTTCCAGTCTGTTGATTCCTTCTGGGTGTAGCCATTTATGCAACTACTCTTTTGATGATGAGTGGATATATGGTTATGTGACCATGATGTTTACACATGGATGTTTGAAACTGCAAATCTGTGATAGGCTCAGCTGATTGTGATTCACCATCAAATCGAATGTCCATAAAAAGTAGCATTTTATATATATATATTTCTATTTCTGCTCGTTTCAGCTCGTTTCTGGATGTAGCTGTCGAGTGAAGGTACTCCATCTTACAGGATGCCATGGGAGATCATATCACTCCCACTACAACCATCACTAATCACAACCTCTTGAGGCAAAATGCTTAAGTCAATTGAAACTGTGGTCTGTTGAGATCACATGCACACCATGCTGCAGTAGGCACATTGATAGGGGACTATGTTAGGTACCCCTGTGGGGTAGTGCAGTGGGTAGTGCGGTCGTCAGCAAGAAGAGCCTGGGGTTGATGCCCATCCATAACATGTCCATGGTGTCTTCTGCCCAGTGAGCACTGGGTGAAATTCCAGAAAGTGGGATTTCTCAGTTCAGATCAGAAGTTATCAGCCAGATCACTTAAGCTTAAAGATGAGAAATGTCCAATCAGATCGCCCCTCAGCTCTTTTCTTATTGGACATGATTGGCTTACGGCTTAAGGCATCTGGCTAACTGGAATAACCCCCTGGGAAGCTAGAAGGCGAGTGGGGACTGTGTGCACGGTTCTTTTAATTGGGTAGGGTGTATATACACGTCACTGACTCTGAGGCACCTATCCAGCAAGATATGATGCACCTTAAAGCCCAATGCACACTGCTGTAGGACTTTTAAGATTGCTCAGCCTTTAAACCGAGCCTCAGCTTGCCCCTGAATGCTGACTGTTTACACCTGTTGCTCATTTCAGGGTCATTATAAATTGCCTCTGTCCAAAGAAAACAAGTATCTCCAAAGTAGAAATAGAATGGAACCAAACTTTTTACATGTTTTTCGTTGGACAGCGATGAAATATTAGTCTACTAGTTTCTTTTGGGGCGTTTTTGTTTTTGTTTGACTGCATACCGAGTGGCCCACCTTTGTGTTTGATATTCATCTGTTGTGGTTTGCTTTATTTAGTTGACGTTGTCTTTGTCTATTCCCATTTGGTCATATTTGCTGGTGGTTTTGGTGGTTGTACAGTTTTGGCCTCTATGACCTGCGTCTGGTATTTGACCACCCTTATGCTTCCATGTTTTGTATGCTTTCTCTCTCAGTCATGACCTTGGCCAGTTTGTGCTCTACATTTCAGGAAAAGCCTGCTGTTATTAAAGTCAATTTTCCCCAGTTGTTTTTTTTTTTTTTTTTATCTGCAAGCATCTGGCTAGTTTTTGATTGCAAATAATGATGGGGAAAAAAAAGTTGCGTTCCCACTTCCTTCAGATGAAAGCTTTGCACTCGCCTGATCTCAAGAACAACTTCCTCCACGTCTAGCTTACCGTGAGGCGAGACCGGTTCCAGATGATGTTGAGACTAAGAGTTAATTTTTGTCTTGAGACCAGTTTTCATGATCCACAATGCCAGTAAAATCTGAGTACAAATTGATACAGCCTCTGTAGGGACTTGTGTATATACAGAGTGCAATACACAGTGCATACAGAGTGTTCATCAGCCCTTTACTGTCATCGCTTGGTAGACTGACTAAGCACCAGATTAAGTCAAAGCAATGATTTAGCTTTAGAGACCCTCCAAGACAACATTTCAAAACGTGACTTCTGGTGCAGTCTGAGAGCTTTGCAGTCTGCTAGCAGTTCCAGCAAGCGCAACCAGTGAAACACTTAAAAGGGTTTTATCTTCTGCAGCCAGGAAAACAATGTTGATTCCATGGAAAGAACCACAATGAAGCCACAAAATGTATTACTGGAACAACTGTCCTAGTGTTTTACACTATGAAATGTGGGAAAGGGCTAATCTGATGGCGTGTCAATGCATTCACGGGTGTGGTTTCACAGCACTCATGAGTTTGTTGTGATTTACCAGACAAAAAATAAGTCACCTGTAATTTCTCCAGCATGTCATTTCTCCATGAGGACCAATAACAGCTGGAATTGGTTTTGAAAAGTGCTGGACAGGTTTCAGGATGTAGCCACATCAGTGTTTAAACACTCTTCAAAGTATTGGTGAGTTGGGCCAGATTTGGTGGATGCCTTCCCTGGCTCAATCCCGAGGAGAATTCCCTGTAGACTGGGATTTTAGCCACTGCTAGACCCGTATGACCATACGCTTCCATACACCTGCAGATTCAGCTACTTCCTTCACACTATGGTCTTTGGCCACACCCACATGCAGTCACTCCTTTTAGCCAATCATTAACATCTGCTTTGGAGCCATTTTCCACACTTGGAACGAGACATTCCCTGCACTATAGAACCTCTTCTCAATCTATGGATCCCGTCACTCACACCCCGCAGGGATTTATAGCCCCATCATCCTTGTGCAGCAGCGCCATCTGCAGGAGCCTGGAGTTACTACCACCTTAAACACTAACTAATGGTTTGTCCGGGGAGCTCAGTTCAGATTGTTCTTGTCCTCAGCTCCCGTGTATAGAATGTATGGACTGACGAGTGATGAGTATCAATGCTTATGTGCTACATCATTTCAGGAAAGCAAGGGAAGCAAAGGATTCCATGAAAAGAGCCCCTATGAACAAGTTCAGAAAAACACCTTGGGTATTCCAGTGCAACTAATTGCAGAAGAAATGACCCGCAGTACACAAACATCTTTCTGTCTGAAACCAACACACAGGCACACAAAGAGTCCAAACATCACCCCAGTGATCCCGGCGCTTTGAAATCCACCATTTATTTCATGTGGTAACAGGTCAATAAACACAAACAGCCTGGTGGACCACATATGGAGACGTTTCTGTCATTTTTTTCACTTCCTTTAAAATTTGATTGTATGCGGTTTGTGTGTGTTCTGTACATTAGGACGTTTTGCAGGGCAAACCGCTGTGGGCGGATCTGCATGGGTTTGTACTAATTACATCATTAACCACCAGATAGGTCAGCTGCAAACACATCCCGGGGGTGGTGCTGCTCATGTTCCAGTGTGCGTGGTACGGTACCGGAATTGTGTGTCCGATTCACAGTGAAATCCCTGAAAAGGCTGAAAAGCTAGGCACTGGAATGACCACTCGTGGAAGACGGAGTGCATGAATGCAACCATTTGAGTAGAATAATCTCTGTACAGAGTTACTCAGAAATGTCAGGGTCCGCACCATTCACTCAT
>JAMWET010000699.1:17500-22500 GCA_024036415.1 Prochilodus magdalenae
AATCTGAGCATTTTGTGTCATTTTTTAGCAGCATGTTGCAACACATTGGATTTGAAATGAAATCAGAACGATTATTTATTTATTTATTTAATTCTTTATTTATTTGCTCCTTTGTTTATTTATTTATGCTTCTTCCTTCCTTTCTTTCTATATATCTTTAGTAAGTTGCTTATTTATTTATTCTGTAACTCATTAGCTCATTTATTTATCGATTTAGTCACTTATTTATGAATAAATTAATTTATTTATTTATTAATTAATTCATTCATTTTTTCCCCAAACAAATGGTCATTTGCAAGATCATGGCAGAATCTCACATTAAGGTGAATAAGTAATTATATAAATTCACAGCAATATGAACTTAAATCCAAAATGTGAATAGCATATGATTTTATAATACCTAAAAAACAACAATAATAATTATTATTTTTAAAATGCAGAAAAAAAAAAAAAAACTAACAATAAAAATGCTCTTACAAAGTGACTAAATGGTTCTTTACAGTTGGTTCTAGGCTTATATAATTTTTACAATGTAGATTCTTCACACATCTCATTTCCATTTTTAATAAAATTCTTCTTTACAGGTTCTGCAGTTAAATGGTTTCCTATAGAGTTTCATGAACCGTTTCAATGCATAAAGTGTTCTTGCCACTGTGTAGTGGCTCCTCTTCAGACAAGTTGAGTATCGTCGTTGTCTAAAGAAAAACATGTAGCTTCATTTTTGCTGATTGGCCCAAAAGACAAGTCTGACGTACATTAAAGTTAATCAGGTTCATACGCTCTTCCTTTAAACTGCCATTCTGTAGGTATACGAGGCTGTGATGGCATATCACTGGCTGTCTGATGGCATATGACTGACTACAGAACCGTCTGTCCTGAACAGAATGCTTCCAGGAATGAAGGTTGAGGTGCTGATACACGTGAAAATGGCTGAGAAGGGTGGGCGGTGTTTACGTAGACGGTTTTATGTCAGTCAGTGGAATGCAGTGTACTGGGCAGTTAAAGAGTAAAACTGGTTGGTGTAGCTCAGCGCATAACACCACTACCCACCAAAGAGCCACCACCACATGTGGGAGACTGGGGTTTGATTCCTGGGCTCGCTGATTATGCAACACTACACCAATAAGAGTCCTTGGGCAAGACTCCTAACACTACACTGGCCCACCTGTAATATGATTTAGCTTGTAAGTCGGTCTGGATAAGAGCGTCAGCTTAATGTCGTTAGTGTAAATGTAAATGTAATGTGAAGAAACATTGTAAAGGCCACACTGTCAGACCAGTTTGGATGTACGCAGATAAAAATTGTGTTTTTAATAAAGAAAGAGAGAGCGCTCTACAGAAAGAGTACACCAAGTACCAGACAAGCAACAGCTCCGAAAACATTAGGCAACAGAACAAATCCATACAAATCCAGAGACGGCCCGATATCAAAAGAGGAAAAACAACAGCAAGTCAAAAAGCCAAAACATCAGGAGGAGACGGATCAGAACAGACTGGTGAGTAGGGACTGGAACAAGTTCACAGTGGCAATACTTCACAAAGACTGAGGGGGAAAAACAACCAGTATTTAAAGAGTCTGTCAATAAACGACAGCTGGAACCAATCAAACTCAGCCAAGCCTGATCTTAGGAGCCACTCACTATGGGCCAAAGGAGCCAACAACTCAGAGGCATGCACAGAGGCATGCTGGGGAATGGAGTTCTCTAGACACTTAGTCTCAGAACTGACCAGGCCAGAGGGGAAATGCAACAGAGGTCTTTTATACTGGTTCGTTATAGACCCAAAAGACCCAAAGAACCATTTGTAGTACTACACAGAACTCTACATAGAACTCTATTCCTAAGAGGATAATAATGGTGCTTTGGAGAATCATTCACATTAAAAGGTTCTTTAGGACAACAACTTTCACTTCCCTGAGGAACCCTGTAGGTCACCGTTCTTTTCAACAGCGGCCGGAACTGCTCGTCCAACAGAAGGAGCCCTAACAACAGAGTTCCAGCTTCTAGTGCCAAGCGGAGTAGAGGCTGTTACTCCAGCAAGGGAGGACAAAGTGCCCAAGTAATACAGCTGAAAAAATCATTTGACAAGAATCACTGGAGTAGGTCTCTACAAACATTTGGACGGTGTTTTTGGAGACTGTCACTCATTTTTGATATTTGTTCTGTTAACTGAAAAAAACTGGGACTGGCAATAGAGACAGAATGAAAATAAAAATGAAGATTATTATTATTATTATTATTATTATTATTATTATTAGATTATAAAGATTTTTATTATGAAAATAAGCGATCACATGAAACTTCAGTCGGCAGTAGCACAAAATGTATTGATTAACTGATTACTAATTTGATTCAGTTACGCCATTTTCTTTGGGAATACATGCAAAAAATCTGTTCTACAATTAAACTTATTTCAAACAGCAGGCAGTGTTGGAGCAAAACATCCACAGTGCCTCATACTAGAAAACCCATAACCAAATCTCATCTGATGAAGCATTAATTATTTAAAGTACTTTTGTGACAACAAATTCCAATAAGCAAAAATTATACTTGTATTATATATATATATATATATATATATATATATATATTTTTTTTTTTATATGTGCAAACAAAAAAATAATACTAGGCACCCATGATGGAAAGTTACCTGATAGCATATTGTCGCAGTCCAATGAAAAACATGTATCTCCACTTTCATCCATTTTTACTTTTATGCATTACTTGAACACATCAGCTGCTGTTTACACTGAGTGAGAACCTCATCTTGAATGGACCAACAGAAATGGCCCAAACTGTTTGGAAAGATGTCTGGTTCCTTTGACTTACATTAAAGGTTAACGAGGTTTTTGGCCTCTCCTGTATAGTTGCAATTTTGGAGATACCTGCACAAATAACTGGGATTGGATTGGGCATGGACTGGACAAGTTTCTGGATGTAGGGCACAACAGTGTTCAGACACTCTTACATCGAAGAATTTGTCAGTTGGTCCAGATTTGGTGGATGCCTTCCCTGACACCATTCCGAGGAGAATTCCCTGTAGACTGGGATTTTATCGACTGCTGGTAGACCCGTATGACTGTACGCTTCCATACACCTGCAGATTCAGCTACTTCCTTCACACTATGGTCTTTGGCCACGCCCAAATGCCCAGTCACTCCTTTTAGCCAATTATTGACGTCTGCTCTGGAGCCATTTTCTATACATGGAACGAGACATTCCCTGCATTGTAGTACCTCTTCCTAATCTATGGATCCTGTAACTCACACCCCGCAGACATTTATACCCCCATCATCCCCATACAGCGCCACCTGTAGTTACTACCACCTTAAACACGCATTTTTTGCCTGAGCAGCTTCTACCTTAAATAATAAAAAATAACTCTACTGCAGGGCTACTGGTTAGAATACTGACCATACCGTTCTCTTTTTCTCATTCTCTCAGTGGCCCACACACATAGTAGCCCAATGGGAATTGTCCCACTTTCCCATGGGCCAATTCATCTCTAATGTACTGTAAATAAAGGGCTTCCAGTATAGGAATCAAATGGGAATAGCATGCCCCTGTAAGAAGGCAGCCAGTCTGTAAAACAGATGGTATGAAAAACAATGTGCAAATAAATGGAGCTAGTTTTATTCAGCTGGGTTGCATGCAACAAACAAACCAGTGACTGTATTTCATTTCGAAAGCAAAGCTGGCTTAGTCTCACTCATTTACTAAGTAACTCTGACTACTGATACATGATCCATGCAGTAGTACAGAGTATAGTGTAAGTATTTTGTAGTGTAGTATTGTCCAATGTAAAACAAACTAATCTAAACAAGTTAGTTTAAAGTCTAAAATAGAATTTAAATGTATGAAGGCTATTTCTGCTTTTATAATAACTTGAAATATTGAATGTATTGAGTGAATAAATGAGTGAATGAATGAATGAAGGAAAACCGTATCAACCAAAAATAAAAAAAGGTATATTGAACATTGAGCACCTTAACTCGGGCTCCATGCTTCATTATCCTTCCTGTTAGCCACACTCCGCTAACACAAAACTGCAGAGACACATCAAACTCGATGTAATACCAGCTAAACGTGAAGAAGATGGTCCCTTACTGCGGAAAACGACTCATTAAAATCTCTCTGCAGCAGAATACGCTGCCTTCCCAAAAAAAGACAATATCGCCAATACTTTATTCATCATGCAAAGCCAGCAGCTTCTCCAGGGATCAAGGTGATGGTATTTTAAGCACCTGCAGTGCTGGCAGAGTCCAGGTGATGGTTTATCATTCCTAAAGTGAGTTTAATCTTCTACCATATGAGATGAGCTATTTTAGCTGGTCGTAACATTGTTATTACACGGTCATAAAGATATTACAAACCAGTTTCTCTGGCTTCTTTGGCTGCAGAATGTTTTCAGAAGGTAGTGAGTGAGGGGTAGCATGAGTGTGGCATGTGGCCTATATAAGAACCAGGTGGTGTGTTGGTGATGCTGGTGAACTCACATCACCTTTCCTGAGAATGATTTTTATCAGGATGGAGGTGTAAACTGTGGTGTGGATGTATAAACGTACTGTGTACTACACTGTAGGTGATGCTGACGTCAAACTGGGGGAATATGTGAAAAATTATTTCATTCTTTCTAGGATAATAATGTATTGAATTTGTGATGAAAGAGCCAGAAACAAATCACAAGACCACAAGACTGGCCCTACTCCAGCTAGGTTTTCAGTTTAGGTGTTGGAGTTCATACTTACTACTCAAATCCCTACTGCCTATAAGGTCAGTTTCTCTGGACTGCATGCTTGTGCATATTGTTCCTGCACATTGGTGGTCTTAGACGCCTGAAGATATTGTATTCATAAGGGTCAGTTAGTGTTTATGTGCTCATTAAACCAGTGAGATTATGAAAACCTACATTCAACATTGATACACACTTAGTGTATAAATATAAACACTAAACTCGAAAACGTTAAGAATGTAAAAAGACATTTTAATAATGATTAAAGG
>JAMWET010000699.1:27500-67299 GCA_024036415.1 Prochilodus magdalenae
CATAGTGATAAACAGTAATCGTACATTAAAATGTGCAAAGAATAATAAATAAATGTGTTGAATAACTTTTGCATATGACTGTATACTCTGCACAGTTATGGTTATTGCAACTGTGAGTTTGGGAATTCTTTAAACAGTCAATTAAAAAAAAGAAAATTGTTCACAGTGAGCTCAATTAGACAGGAAGCAATAAGGAATGCATCTCTACTAACAATGTGACCAAAATATTCAAAAGTAAATATATAAATCTAAATTTTAGCTAGAAAAATGTAGTTCCTTAAGTAAATGCAGAGGGATTGTGCAGCTTAAGCTTGTAGCTAGCCGCTGGCTAAAGCGTTGCTAAAAATGAATGGGAGACTATGGGAGGAACAAGGGATGAATGAACGGCAGATAGAGGAGTACAGGTTGTGAAAAGACTGGGAGCAGGATTACAATAACAGACACAGAGACAAAACACCGAGCAAGAACAAAGGGCCCAACAGGGAGTATAAATGAACAAGGACTAACAAGGAACACCTGGGAAGGGGTGGGGCTACAAACTAAGGACAGGTGAGGGGCCTGACAAGAGGGCGGAGACAGGTGGAGCAAAAAAACAAAACAAATGGCACATGGAAATGACAAGAAACAGAAAACCAGAGAAAAACGATAAACGTGCAAGAAGGATGAGAGTCAGGGTGTGGCAGGGTGGCTGTGGATTCGAGATGGGCGATCTGCCCTGAGTGAGTACATGCTGTTTGGTGGCTGTTGGATAAAGGAACCAGTATAATTTAAATGGAGTGGAAATGATAGTGACTCTATGGGAGGAACAGGGGAAACGACACATAGAGGAGTGCGGGTCAGGATGACTTTTTTGTTGGGAACTGTCCTAAGAGAGAGCATGCAGTTTTTTGAATGTAGGTTAAAGGAAACAATGGTGTTTGAATAGGAATGGAAAGAATGGGACTTTATGGAAGGCAAGAATGATGGAGTGCGTGTCAGAGCTACAGTTGAATTCATCCTCGGGTATCTGTCCTGAGATAGCGCATGTCCTGTCAGTCAAACAGAAGTACAGTAGATGGGCATGCACTTTTCCATCCTATTCTTAATAGGAGTTTATTATTGTAATCGGAATTTAATCGGAAGTTTTTCCGGAAACTGTGAGTCGGATCTAAAAGCTTTATACGAGCACACCTTTTCCAATCAGACTGAACGTTCCGGAGTTCAAGCCATAACAATATCTCGGAGTAGTTATCAGAAAGAAAAATTCTGTACCAAGAAGAAGAGAAAGAGGAAGAAGAAGGAGAGGAAGACCTGCGGATAAGATGATGGAAATAAAAGCATAAGTGGAATATCATCAGCCTAACACATCCCGGCAGTCTTCCGGACATATGGCATGTGGTAGGACCTATCGATTGTGGGCGGAGACGCCTCTATGATCTTCTCCTCTGTCTGTTCAGTCCGCTGTAGGGCCCTATAACAGTCACTGTGAGTGATGCTCTGCAGCACCTCCAAAGTTTCCCAGTGTGCTCCACTTCCACTATGAGCGCGCTCACAGCTGTATGTACATCAGTAGAAGCGTGACGGAGCGCGAGGACGGGGTGTGTCTGAGCGCAGTCGGGGTGCCGGAGCAGGAGACGGGAAAGCTCCTCGGCTCACAGGAGACTTTAAGTAACTGTAATAAAGCGATAAAGGGTGTTTATGCTCCTCGGGAGTCGGGAGGTGCAGCTGAATAATGACTCATAAACTGTCAGTCCGTGTGCTGGAGATGATTTATCATTGATTACCATAGTGATTTACACAAGGTCACATGATTAACATGCATGCACCCACACACACATGCATGTCTATTATAACTTTATGGACCGCATGTTAATGAGGAATCACTGTATAATGCAAGAGACACACTACTTACAGTACACAAACACATTACACTTACTGAGTTACTGTACACCGACACACTGCTTACAGCACACTAACACATTACACTTACTGAGTTACTGTACACCGACACGCTACTTACAGCACACTAACACATTACACTTACTGAGTTACTCTACACCAACACGCTACTTACAGTACACTAACACTTACACTGGCTGAGTACTGTAGCACCAACACACTACTTACAAGCACACTAACACATTACACTTACTGAGTTACTGTACAACCGACACAGCTGCTTAACAGCACCACTTAAACACATTAACACTTACTGAGTACTGCTAGCACCGGAAAGCTACTACAGAACACTAACACATTACACTTTACTGAGTACTCTACACCAACACGCTACTTACAGCTACACTAAACACATTACACTTACTGAGTTACTGATTAACACCAACACACTACTTACAGCCACACTACGCATTACACTTACTGAGACCACTTACTATACACCAAACGCTACTTACAGTGACACTAATGCATTTACACCTTACTGAGTTACTGTAACACCAACACGCTAATTACGCACACTTACACACACTAACAAACACATATCACTTACTGAGTTACTGTACACCGACACACTACTACAGCACAACTAATGCATTACACTTACTGAGTTACTGTACACCAACACTACTTACAGCACACTAACGCATTACACTTACTGAGTTACTGTACACAAGCACACTAACTTACAGCACACTAACGCATTACTTACTGAGTTACTGTACACCAAACACTACTTAACAGGCACACAACGCATACACTACTGAGTTACTGTACACCAGCACACTACTTACAGCACACTAACCATTTACACTTACTGAGTCACTGTACTTGTACACCAACACCTACTTACAGTACCCTAACAAACATTACACTTACTGAGTTACTGTTACACCGACACGCTACGTACAGCACACAGAACACATTACACCTTACTGAGTTAGGTACACCGACACACTACATACAGCACACTAACTCATTACACTTACTGAGGTGACGGTAACACCGACACGACTACTTACAGCACACTAACACATTACACTTACTGAGTTTACTGTACACCGACACACCGCTACTACTAGCACGAGCAACACAATTACACTTACTGAGTTTAATGTACACCGGACTAACGCTAACTTGCAGCACCATGAGAACGACATTACACTTACTGAGTTACTGTACACCAACACGCTAATTACAGCACACGTAACACATTACACTTACTGAGTTACTGTACAACCAAACACCACTACTTACAGCACAGTAACAACATTCCACTTATAGTTACTGTACACCCAACTTACAGTACACTACACATTCACACTTACTGAGTTACTGGTACACCAACACCACTACTTACAGCACACTAACACATTACACTTACTGAGTTACTGTACCCCAAACAGCTAACTTACAGTTACACTACAACAAACATTACACTTACTGAGTTACTGTACCAACACACACTAACAGCACACTAACACATTACACTTACTGTGTTACTGTACACCAACATGCTACTTACAGCACACTACAGACATTACACTTAGCTGATGTTACGGTACAACAACCCGCTTACTTACATCACACTAACACATCACACTTACTGAGTTACTGGTACACCACACACTACTTACAAGCACACTAAACACATTCCAACTTACTGAGTTACTAGATACACCAAACACTACTTACAAGCACACTAACGCATTACACTTACTGAGTTACTGTACACCAACACTACACAGCAAAAAACACTAACACATCTACCCTTACTGAGTTTACTGTACACTCAACACACTACTTACAGCACACTAAACATTACACTTACTGAGTACTGTACACCACTACTTACACCAACACATTACACTTACTGGAGTTACTGTACACACGTACAGCACACTACAAAGCATTTACACTTACTGAGTTACCTGATACACCTTCACGGCTACTTACAGCACACTCAACGCATTACATACTGTTACCGTAACAACAACAAGCTACTTACAGCACACGAACGCATGACACTTACTGAGTTACGTACACCAAACACTAATTACAAGCACACTAACACACTACACTATACTGATTTACTGTACACCAACACACTACCTACGGACCATACATACAGCCCAATCAGAACGCATTACACTTACTGAGTTACTGTACACCAACACGCTACTTACAGCACACAGATAACTGAGTTAGATAACTTCAGTCCATAAACTGAGCTAATTGTAATGTACTCAGTCACTGCAGCGTGATTTACCTGAATGCATTGAGCTCATATTAGTCAGGGATTAAAATCCCCATTTGGCAAATATCATTTTGAGACTTTCCTCTCTTTTTATGCCACATCGTCTCAATCAATTAAGCTATCCTCTCAAACTGCGCGACTACTCCAGACTTCCTGAGACTCAAGGAATCAATTCATTTATCTCGTTATGGAGATCCGTTCAGCCTGTAGGATGGATTTCTTGTTTTACAGATTTTGCTCATAGCCGTCATGTTAGGCTCGAGTGTTTCCCCGGAGACGGAGCTCCCTAGGTTTTGTGTGTGTATATACCCTTTACCATTATAACAATAGCTACACCCAGAAAGAATCAACCGACAGGAATGAAACTTAGTGAGTAGGTCTGACATCGTGAGATGTGCGATTGATTCAAGCTTCAAGCTCGACTGCATGTGACGTTGGCAAGACGAACCTTATCACTGTACGCACTGACCCAACAGACACGTCTGTGCACCATGTTAGTGCCATCACTATCGGCAGACGGCCGCACGACCCAGCACTACACGCACACAGACTTTTACAATGACTGCCCTTAACACCAGGTCAGCACCACTAAAGACTGCAATGGTGTCGTGACAGACTGTCATGGAGAGATTCAGAATCTGTAGAGACGAGTCCCACTTCTGTCTTGCTGGAGGTGACCAAACAAATCCATGGTCAATGCCAAACACTTTAGTAGATACACCCAAACACTCAGCACACTTACTGTGTTACTGTACTACACTACCAGGGAGTGAAGCGTGACTGAACACGCTCCCACTGCTCCAGAGTCCAGTACAGTGGTTGAGCTGATGTTGCTTCCAGAGGCAGTTTGGAACTCTGTAGTTAGTAAAGCTATAGAGGACAGATGATCGTCAGACCCACTCTCCAAGTTTCATACCTGGTGGTTGATTCTTTCTGGGTGGAGCTATTCTTATGAAGCTGAGTGTATATAAAATGCATGTATAGCTTCACTGTATAATGTATGTATATATTTAAATGTATGCCTGGCAATTTATGACCTGTATATATTACATATATCTTATATTCATGATTATATAGCTTCACTGTATAATGTATGTATATATTTAAATGTATGCCTGGCAATTTATGACCTGTATATATTACATATATCTTATATTCATATGTATTCATATTTATATATCTCTCTCTCTCACTCTCTCTCACTTTCTCTCTCTCTCTCTCTCTTTCTCTCACTCTTTCTCTCTCACTTTCTCTCTCTCTCTCTCTCTCTCTCTCTCTCTCACTTTCTCTCTCTCTCTCTCTCTTTCTCTCACTCTTTCTCTCTCACTTTCTCTCTCTCTCTCTCTCCCCCTCTCTTTCTCTCTCTCTCTCCCGCTCTCTCTCTCATGTGTTGATATCCAGGTGAGGAGAAATGTAGAGCACAACTGCACTTGGTTGTCATTGTCCATGCTTTCATGACTGTGTGTGTTATTGATTTCAGTGAGTTTGTGTGTGTGTGTGGGTGTGTGGGTGTGTGGATATGTGTGTGTGTGGGGGTGGGGGGGATCAATGCAAAGTGGATTTGAGTAGTTAATGGAGATTAGTGAAGGTGTGCAGCGGAATTTTTTCTCTTTGCACTCTCTCTCTCTATCGCTCCCTCTCTTACTCTCTCTCACTCGGTCCTGTGTGTATTGATCCACAGTGACACACACACACACACACACACATACACACACACACATACACACACACACACACACACACACACTTATGACTGATAAAAAGGCACCTGCTCTAAAACCAGGACAAACACACTCACACTTCTTTAATGCTTTGTTAAACTGACAGCATTTCTTTTTCTGAGTTCCCTTTCTACTGCATCTGTACATAATCATACGAGCACATGAAAATTACACGCATATATTTATCTATATCTATCTATAGGCATAAGTTCATCCCGAATGAACCACCTGTGAGTGAAACGCATCACATGTAGGCCACATCAATGTTCAGACATTCTTGTGCAGTTTGTCCAGATTTGGTGGAGGCCTTCCCTGGCACCATTCCGAGGAGAATTCCCTGTAGATTGGGATTGTATCCACTGCTGGTAGACCCGTACGACCGTACGCTTCCATACACCTGCAGATTCAGCTACTTCCTTCACACTATGGTCTTTGGCCACGCCCACATGTAGTCACTCCTGTTAGCCAATCATTACCATCTGCTCTGGAGCCATTTTCCACACATGGAATGAGACATTCCCTGCACTGTAGCACCTCTTCTCAATCTATGGATCCCATCACTCACACCCCACAGGTATTTATAGCCCCATCATCCTCATGCAGCGCCATCTGCAGGAGCCTGAAGGTACTACCACCTTAAACACATTTAAATGTGTTATCCTGGAAGAGACTGTGATGTGTTGGTTGTTGAAGCTATGGCGTATGACTGTATATATGCTGAACCATCTCCTTAGCATAGGCTTCTTAGCGGTAGCGCTTTGATCAGTGGATATAATCTCACTGCGCTCTCATTCTTCCACTACGGCACACCTCACTATGTGTGTGTGTGTGATCACACAGTAAAGCACACAGCTGTCAGATTTAATATCAAGCCCTCGCTGGAGAAGCCAGTCCAAACAACAGACACAAACAAACAGACAGGAAGCCTAAACTGCACAGTAAAGCAACACCATTAAGACATTAAACCGTAACAGCTTTTAGCTTCCAGGCATTCCCGTCTCGTCTCAACAATCTTTGACAAGTGTCAGCAAAAAAAATCCCCCTTAAATTATTTACCTTCCATCTTAAGCAGACCCACTAGTAAATATTTACTTGCCTATTAATTTGTAAACTCATTTTCTGCTCTTATCCAAGTTTAATCTGCCCCCCGTGTGTCTAACAAGCTCTCCGCGGAACGCCGGCTCCTCTATAATAGAGAGAGACAGAGCGAAGTATGTGCATCACGATTTGCATGTGTATCGTTATCAATTTATGATTATCCTCCTCCTCTTTGATTCCAAAGCTCTGTCTGTTTCTTCTAGTTCCTCTTCTTCTTCTTTTTTCACAGCTGTGAGTCGAATCTCCATTTCCAAAGTACGTCTTCAGCCCTAGGAGCGCACGCTGCATTCCTCTCCTGTAATTTAATCAGATGAAAAAACATATTTAAGTAATTTACCCCCAAAATGCTCCGGTACCGTTCCAGATTACCGTTACGGTGCGAAAGAGCCACTGATCTGGAGGTTTAGACAGCCAGCATTGAGACATTCGCCTTCGGAGTCAGCACTGACAGATTTCTCCATATCCTTATTTATTGATTTATTAATTTAGTAAACAGGCAGCTAGAAAGAAAAAAACTTGAACACAGCCGCCATGTGCTAATATTTTATTTGTCTTGTGTTTGTTTTTATTTATTTGTTCAATAAATGCATGTTTATTCGTCTCTATATTAAGAAGACAGGAAGAGACAAATACCTGAATTAAAATTTAATTTTTTTATTTTACATATACACAGACTGGCCACTCCGTCATGTCCACCTCCTTGTATCTTCACTGCCTGTCCATGTTATCAGCTCCACTGACCATATAGGACAGTCTGTAGTTCTACAGGTCCAGACTGTAGTCCATCTGTTTCTCTGTATACTGTATTACCCTGTTCTGCAATGGTCAGGACCCCCACAGGACCACCACAGAGCAGGTAGTATGTGGGTGGTGGATCATTCTCAGCACTGCAGTGACACTGACGTGGTGGTGGTGTGTTAGTGTGTGTGGTGCTGGTGTGAGTGGATCAGACACAGCAGTGCTGCTGGAGTGTTAAGGCACTGTGTCCACTCACTGTCCACTCTATTAGACACTCCTACTTTGCTGGTCCACCTTGTAGATGGACAGTCAGAGACGATAGCTCATCTGCTGCTGCACAGTGCAGTGCTGGTCATCCTCTAGTCCTTCATCAGTGAACACAGGACACTGCCCCACAGGACGATATTGTGCTGGATAGTTTTGGTTGGTGGACGATTCTCAGTCCAGCAGTAACACTGGGGTGTCCAGCAGCACTGCTGTATCTGATTCACCCACACCAGCACCACACACACTAACACACCACCACAACGTCAGTGCCACTGCAGTGCTGAGAATGATCCACCACCCACATCATACCTGCTCTGTGGTGGTCCTGTGGGGGTCCTGACCATTAAAGAACAGGGTAAGTATAACAGTGCTATGGCTGATCGTTGTAGAAAGTCTGTGGTTTGATGTAGAACATAAGCAGATTTACGCCACCAACGTTCCTTTATCACTCCAGGTTCATCTTCATGTCACCTGGAAAACAGGTGCATTTCACTGCAAGGAACATGTTAATTAAACTTCTCAGGATAGGTCTATTTCCCGCTGGCAAAAACAGGGCCAATTTTAGAGCAAGGTTCTTAGTTCCAGGAAACTTCCAGGTTCTTCTGTAGAGTAGAGTAGAAACAATCCGGATGGAACTGGCTGTTGAGTGGATGCATACCCTGTTCAGTTCAGTACATTGAACTGACATTCCGAGAACCTCAAACACTGTTGTTCCTCCTTCAAGTACAAATCCTGGATTCCCAAAAGTGGTACGGTAAAATGGGCCAATTCCAAAAATTCTAATCAGTCACTGAACAAACATATTAATATTTACACCCCCAACATTTACATACATCCACATCGGGGCTGCAGCAACAAAATTGGTGGACCATGTGGAGAAATCCAGCGTTCCATACTGGGAAGGCAATGTTGGCATTCTCTTCCCAAGGAACTAGACAGTCAGCGGTACATAGATAGATAGATAGATAGATAGATACTTTATTGATCCCAGAGGGAAATTCAAGGCATCCAGTAGCAGATATACAAACCATACAGAAGCAACAACAGAAGCAAGATAGATTGTACAAGCAGAGACAGAGACACAACACAAAGTATGAAAGTATAAAAATAGAGTCCTTAGTGTCTGGGTAAGGTATAAAGTATAAATGGAGGTAGTGGTAAACAATTTGCTAAGCAAATTAAGAAGATGGCTGTTGTCAGCCATATAGACAGTGCAAGTACGCAGTAATATAAATAATTTATCAGTGCAAAAAGTGTAAACAGTACAGAATGGAGTAGAATAATACAATATAAATAGAAATAGGGCATTTAGGAGGGAGTGTGTGCAGAGATGGGGGTGTGTCCATTGGAGGGACCGGAATGAAAGAGTGTCCAGAGTTTTTCATTTGCTGTACTGAGAGGAGTTGAACAGTCTTATGGCCTGGGGGACAAAAGACTTTCTGAGTCTGTCTGTGGAGCAGGACTGGGACAGCAGTCTGCCACTGAATGAGCTCCTCTGCCTGATGATCGTGCTGTGCAGAGGATGGTGAACATTGTCCATGATGTGCAGCAGCTTGCTGAGGGCTCTCCTCTCTGCCAGTGGTGTTAAGGACTCCAGCTCTAGTCCCAAACATGGTCAAGGCTGAAGTTGCTTCCTATCCACGAGCTTCTTAATCCAATGTACCCCTCCACCTTAAATGCTACAGCTTGTACAGGTGCCAGAATGTAACTGCAGCACCTTTTAAGGTGGAACAGGAAATTCTTAAAAGAAGCTGGAGAACAGGAACTTCAGTTCCCACACCTTTAACAGGATCTATCGTCCTGCAGTCTGCACATTTCACACTGGACGGTTTCCCAAGAGCTCCACCTTTATTAGCATCCCAACTCCAACAACTTACAACTGTAAGTAGCAGCCATGCTGTGTGATCATATCCGTGGTTTGCCGGTTGAAGCAGATCATCTTAAACTGAGGGTTCCACAGTGAGGATCAACTTTAACCTACTGTGTGTTGATGTCCAGATGGAAAACCAGTAGCTAGTACAGGTAACGTTAGCTATGAGCAAGCTAACTAGCATAGCTAACTAAATAGTATGAGGGTGGATCTTATTTATACAGCAGCTTGTTTTATTTAGCCGGTTTCTACATGTTCCTTCTGTGTGATCATTGTGTTGTCTCACAGTGAACTAGCCAATCAGAGCAGAGCTAATATGATTATTCATCAGCTCACCAAAAACTGGGAAACCAGCTCTATTCATCCTAGGGCCAATTCATAGGGAGTACAGTGGGCAAAGTGTTAAACAGCATCTGGCCATTTTTTGGTCCTGACCAACGTCACATACCTTGTATGTGGACCATCAGAGACCAATTTAAAATGCTGAATTAATGTATTCTATGGTGCTGTCAATCATCTGTTGTGACCGTTTTCCTTGCAGTAGCTGTTTTAGTTCTGACGAACTCTCCGAGGTCATGTGTTCTGATGTGTTCAGGCCAACGTTAAGGTCTATGCTCATGAACTGTTGGGTGATGTTTTTCTCGGTCTGGTTGGTCATTAGCTTACTAGCCCATTAGCACAGTCTACTCCATATTTGTCATTTGTCATCATTTTATGGGACTCTAATTGACTTGAATGCTTAGTGATGGTTTGCATTATGGCATTATGATGCTTCTTTGATCCTCATGTTCAGCAACCACAGAAACCATGGACTCCAGAAGCAATTCCCATTTGGCTAAACCAAAGCTTGTCTTAGCTAAATGCTAATAGATGAATACTGACTTCAGCGAGGTCATGATACCTTCACAGGCTGATTAGATTTCTCCTGATCCCAGGTCCCCACTTTTCATCTTTACACTTTTTACAGCTTCCTTTAATCTTAACGATGGTAGAACCCTCTTTCCGCTTGGAGAGGTGGGTTAGCCTCAGCTCCTGGTCCTTGCACAGCTTGGTTGAGCATAATTACTGCCACTGCTATTATGTTGTTTTTGTTGTGGCTGCTGTTCTTGTTATTCCAGCCTTTCCTCCCTGTTTAAAATTTTAATCCCCCTTTTTTTCAGTGAACAGGCACTTGGAAAAGAGTGAGCTGCATTCAGAAAGAGGATTTAAATTAGCCATGGGGAAATGCTATCCGCTGACGTACAGCAGCCAGCTGTGCTTCACTGCTTGGCCAACACTATGAAGGTGTTAGCCTCCCTGGGGTTATAGGAAGAGCCCTTGCTTCATTCACTGCTTTTTAAGCTATCCTCAAGTACACTGCCTACTGGGCACTATATGCCAGGTATTGTGGGCATAATGTGGAGCATGTAATTAAACCAGTTGGAAGCAAACAGAAATGGAATACTTTTACTTAACATCCCTGATCATGTGTTCAGCTGGTTTTCAAAGTTAGATGATTAGATTCTGTACTGAGAACGAAACTTTCAATATGGAATTATTCTTTAACTGCTTTATTTAACATACACTCATCATCAAAAGAACAGCTGGGCCCAAAAGGAATCAATCGACGGGAATGAAACTTGGTGGGTAGTGAGACATACAAATGGTTTAAGTTTCATGCTCACCTGTGCATGTGGCATAAGCAAGGACGGGCCTTATCTCTGTACCTGACTGACTCAACAGCCACAATAATGGCTATCCAGTGAGCAGTGATGCCTCCATGAGTCATCCTGTTGGTGCCAGCACTGTTGGTAAACGGCTACATGATGCAGCACTACATGTACACAGACTGTTACGTCGACTGTCCTTAACACCATGTCAACGTCGCCAGAGACCTGACTGTCATGTAGTGACTCAGAATGACAGCATGTCATCTTCACTGATGGGTCTGCTTTTGAATCTGTGTGTGGAGTCACCGTGGTAACACCTTCATGAGCACCAATAACAGCTGTGATTGGATTTGCCATGTACTGGACAGCTTTCTGGATGTAGGCCACATCAATGTTCAGACACTCTTCCATTAAAGAATTGGTCGGTTGGGCCGGATTTGGCGGACGCCTTCCCTGGCACAATTCCGAAGAGAATTCCCTGTAGACTGGGATTTTATCCACTGCTGGTAGACCTGAATGAGCACACGCTTCCATAGACCTGCAGATTTAGCTACTTGATTCAACCACACTATGGTCTTTGGCCACGCCCACATGCAGTCACTCCTTTTAGCCATTCATTAACATCTGCTCTGGAGCCATTTTCCACACATGGAACGAGACATTCCCTGCACTGTAGCACCTCTTCCCAATCTATGGATCCCGTCACTCACACCCTGTAGATATTAATAGACCCTTCAACCTCGTGCAGCGCCATCTGCAGGAGCTTGAAGTTACTACCATCTTCAACATGCAAGGTGATTCATTTTTTGCCCAGTGAGCTTCTATAGAATAATCCCTGTAGGCTATTCTCCAATTACTGATGAATCTCAATTTAGAAGGCTGTGCAGTGAAAAACTGACCCTGTAATGGACTTGCAAGCTGTCCTGGGTGTCCCCAGTGAGCACAGTATCCCCCTACCAGGACGATAAATGGTTTCGACCAATGTTTCTCAACCCTGGTCCAGTAGACACCCTACCCTGCCCAATGTAGTGCTTTCCATGCCCCCAACACACCTGATTCCACTTATCAGCTCATTAACAAGCCCTTTCAGAGCTGTGTCAAATCCAGGGATTCCACTCAAATATGCAGGGCAGGAAGCCTCCAGGACCAGGGTTGAGAAACACTGGTTTAGATAATGAATGAATGATTGAATGAATGAATGAATAATTAATGAGAGGTTATCTAAAAACTAGCTCTATTTTAGGTCATTCATTTCAGTTATAACACCCAGCAGGAATTCGTTTTTACAGAGTACGTCATTCTGACATAAATTAATGTCTCAGCCCTCAGACAGGATATTAATAACCACTTTATGGAACATGTTTAGAAAAACAGTCATTAAAAAACAACCAACTCTTCAGATGTCTGGTTACCATCACCACCACTATGACTCAAGAAGAGTCTCAGAATGAAGTCTTTCACATTAATCATCTCTTAACGACTTGGTTTATGTCTTAGCAGTTTAACTAAATCTTTAAGACACAACAATAGGACATTTTCGTCACTTCAGTTGACGTGAGTGTCACTGTTTTGATGACGGGCTTCTGTGGTCATAATTGGAATCCAAAGTCATCGGCGTCGCCTTGTAACTTGAAGTGTTTGTATGTTGTTGCATCACGCGGTCTCAGAAAAGCAACTGTGATATCTAATGTGTTTCGCATTAACTGGCTTCTCAGTGGCATTGAAGCCAGTAGTGCTCACTGCTTGTTTTGCCGCAGCCCACTGCCTTATTTCTCTTCATATACGAGTGCTGTAGAGCATCTGTTATGGGGTCGATGTGTTGCCAGAATAGCCTAGGGCTGCGTTCATAAGACTACGGTCATTATCTTCTCGTTACAAGTCTTATTTATCCATTCCGATTTTTTGCTCAGATCTGATCTCTCTGCTTTGACGGTGATCCATATTGATCTTTAGTTTGAATGTTACTGATGTGTCCTGAACAACAACAACAACAACCACAGCAAATGAAAAAACACATCGGAGAGATTATTGACCAGCTCTAGTTGGCAAAGTTATGGCTGTTTTAGCTGTCTATCAAAGGGTATTGGCGTTTGAGATATTGGCATCCAAATCTGGAGAACCTGGATGTAAGAATTCCAATTCGTACATAGCTACCGTCCTGACCATACTTATTTAGGGGGTCAAAAGTAAATGGACAGTCTGAAAATCATATATTAAATGGTTGAGTTTAATACTGAAGTGTGGAATCCATACACAGCACCAGAAGGTGTGTCCCTGGTGGTGATCTGCCAGGTCTATGGATATCTTCCGGTTCCTGCTGGTTCCTGGGGCATTCTACCTTCCATTTTGCCTTTGGTGAAATGCATGCTCAATTGGACTGAGGTCATGTTGTTTGACCACTGAAGGACATTCCACCTCTTCGCCTTGAGTTGTCTTGGCAATAAGAATTTTTCCTAATTATCCATTTGCACTGTGAAACATCGTACTATGTGTTTTGAAGCATGTACCTGAAAATATAGATCTATAATATATATATATATATATATATATACACACACATACTTATTATATTGTCAAAAGTATTCACTCATCTGCTTTCACATGCATATGAATTTAAATCCCATTCCCAATCCCATCCCATTCCCAATCCATAGGGTTTAATGGGAGTCCACCCTTTGCAGCTATAACAGCTTCACCTCTGTTGGGAAGGCTTTCCACAAGATTTAGGAATGTGTTTATGGGAATTTTTTTTTTTTTGTGAACAACTGTTTATTACTTTTCCCATATTGTCTGAAACAATAACAGCAGACTGCAGAAAAACATTCAGACCATACCAACCCCTCCCCCCACCCCCTCTGTGTGGTGGTACAAAATACAGAATAAGGGTAAAGATTACAGGGTCACAGCGTGAAAATAGATACAATTAAAAAATGGAAAAAAAAAATTATAAAGAAGGAAAAAATAAAATAAATAAAAAAGTAATAAAAAATAATAATAATAAAAAGGAAAAAAATGATCAGGTGCAGACCAAAAATACATCTAAGATGAATACAGCAGGAATTCCACAGAGTAAATTGCCATTTCCGTTTATGGGAATTTTTGACCATTCTTCCAGAAGCACATTTGTGAGGTCAGACATTGATGTTGGACGAGAAGGACTGGAACATTCTGTGCTTTTGTCATGCCTGCTGGCTCTCCTCCCATCCCCAATCTCTTGGACTCGGTTTCCCATAATCCACCACTTCAGAACAGCATAGTCACATGTCCACCATCTCCCAGTCCCGCTCCGTCTCTCAGGTCTAGGTCCCCAGAATATTGACTTCACCTGAAGCTGATTAGCCTCAGGTACAAGTACTCCTCTCTCCCACTGACCCGTTGCGAAGTATTGCCTCATTGTGCGTACCGAGCGGTTTTCTCTGTTGTTATTCTCGTTTGCTTCCCTGGTTTGGCTCCCTTTTGACTTTCTGGTTTACTCTTTGTCTTTCTCCTTTGGATACTGTTGCCGGTCTGATTGTTTCCCTGGTTCTGACTTCTGCTCGTATCGTTACTCCGACTCTGTCCTTGCCCTCTTGGTTTTGTTCGCTTATGCCTTGTTGCTGTTCAATAAACCTAGCTTTGCTTTTAGCTCAGCGCGCGTCACAGTCTGTCTGTCCATCCTCACAGCTTTCATTCATACCATGTCAACATCGGATTGGTGTGCAGTCCAGTCAATTTCTTCCACGCCAGACTTGCTCATCCATGTCTTTATGGACCTCATTCTGTCATTTTACATGGCCTGTTGCTGTTGTTCCCATTCACCTCCACTTTGTTAAAATCCCATTGAAGGTGGCCTGGAATATTTAGTGGTGAGGAAATTTCACGACTGGACTTGTTTCGCAGGTGCCATCCTATCACAGTACCACGCTGGAGTTCACTGAGCTCCCAAGAGTGACCCATTCTTCACTAATGTCTGTAGAAGCAGTCTGCATGTCTAGGTGCTGGATTTTATACACATGTGGCCATGGAAGTGACTGGGATATATATACTTTTATATAGAATGTATAGAATCATATGTCAGCAGCAACATCATCCATTAATATAAAGGACCTAGTTCCATTCGCCAGCCAAACATGCCAACAACATTTATTTATATAGCGCTTTTTACAACAGATGTTGTCAAAAAAGCAGCTCTACAAAGAATCTGGTGTTCAAGCCCCCAGTGAGCAAGCCGAGGGCCACAGTGGCAAGGAGAAACTCCCTTAGTTAGGAAGGAAGAAACCTTGAGAGGTACCAAGTCTCAAAAGGGGAACCCATCCTCCTCGGGTCAACACCAGATACAAGGCAGCACTAGAAAGGAGTGTTCAGTGTTTGTAGGGTAGAATAATAAATGTCTGATTCGTCTGTAATTATGTTGCTGGGTCATAAGATGGTTCAGCAGGACGCAGGCCAAGCTTCCACAGTGCAGGACAGCCAGGACCTCCGTGGTGGCTAAAGGCTCCCAGTGGCTCCCAGTCAGAGCAGATGTAGCAACAGCATCAGGCCACACAGGATGGGCAGCAGTTCAGCTCATTTTCCTTTCTCTCTTACTTTCCATGATTGTGGTACAAGTTGCTCCATTAATCATGGGTTTATTTTCTTTCATGCTGACGAGTATGAAAACGTTCTCACGTGAAGGGAAAACTTCTCAAATGGCAACCTGATGTCACATTAAATCAGTGACAAATCGGACACTTAGCTCTTACATGGGTGTTTCACGACGTGCAAAAGCCCAAACAGTTGGTCGCTAGTTGGTGAACATTCCTAAGGCCAGCTGCTCCTGGATTTAGCAGTGGCATGGCATGAAGAAAACTCAGAAAGGTGTGCCAGACACAACTCTTTCCCAGTCTGATGGAGCCAAAAGTGCAAGGTAGCCATGCCAAATCATGGTGGGCCCCCTTTCACTTCCTGTGTCTGTTCTGTTCCAGCACCTAACACATGTGAGCTTCATCATTACTGAGCTACCAGTGGGTCATAAAGCACCTCCTAGTGGTCTGTAGGCCTATGAAGTAATCCACAGTGGGACAGTGATGGCATTTTGAGTCTTAAAAATGGAAATTAAAAATTGTGTATGAGTAAAAATTGAGAGGTTAGTCATGTGTTGTTCAAACTACAAACTATTAATTATGCAAACATTAATAGAAACAAATAAATAAAGATTTATGAGCCACAGCTTTATGGACAACCCAAACTACATCAAATACAGGGTGTGGGTTGGAGTGGTGATGAGGCTAACCCAAAAGCCCAGTGTGTGTGGAGTATGGTCCGACTCTTTCAAATTTGCCAATGTGCTAAAACCAGAATAACACAGTCCCAGTGTGCCCTGGGAGCTAGTTACCTCTGTTATAGATATTTGCCAAAAGATGAGTCAACTGATTAGCTGCTGAGAAATAAAAGACAAAGCAATTTCAGCCAAATGTTGAGCTTTTACTTTCTGGTTAGTGGGCTGAAAAGGTGGAGAACTTGCTCTAGAGCACATAACCCAGGTGCTAAACTGTTCTCCAACACTGGGTTATGAGATTTTCATTTGGGACCACTACACTCAGGACCACTATACATTGGCATAAAGCCCTTCAAAGTCTTTCCTGATAGACAAACCATCAGCCGTTTTGATGGAGCAAAGCTAACATGGCTAATAATACGTAATCTAATGATGGTGTTCTAGCAGGCTTAGCAAGCTACAGATCACATCCCTTTAAAACCTACTAAAGCTCACTTATCATGGAAGCTAGCTAGCCTACCTACTAAAAGCCAACCAAGCCTTTCTAATTGCTTTTCCTCTTTCTTTTCAACAATGCATTTACTGCGTGTAGCGCTTCGGTTCTGCTATTCATTGGAATTCCAAAAAAGGCTCCGGTAATTCCAGGAGAAGGCTCATTATGTGAAGTCGTGTTGAACCTGACAAGTTTTTAGAAGTGGTTTAATTTGGTGTAATGCAATTTCTGCAGCAAATAACGAGACCGCTGGAGGCAAACGAGAAAGCAACAGAGTGTTTGCACCGCACGCGCCTACGAAGACAAATCCGATAGACATTCCAGGCCATATAAAAAGCCATTTAGAGTATATGATCAGACGTCAAAGTAAATCCATTTAGGCTGAAAGATGCAGCTTGAGAGTGCTGTAAATGTTCTTCTCTGGGACTATAGATGGGGAGGTTATTAGAGTTGTACAGTATGAATAAGGACGGCTGTTGAAATGATAAATAGGTACAAATTCCTGGATGACGGTTGCCTGTAATGGAATGCGTACTGAATCTCTTGGACTGAGCATTTTTATGTCTCCCTTCTCAAAATAATAACCTCTAGATGCGGAGATTAGTCAACCTCTCTCTCTCTCTCTCTATTTCTCTCTCTCTTTTTCTCTTTCTCGCTCGCTCGCTGAAGCTATTGGAGGAATTATTTGAGGGATTAACCTGGCATGAAACAAAAGCTTAGCATCCCTTCTCATTTTAATAACGCATATTGAGGTTATCGCAGTTATTATCGTTATAGGGAAGTCCAGACGACATCTGTCCTGCCCTTTTCCCTGCTTCACTGATTTAAAGCTGATGGCATGTACGCACACACACACAGCATTAACTGTATGTCAAGACTGTACATATGTCCCATATGTACTACCTCCTGTATCTCCACCCGTAGCAGACACCCCCTACTAATTGGTGAATTCAGCTTCTTTAGGGTCACCCATTACTGACCCAGGCATTCAGTCACACACATGCACACACACTGGCTGTGTAATCCTAATAGAATAGACCATTTGAAGAGGCTGCTCCAGACTGCAGAGGTGTCGGCTAGAGGGGTACGAATCCCCCCAGTGCTGGATTATGGAATAGTGGAAGTGTGTTCTCTAAAGTGCTAACTCAATCTATTCAACACCGTTAGGAAGCGTTGGGGTGATGCAGAACTAATCATCCAAGATCAGATCCTGACCTCTTGTGAATGCTAAATGCAATCAAATCCTCACAACAGTGTTTCAGCATCTGGTGTAATGCCCCAGTGGAGTAGAGCCTGAAGAAGGAACAAACGTACATCAGCTGCACTCAGACAGAATCAACCCACAGGAAGGAACTGAGTTGGTGGGTTGGTTTGACATCCTGAGACATGCAAACGCCATGTGACTGACCCACCAGATACGACAGTGGTGATTGAGTAGAGATGCCCTCAATGAGTCATCCTGTTAGTGCCAGAACCATTGACATACGGCTGCTCGACTAAATGCACACAGACCGCTACTACGACTGCCCTTAACACCACATCAACGTCACCAAAGACTGCAATGGTGTCGTGCCAGACTGTCATGGAGTGACTCAGAATGGCAGCGGGTCATCTTCAGTGACGAGTCCCGCTTTAGTCTTGGTGGCGACGACCAACGAATGTGTGTGTGGAGGCACCGTGGTCAGCACCGGGATGAACGGTTTTTTTTTTATGTCACACCTGTAGATCTCCACCCCTACAGCACCATCTGCAGGAACTGTGTGAGGATGTTCAAGCTGCATGGGATGGATTATCACAGGACTCCATTAGGAACCTCTACAGCTCCATACCGAGACGTCTGGCATGTTGGGTTTGCAAACACGGCGGCCCGACGCCATACTGAGAGACAGACTTCTGTATGTGTAGCTCAATAAATATTGATCATATCAGTCTAAATTTATCATCAGTTATTGATCCTGGTCACCTTTATTTTCCTTCCCAACACACCTGCCAGCCCACACCTCCTTCTGGGTGCAGATATGCATATCCAACACTACTCTTAATAATAATAATAACAATGTCCATTGGTTTTGTACATTTTCTAAAAGCCAAGATGTTTGTGTTCTTAACCGGAATGAAAACAGTCACACACACAGACACACACACACACATGCTTGCATGCCTGTACTGAGAACTATGTTTATGTGGGAGAGAGTTATTGGACTCTTGCAGTGACCTTCCCCAGCTCTGTTCTGTGTCTATATTTTGTTGTTGCTGTGATTGAAACTCGTTTGCTGCGTGTCAGCAGGGCAGTAGTGTGTGTGGCTTTATGGCTGTCATGAAATCCTCATTTACATATTATTACAGTCAGAGCCGCAGCAGGAAGGCTGTGACCCCTCCGTGTATCTGTGTGAGTCTTTACAGCAGTCTCTGCACTACTCTCTCTCCAAGAGAGATTAGCCTAAGCTAAACAGCATCATACGGACCATTTAATACATGTTTACCTAATTGTTCGTAAAACTGCCCTGTTTAAATAAAGCCCTGGAGCGATCATTCAGAATTTATTTTATTGACAGAGAGAAATCCTGTCCATCCATCTCCACACATTGTTCATCTTATCAGCTCCACTGACCATATAGGACACTCTGTAGGTGTACAGGTCCAGACTGTAGTCCATCTGTTTCTATGTATACTGTATTACCCTGTTCTTCAATGGTCAGGACCCCCACAGGACCACCACAGAGCAGGTAGTATGTGGGTGGTGGATCATTCTTAGCTTGCACTGACGCTGATGTGGTGTGTTAGTGTGTGTTGTGCTGGAGTGAGTGGATCAGACATGACAGTGCTGCTGGACCAAGAATCGTCCACTAACCAAAACTATCCAGCCAACAGCGCTCTGTGGGTACCAGCAAGGTAGGAGTGTCTAATAGAGTGGACAGTGAGTGGACACACTGCTGTATGTACCGGAATACGTAGTATAGCTTGGTGGAAGAGGACTAATGTCCTGGGGTTTCTCAGGGTTTGAGCTCAGACCCTTAATTCTGGAAAGGAGTGACAGTTATATGCTTCCGAAGTGCCTTTCCTTTTCCCAGAAAGTCCCTGTGCACAAAGAGAGCTCTAGAAAAACATGGTTTGAGGTGTTTGGTGTGGAGGAACTGACCCCTGACCCCAACCCTACTGAACACTTTTGTGATAATCTGAACTGTTGGCTAGCCAGACCTTCTCGCTCAACATCAGTACCTCACAAATGCTATTTTAACAGACGGGGAAATTGCCGGAAGCAATCTCCATCACGTAGCCTTCCTAGAAGAGTGGAGGCTACTATAGCCACAATGAGGTGTCAGCGTTGTTTTGATCTCCCATAGTTTTGGAATGGGATATCAAACTAGCCTATTTGGATGCAATGTATATCTGTCCACATACTTTAGGCCATGTAGCGTATATCAAAGCCTCTGGATACTGTTTGGTTTTGAGTGTGTTTAATAAAGTTTACACCATCTCCTTTCATCTGTGTGGCAACATTTCAAAACTACAACAAAGCATAGTTTATGGCTTTATGACTGTCAGTCAAACCTTTCACAGCATTCCCACCACTGTGGCAGAATGCACTTATAATAGAGTACACTGTGGACCCGAGATAAGTAGCTTTAATGGCTACCTGTAGGCCCTGAATGTACGCGGTATGTATTTCCAGTTGTTCCAGATGCTCGACACTTTTGTTTGCTGTGCAGTAACGAGCCGAGACAGCTGCTGTTGTTCTTCTTTTTCGGCGTGCTGCTTTGGCTCTCGTCTCAGGCGCATCGACTGTGCGGATGATAAGGTGTCAGTCTTGACTAAGGCTGCCCTCTCAGATAAATATGGTTTGACCTTTGGTGTGCATGTGTTTGTGCGGATGTCTGTTTGTGTGTCCGCCGTCGCCCTGAAAGTGTTAGCGCGGAGAGACGCCTGGCTTTCACCCTCATTACTGCGATATTCCTCCTACCTTTTACAGTTGTCTGTTCTCCAGAGGGCCAGCATGTCACCTGCAGCCCGTGGCCAGGCCACTGTCACTGTGCATAAGTGCGCCGGTGTGATCCGCCTAACAGACGCACACACACTCCATTAGGCTTGCTAGCACTGCGCCCTTTCACGGGGTTAAATGTCTCCAGCGACCCAGGGAGGGGAAAGCAGCCGAGAAAATTTAGCGCAGCTCACCCTCAAATTCACCCCGGGAAAAGGCGAATGTTTACAGCAAATATCGGCCTGTATTCTGATTGCATCTGCACTGCGACGCTATTTAATATCTCCATGTACCGACAAAAGGAAGTTTACATTCCACATTAAAGCTCAACTAGGATTCTAGAAGCTATAAGTCATGTTGCCATGACTATTGCCTATTTAATATGCATTACATGGTTATTACAGTGTCATTACTAAGACTGGAAAAAAAATTTATATAGTAACAATATGCTGACAATGTTTTTTGTGCTTTACAGTACTTATAATTTACACATAATATATGAATTATAAAAATAAAAAAGATAGAATATATTGTCGCTGTCCAAAGAAAAACAAGTATCTCCAAAATGGCAACTTTACAGGAGAGGCCAAAAACCTTATTGAACTTTAATGTAAGTCAATAGAACCAGACGTCTTTCCAAACAGTTTTGGGCCATTTAAGTTGGTCCATTCATCATGAAATTCTCGCTCATTGTAAACAGCAGCTGATGGGTTCAAATGATGCATAAAAGTAAAAATGGACAAAAGTGGAGATGCATGTTTTTCATTGGACAGTGACGATATATTAAGTGTCATTAATAACTGTGTAATTACACATGAAGCAACACTGTAGCTACTACAGACGTAGACACTGTTAAAGATGGCTTAATGTAATACAGAAATAAGCTGTGTATAATAATAACAATAAAAACAAAACCACCCAACAAAACAGGACCCCCTACCTGAGTCAAGCAAATGCATGGCTAATATCCCGCAAGGCCATCAGCCAAATTATATTTAGAGGCTGCCAAATTGGGTTTCATTGGTCACCTCTGTCACCTATCATGAAGCTTATTTTCTTCTAGTGTAGGAGTCTAATCATTTCATTAAGCCATAATTAAAAGTATGGAACTTTCAAAAACTTTCAAAAACACGTTCCTTAGCTGTCGTAAGAGCACAGGATGGCAACTGCCTTTGGTTTTCTTTGAACTTGGACAGCTCCGCGGACACAAGGGGATCAGGGTACAGTACATTGTCGGGGATGATAGAGTTTAAACAGATACCTTTGGAACCTTTGGCAGACTACGCTGGACAGCACTCACGGGAGACGTATGGATAAATCAACAGGCAGTAAACTGAAGCCGAGCTCCGGTTCCCCTGGACGGCCTCCACTGCTGCAGAAGAACTGTATAACGGAGGAGCTTACAGTGTGATATATATACTCATTGGTTTAGACATGCAACGTTCCTCTCACTGGATGTCAAATATAATACAACCAGGCATCTCCAATACATACATTCGGATAAGGCTTATTAGTGTGCAGTGTGCAACACCACTGTTACATCATTTGTCTTCTTCTTCTTTAACATCGTTCCAACTCTAGAATCTTGCGTCTCAATGGGAATAGTGTTTTTGTATATAGGTGTCACGCTTCCGGGTTTCCCCGACTCCCCCGGACTCCATTTCCCAGAGGGCTACACTCGCGGACGTCACTCCCACGTGCTCCTGATCTTCGTTCCTGATTCGATCCGGCTCTCAGGAATTTTAACACAGCTGATTTCAGTTCCAATTAACACACACATATAAGCCCCATGTCTTTTGGAGTTTCTCTGCCAAGCTTTGCCAAACCTAGTTTGCAGTTCTGAGTGGTTCATTCTGATTTCACTTTGCTGGTTAAGACCTTGTTCTGTTTTCCAGACTTCTCTATTTGCTTATTCCCTATTTGACCTGGTATTCCTCTATGGTTGCCAACCATCACTTCCTCTCTCTGTACCTCTCTAGCCTTGCCCTTCTAACCTGTCTGCCTTGGCTGCTAGCTTCCCCTGGCTTCCGACCTGTGCCGGTCCCTGACTCTGACTTAGATATCCCCCCTCCTAAATTGTTGCTTGTATAGATTACACTTCCTTTGTTAATAAACTGCTAAAACTCTTTTAACCCCGCGCTAATCATCCCGGAGTCTTTTGTCCTGACAATAGGTTTATACCGTTTTCGTAAAGACTTAATTCAATTCTGAAAATATACCTGTTTTTGTCCACTAACTAGCTAACCAACTAGAATTCAAGATATTAAGACTATTCCAACTCTGGAATGTTTGGTCTGATTGGGAATGGTGTGCTTGTATACAGCTTTTTGATGTAGGGTAGTTATTTTCTCAAAAAATTATTATTCCTTAGTATTCCTTCCATACTCTCCCATTCATTTTTTTAAACCTTGGTTATCTATCTGAAGTAATCTGAATCATTTCACTCTGTCAGGGACAAAGAACTCGGCACAATGCAAGCAGAGCCAGGAAACAAGCAGGCTTTAATAAACCGATCGAAAATATCAAACAACAGCAAAGTAAGATACAGCAGCATATAAGGGCTACACAGAGACACAAACGAGGTACAGGCTAGAGTCAAGAAACCAGAGAATCAGGCAGAGAGGCAGACTAAACCGGAAGGGGAAGCGAGAGGTGAAATCCAGGGGGAGAATAGAAGTCGAGCAACCAAGTTACAGGTAGAAGGCAAGGAGACGAGGTCAAGAGAAAAGCAGGGTCGGTACACAGGTAGAGTAATATAGAGAAACGGGGAGAGAGGCTGGCAAAGCTTTGCAGGGGAGGAGTGTATAAATGGGGCTTATGTAGTGTGACTGACAGCTGAAGCAATCAGTAGACTGGTGACGAGGACCGAGGAGGATTGGTGGGGAGTGCACATGTGGGCGTGACATTACTGGGCTGTGCACTCTGGGAATTGGGGTCCGGAGGAGTGACTGAGTCAGGTAGACCCGCAGATGTGACACTCTGGCATCAATATTCAGACAGTCTTACATCTAAGAATTGGTCAGTTGGGCCAGATTTGGTGGATGCCTTCCCTGACACAATTCCGAGGAGAATTCCCTGTAGACTGGGATTTTAGGACTGCTGGTAGACCCGTATGATCGTACGCTTCCATACACCTGCTGATTCAGCTACTTCCTTCACACTATGGTCTTTGGCCACGCCCACATGCAGTCCCTCCTTTTAGCCAATCATTAACATCTGATCTGGAGCCATTTTCAACATATGGAACGAGATATGTAGTTATAGCCCCATCATCCTCATGCAACCCAATCTTAAACTCAAAACTCAAAAGGTGACATATTTATTTGTCTGGTGAGCTTATTTGAAAATTCAACTGTATCAACTATAAGCTACCATGTTTCCTGTCACTGTATAAAAGAAGCTCTATGCCGGCTTTATTGTTGGATGCACTCAGCCTCATGAGTATTCAATGGCAATTCAGTGCAATTAGCAAGGATTGAATGCTTAAATATTTTAATAAAAAAACAAAAAAAGTTTATGCAACCTGAAATACATTCATGTTTAATAGTGATATTGTAAAAACAAACATAAATGGAATTTTGCCTTTGTTAGATAATGCTTTTTTAAAATAATCACATGGCAACACTGGCAAATCCTTTTCCTTGAAGAGCTAATAGTTTTGATTCAGTGGAACTGATATTAATATGCGCAACTAAATCTTTTAAAAATCACCATCATACTCACGTAGGTCAATCTCGGACCGTAGCTGAGATTTCTCTGAATCAGCCATGCTGAAATAAAGTGCTCAGCCTTACAGACTGGCTATTACCTCAACAGAGCAAAGCCCTTAACACTCCCAGCCTCCCACAACCCAACACCTATTATTTAGTAGCTGGAAAAGAATGAAAACTGATTGCACTATTAAGCAGTAGGCTGTAAAAGAAGTCTGGACTACGAACAGACAGGGTTAAATCCAAATCTGTAATTCCAAGAATTTGTAATTGCTATGCGGTAGGGTTCAGGCTAACCCAGGTGGTCTTTAGGAAAGATTAAACAAGCCAGGAAGTGTGTTTTTTGGAGAGTAGTGGCTTCTTCCATGCTACAGTTCCATAAACACTATTCTCGTTCGGCTTGTTTGCCCGATGATGGACTCACGAACACAGACATTAGCCGGTGCAAGAGAGGCCGGTAGGTCCTTAGATGTTACCCTGGGGGGTTTTAGTGATCTCTCTGCTTCAGTCTTGGAGCCATTCTAGATATGCACTTGTACATAGAGGCTAAGGTTTGCCTTCGGCCCGATCAAGGGCATTCTCGTCTTTGCCAAACACTGATTAGATGTGTCAAGTGTTCGCTGTCAGTGATACATTCATACTGATGTGGTACCAGTATTAATATGTGGAACTGAATCATAAGAATAGCTGAATTTTCACTGTATCGCTGGGCTGGAATAAAGCACTCAGCCCTACAGACTTCGGTTCCTACTCCAAAAGAACATAGCCATTAACATTCACAGCTGCACGCATCCTAGGGCTTATTATTCAGAAACGGCATGCAAAATAACTGCATTATTATTAAGTTGCATTGCGTAATAGAAGCCCAGACTCATCGGTGGAGGCGTGAAAGTAAATGTGATGGTTTTTATTAAAAATCTGTAATTCTGTGAACAATGCTTTTCATAATCTGAATCTTTAAATCTATTTCAATCTGTACATGTCAGTATGAGTCAAATCTACAGTGTTCCCGGGTTAGAAGAACTCCACGTGAGCAGCTAACAAAAAATTACACCCAGTCAAACGCCACACTGCTTGAATAAGCCTTTTTCTGAAGCATGTACTTGACAAGCCCATTATCCAGCAAAGCAGTGCTCATTTGCCTGTTCGTTACCTGGCCAGCTGCTCCTCAGCCTCCTACGGGTGGGTTATTTATGGCTGTGACCCTACTCGGAGAGGCTAAGGTCAGGCAGACACCAGGCTAATTCTCAGCTAGAACATTACTAGGTGATGTTAGGGCTCTATGCCAATGAGATACACTACGTAAGTTGGGTGGGGAGGGGGCCTTTTATGGTAGCCGTGTTGAAACCGGAAACCCTGATAAGTCCAGAGTCTTTTCAGAAGACAAGATGAGTAGCCTCGACTTGTAGCTAAACTATTGTTAGGCCAATGGCAGCAACGGCAACTGTAGCTGAACCTTCACTACATGATCTAAAAAAACGATAAGCATCAGTGGTTATACACCAGCCCATCACCGGACTCCTGGTGGTTTTGTCATGAGGGTGCTAACAGTAGGTAATCAGGCAAAGGGAAAGTATTACACATGAGGCTATGAATAGGAACCCAGAATCAAAGATCTCCTCGGATACCAACGCATGATGACAACATAGCTACACTTACTGGAAGCGAATGAAACTCGTGGGTAGGTTGGACATCATGAGACATGCAAATTATTCAAGTTTCATGCTCAGCCGTGCATGTGATATAAGCAAGGATGGGCCTTATCACTGTACCTGACCGACCCAACAGCCACCATTGCAGACATGCAGTGATCGTTGGTGCCCTCCATGAGTCATCCTGTACCATTGGCAGACGGCTGCACCATGCAGGACTACATGCACACAGACCGTTACCACGACTGTCCTTAACACCACGTCACCATCACCAAAGACTGCAGTGGTGTCGTACCAGACTGTCATGGAGTGACTCAGAATGGCAGCGGGTCATCTTCAGTGAGGAGTCCCGCTTTTGTCTTGGTGGAGGTGACCAACGAATTCCTGTTTCGTCACATGGACATCTCCCATGTCACCATAACTTCTGATTGAGAGCTCAACCTAGAAAATCAAGAAAACCTGATAAAAAAAGGGGCAAAAAAATCAGACAAAAATCAATTGATATTTATTGTCCTCAGAAATTGTTTACTCAAACAATACATGGGAAAACACAGTGCTCATAATCATACAGCATTTTACACATTCACGTTTTTAAATATTTACATATATTTGGCTAACAGATCAACTATATATATATATTTATTTATTAATTATTTATCATTTTTGTTACGATTCATAGCTTTCGTTGACTTCACTGTTTGTTATGTCATGTACTCATATCATACTGTTTTAAACACGTTTCTAAATTCATTTATATCAAATTTGGCAGGTACTGGACACGCTTCTAGACGTAGGCCACATCCATGGTCAGACACTCTAACATCAAAGCCTTGTGCAGTTGGGCCAGATTTGGTGGACGCCTTGTCTGGCACAATTCCAAGGATTTTACCCACTGCTGGTAGACCCATATGACCATACACTTCCATACACCTGCAGATTCAGCTACTTCCTTCACACTATGGTCTTTGGCCACGCCCACATGCTCAGTCCCTCCTTTTAGCCAATCATTAACATCTGCTCTGGAGCCATTTTCCACACATGGAACGAGACATTCCCTGCACTGTAGCACCTCTTCTCAATGTACGGATCCCGTTACTCACACCCCACAGGTATTTATAGCCCCATCATCCACATGCAGCGCCATCTGCAGGAGCCTGAAGCTACTACCACCTTGCACACACAAGGTGTTAAATTTTTTGTCCTAACTGAAACTCTTTACAGTGCACTGAATACACAGCTCCATTTATGTAGGGGTAAAAGTGGCATTTCCCTTTTATCTGTTATTCAGTGTGCAGCGTGTCTTGAAAGGGTACAGGAAGAAGAATTTGGAGCAACACCTGAAAAAAAAGAAGTGCTTTCCCTTTGATCTCCCTCTCTGTGTGACAGATGTGGGGAGACAGGGACTGGGGCATTGAGCGAGAGCAAGCGAGCGAGCCGGAGAGAGAGAGAGAGCGAGGAAAGACAGCACACAGGGAATTTATGTCCCAACAACCTGCTGAGGTCCAGCGTGATATGATTTGAAGTGAATGAGCGCGCGCACACATATACATACACATCGACACATGCATGAAGGCCTCACCTGAGGGTTGAGGGTCGAGGGGCGGATGCCCTGCTGGGAAATGTCGTCCCTATGTGTGTCTCCACTGACGTGCAGATTGTGCAAATCAAAGTGTGTGCGCGTGCCTCCGAGTTGACCCGGCGCACTTTGCCTGTATTATATGCGCCACGACAGACGAAGATGACTGATACAGGAAGTGACTCTCTCTGTCCGGAAACGCTCCCCTTGGGCGGTAGATGGTCTATTAGGGTTACAGGCAGATTTGGAGCTCTAATGTAGTAGTGGAAGGAAGGAACACAAATGCACTGCAAAGGATTATCCCTGGCCTCTGAGACCTCATGCCGTGTTATAGACCTCTGAAGCCGTGCATCATTCTGCAGTCGGCGTCTTGCCCGTAGTAGCAAATCCAGGTCTGAGTAGATTTTCTCCATGGGAAGTAATAAATGGAATTATCCAGATGTGTTTTTTGCTGTGCATATTTACCCCGGCCTACTGGACTCTCCCAATTATTATGGGGTCATTTGGCAAGCTAGTTGGTTGTTTGGCAAGCTAGCTAGCACTGAAACATAACGAATAAACTGTACTCCGCCGCTGTGAGCTACCATGTTTAACAAACCTACCATATTGAGAGCTGAAGCATGAAAAAAAAATCAGACAACATTTATTGGCCTTACACATTGTTTACTCAATCAATACAAGGGAAAACACAGTGGTCATAATCATACAGCATTTTATACATGCAAGTTTATATATATATTCAAAGCTTTCGTTGACTTCACAGTTTGTTATGTCATGTACTTATACTGTTTTAAACACATTTCCAAATTCATTTACATTGAATTTGGCAGGTACTGGACCAGTTTCTGGATGTAGCCACATCAGCGTTCAAAAGAATTGTGCAGTTGGGCCAGATTTGGTGGATGCCTTTCCTTGACACATCCCCAATCCGAGGATTTTAGCCACTGCTGGTAGACCCGTATGACTGTACGCTTCCATACACCTGCAGATTCAGCTACTTCCTTCACTCTATGGTCTTTGGCCACAACATGCAGTCCCTCCTCTTAGCCAATCATTAACATCTGCTCTGGAGCCAATGAGACATTCCGTGCACTGTACCATCTCTTCTCAATCTATGGATCCCATCACTTACACGCCGCAGGTATTTGTAGCCCCATCATCCTCATGCAGCGCCATCTGCTGGAGCCTGAAGTTACTGTCACCTTAAAAACACAAGGTGTTTAATTTTTCTAAGCATGGTATTAACTGCAGAGTGACAGCATGACTCCGGTGCTTCTCTACTGCTGAATTTAAGAAGACTAACCGAACTCGAGTCAGCTCCACTGGGCAAGCCTTGTACCAGTTGATATATCGGCCTCACCTTTGTTGAGTTCCGAAGGAGCCGATACCAAAAGGTAATGTCAAAACACCACAGACTACTGATTGATCAGAGAGAATTTTCACCATCACCCTGAACACATGCACTACTCTCCCACTTGGGTCGCCTTTAAGCAACCAGTATCATCTTGTCCTCTGAGCCCTGATGCCTGAGACCCTTTTTCCCCTTGTCTCTACTGATGACATCATTATTATATTGTTGTAATGCTAAAACCACTGGCATAAGTTTGCATATGGACGATAGTGACATATCTCTAAGAATATTCTGGCGACAACTACACATCACTCACAATATCTCTTGCTGTAGATCTTTCCGATGTGCTTCAGAGAGGCCAAGAGTCACCATTAGGACAAATTTAGGCATGCTAGTATTCGAATGGCTGAACTGAGTCTGCTAGACAACGGATCACGTCATGACCTGGATGTTGTTGGAAGAGGAGAGGTAATGGGTGGGTTGTTGTGTTCCAATGTAAACTGGTGCAAATGCAGGCTGGTTGCTGGATAAGATAAGATAAGATAAGATAAGATCATCCTTTATTGATCCCACAGTGTTGAAATTTACAATGTTACAGCAGCACAGAGGAAAGAACAGAAGTGTCAGGATAAATAGTAGAAATAGAAATAGATTCCTGAGTTTTATTGCACATAGTCGAAATGGACTATTGTAGAAATAGACTAGGGTAGAAATAGACTAGTGTAGTAATAGACTACTGTAGAAATAGACTACTGTGGAAATAGACTAGTGTAGAAAGAGACCACTGTAGAAAAAGACTAGTGTAGAAATAGACTACTGCAGGAATAGACTAGTGTAGAGACAGACTACTGCAGAAATAGACTAGTGTAGGAATAGACTTCTGTAGAAATAGACTAGTGTAGAAGTAGACTAGTGTAGAAATAGACTACTATAGAGATAGACTACTGTAGAAATAGACTAGTGTAGAAGTAGATTAGTGTGAATAGACTACAGTAAAATAGACTGGTGTATAAATAGATTAGTGTATAAATAGACTACTGTAGAGATAGACTAGTGTAGAAATAGACTAGTGTAGAAGTAGATTAGTGTGAATAGACTACAGTAACATAGACTACTGTAGAAATAGACTAGTGTAGAAATAGACTAGTGTAGAAGTAGACTAGTGTAGAAATAGACTAGTGTAGAAGTAGACTAGTGTAGAATAGACTGGTGTAGGGATAGACTAGTGTAGAAGTAGATTAGTGTGAATAGACTACAGTAGAAATAGACTGGTGTATAAATAGACTAGTGTATAAATAGACTAGTGTAGAGATAGACTAGTGTAGAAATAGACTAGTGTAGAAGTAGACTAGTGTAGAAATAGACTAGTGTAGAAATAGACTAGTGTAGAAGTAGACTAGTGTAGAAATAGACTAGTGTAGAAATAGGCTACTGAGGGGAGCGCCTGTTATACAGTCTGACGGCCGGAAGGAAGGATGTGTGGTACCTCTCCTCCACACAACTTGGGTGCAGCAGCCGGGCACTGAAGGAGCTGCCCAGTGCTTCCAGAGAGTGGTACATGGGGTGGGGCAGGTTCTTCAGCATGTGTTTGAATTTGTCCTCATTCTCCTGTCCCCCACCACCTCCACTGGGTCAAGATGACACCCCAGGACAGAGCTGGACTTCTTGATGACTCTGTTCAGTCTCTTTTGTTTTGGATAGCACTTCCGTGGGTTCTAAGAAGCCTGAACGGAATCAGTTTAGAAACCAGGACTCTAGTTCAAGCCAAAGTGAAACCTGAACAAAACCAGGGTTTGTTTAATTCGAACAGGTCTACCAGTGGTTGGTTCTTTTGTAGAGTTTCTCCTCTGCAGACTTGCTCACGACGATTAGATCTAGACTAGGGTCTCTGGAAACAACGTTAATCCTGAAAGTCACTGTATAAACAACACTGAATCAACCCGACATGCGGTACACTCAAACATGCTCATTGCTGGTTGCCTAATTTTTGAAAGCGACAACATAGAAACTTTCTAAACGGTGGCACTTCACATACTAGTGTTTTGTCCCCGCCCCCCGTTCTAACACACCTGATTGCACTTGTCAAGTAATTATCAGGCTCTTCATGGGGTTCGTGTAGTGTGCGAGAGATCACCAGGAATGGTACAGGAGTGACAACACTTGCTATTGTCATGCTGTTGGTACATTTGGAAAAAAGACTTGTGAAATTCATTCCATGTTCACCTGCCTTTCTCTCAGAGAGTAATTTCGCTTTATTAACGGCCTGAAATTGCTGGTCCAGCATGAGTTTTCAAGCTTTTCCAGTCCTTTCCAGCACTTGCATGATTGATGCTCAAAGAGTTATGTCAACATAAGAATGCACTTTTATTCGATAACATATGCGTAAACCGTTTGGCTTTAGGGTGTTGTAAACGAAGGCCATATTTCACTGCCAAGCCACGTGATATATTATCCTAATACGTATAAATTGTATCGCTATATTGGAGCATTGCAGGAAGTGAGTGTTATTCTACGCAAGGCTGGCTAGTCTATTCTCGGGCTCAAGTGCATGCGAGCACGTGTGTATGTATATGCTGGTGCCAGTAACAGATGCTGGGAATTGTTAGCATTTGTCGCAGAGTGTCGGAGCCCATATGTGTCTTGCCGTGCAGTCAAGTGGCATGAAAATTCGCTTAAAGAATCGCGCGTGAGCAAGATTCGCAAGGACACGCTCAACAACGAGCATCTCTCGCAAGTCCTCCAGAGCCGCATAATGGAAATTGTTTTGGGCTGTGATGTGTTACTCTTGTGCAGACAAGTGTGAACGCTCACATTGACTCCCTCAAACAACCGGATCTCATTGGGCTGTGTAAAGACGGCATTATGCTCTCTTTCGCCCACCCGTGCTCTCGCTCCTACGTATTAGCCGTACGATCTGGGAGACCTTGCTTCGGAATCCAGTTATTACACATCAGTGGAGGACGACTATGAATGCGGGGAAGCCTACCGAAGCTTGAGTCAGTGTGTGTACGTGTGCGTATGTGCCCATAAAGAACAATCATCAATCTCTCTGAAAACAAAGCGCAGTCAGCAGGAGACCCCTCTGCTTTTTGAATGGGCTGAAGTAGCAGCGAGACTCAATTAGCCGGCTTGCTGAATTGCATTGCACTCCCTGACACGCCATGCTAGCCCCCCCCGACGTACGGCAAACAATACAGCCACGTGAATTTCTGTCTCATGCCTTGTTTCTCCCTCTGACCTCTGTCTGTGAACCAAAGGCCAGGAAAAAATAAAAGCACACCGACCACACGGAAAGATTTCTCAAGACTGAACGAGAGAGAAAGAGAGAGAGAGAGTGAGCTCCCCAGTGGATTAGTGTGCATTAGCCAAATTAGCATTCCCATGGTCCTCCATTAAAACACGCACCCGCCTCAGATCCGGCTCCTCCAGCTGTCTTCCTCTCCGGGTCCCGGTCTGCCTCACTGGTCCCTGTGTGTTGGACAATGCCCCCTCGCTGTAATTAGCTCTGCCAGTCAAGTGTCTCAAATTGGATTAGCCGCGTTTCTTTCTCGGGTTGCTGGGATCAGTGGAATTTTCGGCGCCAAGCGAGCTCCAGATTGGCGAAGCCGGAGAGGCAGCCAGCAGTTGTGAGAAGGCCAAAGTATGGAGTCCAAGGCTGGCTAGAAAACCCCCTGCTGGGCTGACCTGCTGGGGTGCCCCACAATAATCCACCCCAATCTCATTATTCCAGCAAAGTAGAAACTTGGGATTAGCATTGTGCCTGCGTCTCAGATCCACAAGGAACTGCTGTGCTTGCTGTATCGCGCGCCACCGACGAAGAGCGCAAACACTTGACGAGATGATAATTATCAAACCCTCGCGTCTGTTAGCCCAAAAGCATCTCCATCCAAACAGTTCCAATTTATTTCTTGCCTGCGTACATGTAGAACAAACATGGAGGGTGGAGGTGGGGTGGTTGAGATGCAGCACTGCTATAATAGAGTGCTCCTCGACATCAATTTTTGTTTATTCAGCCACAGTGGAAAATCCTCAGAGCACGCCGGCAGTAGACAAATGGCTCTCATTCTGAGAAACGAAAATAATCAGCATTCAGTCTGTCACGGTGAATGGGGGGAAAGCATGGCGGAACAATGGAATCAACGCGTGAATTAGCTTTGTATTAAAGCGCTCTTTCCGTATGCTATGCCCATCACGGATCACGTACGGGCGCAGATATTGAAACACCATACCAGAGCTCAAACAGCGACCAAGCGCCTGCCTTTTTGGACATAAATGCGGTTGTGTGAATTTCAGTCAAGCACCCCGAAATGCCTTATCGAGCCTGGCAGCGCGGCTGGGCTAGGCTAATAAACTCGTCTTGGGTAATATTCTCCCCCAATCAGAGTGGTGCCGCAGGCGGAGGGCAGAGGGAGTCGTGGGCAATCTTCGGCTGGATTTGATCTGTGGAACAGCCGTGAAAGCGGCCTCCCCTCGCGTCCAGCGGGGCCCGGACCCCCCCGGAGGCAGTATTTACATGGTAATTAGCGCACACTAGCGCTCTCTATCTAGCAGCGGGTCTCCGGCGCTATTGATCAGCTGCGGCCTTTTCTGCGTGGCCAAACAGGCATGAAGTAGCCCACTCCAAAAAAATTACAGCATGTCAAGAGCCGGATTGGACAGCCGCGCTGTCACCCGGAGCTATTTAACATAGCTATTCAAGCTCAAATTAATCAGGTGAGTGAGCGGGAGAGCGAGAGAGCGAGCGGGAAAGAGCTAGCGAGCGAGTAAGCAAGCAAGAGAGCGCTTATTAAGCATGTCTCTATTATCTGTATTCGGTCTCAAGGCCGCTTTTTCACGTGGTTAATGGAGACAACCTGCTGCCACTCCAGAGCTGAAGCATTCTCCTCCTCTTTAGGTCATGGCTCCCGTTCTGCCGCCGCTGCTCTAGCTTTGTTTAAAACCCGCATCCGAGCAGAGGCCCCTGAAAGGAAAGGGAACTCGGGGAAAATGGCACTTGTCTCTGCTAGGAAAAATAAAAACAGCCTTTTAATTTTCCCGGAGAAGGAATTGTCAGCTGTAAGTGTGTTTAATAGCTAATGCTTACCGGGTTCACCCAGCGGCGGGATAAACGCTCCGAGAGAAAGAGAGAAAATGGGTTCCGGTTAGCGTGGCTGAGGAGGAACTCTTATAAACCAAGGACAAGGTCCTTGCGCCATAAATCCGAGACCTGTTTGCGACATCTCAAAGTCGATTGGGGGGCCCGTACGGCAGATTCTAAAAGTTCTCGGCCGTTAAATTCCTCACTGAAAGCGACGTATTTCGGAAAGCGCTGGCTGATGCCTCGGAGAGTGGGGAACCAAGGTAACGAGATTAGTTACTGTGGATTTGGAGCTCGAACATTTCATATTGGTGGAGGTTCGTTGTGCGTTTGATCACCTAACACACGATTACGTTTTCCGCGTGCGGATTAGTTTTCCGACGAGGGGCCTTGTACGCTAGGTGTGTCTCGGCACACTAAGAGGCTTAGCGGAGAATGTGTTCGGTATAATAGCTTTAGTTTTCCCTGGCGTTTTTACGTTGAGAGAGAGAGAGAGCGAGAGAGAGAGAGAGAGAGAGAGAGAGAGAGAGAAATCAGATTTTACTCCAGAGTTTGTCATACGCAGCGCGATTTGTCGTACATGCGCAAATCCGTGCTGGATGTAATGCGCTCCAGTCTGGTCTTAAACCTCTTAAGAGAGTTTTACTTTAGCTGCATGGGGCTCGCTGCCTTTGAACTTAGCAGACATGCTAGTTAGCCTTGGATCATGCTGAGGGTAGAGGCAAAAAGACACCTATCCCCTCTCTCTCTCTCTCTCTCTCTCTCTCTCTCAGAATTCAGCTGCAAGGCCATGCTTGTCCCTGTTGCTGCTGCCGCTCCTGCTGCTCCTGCTGATATTGCTGTGATATATACAGAATAATAGACTGCGGCTATGCTGATATTTCCCCGATATGTAATTTTGGAGTGTATGGAGTAATGATGTGAGCTCTCTCTCTCTCTCTCTCCCTCCCTCTCCCCATTTACTGTGGCTAGCCTGCTGGCTCAGCATAAATAACAATGGTCTGGTTCTAAAAGCAAAACTCCATGCATTGGTAATCAGGCTCAGTATGCGGCGCAGCCATCGCCGGCTAGGTTTTATTCATTGTGTGCCCATTACTGGTGTAATTATGATGGTCACGTACCAAAAACCAAAAAGCTGTAATGATAATCATTACCTCTCTGTCCTCCTTCCATCCTCCATCTCCGCAGCCCACTATGTCAGCATCTGAGAGCAGATTGTTATGTTTTTACACTAGTAGGCTTGAGCATTAAGCATGTTCCTAGCCCGGAGCCCGCCTCGGTGATATAGGCATGTCGCTTCATCCGGTCCGAAATAGACAGACCATTACTGAGCAGCACGAAGGCAGAAACCCGCTAACGGAAGTGTCTGTAATGCATGGAGGACGTTCCTCTTTGTGGGGTGAATTAGTTGGGGTGTAGTTGCTGGGGGGCTGTTCATGATACCTCACACAGACCTCCTTTATCTACCCAGCAAATAGATTCTTTGTAGCTGTGATGCAATGCTGGCTTATCCTCTACTGACTTCCGTACATACGAGCCCACATATATTTACACATATTAGCAACCACCTGGAATAGCATGCCAATGATCACTATAGACACCACCTGGAATACTATAACAACACCCTAGGAACACTTTGGCGGCCACATAACAACAAGCCAGAACACCCAAACAGCCTAATAGCAACCACCTGGAATTTCTACATAAGCCCAATTAGGTTAGCAAAACTGTTACTAAGACTTCCTATGAACCCTGTATTCATAAGGTGTCATATGGCATACATAATGCCTAATAATGCCAAGCATAAGCTTATTTGGTTAAGTTATGCTTAAGTTATAATTACATGCATAAGGCTTTATACAAAAATGGTATGCAGCTTTATTTTAATCACAGGTTTCATAATGCATTATAACAGCTGTTCATATGAGCATTATAAGCATGAATGTTGTACTAAGTCAGCTATAACTTTTAAGATGCTCTGCAGAGCAGCGTATTCACATTGCATGTCCTCTATTACTAGGTAGACAATCTCACTTCACTTAGAGCCCTAAAGACCACTTATAATGCTTTATGAGCTGTAATAGACTGACATAATATTTATTAAACATTTAAATTCTGTTAAAAGAAATCTTCACTTCATACACTCTATAACCTGTTGCCTTACATGCTGCATAACAGCATTAGTGTCTACTCAAAGTGTTATAAGGTGTTATGTAGGCTACATGATGCTTCATACCTGCATTTATAGAGCGTTATGAACACAGGATTCATAGGAAGTGTCCTGAAACTGTCGTTTCCTTCCTGTTAAAATGGACGTCTTTCAGCTTGCACTGTTTATATTAGAAGGAAATGAATCTTCTCCGGAGGTCCGAGACCATCGTTTATGAAACGCTTAGTCCTGCGTCATATGACCTAATGCTCAGCCTCCCATGTGAATGCATGTGAGAGTGATGCTGGGTAGCTGGCATTAGCGCAGCCGTGCTCTGGAGGGTAATCCAGGACATCTCGTGCCCGGGGGGAGCGGTGCAGATTATTTTCAGAAGCCTCCTGATGAGTCGTGTGTGTTTACCCTTTTAAACTGGCAGTCTAGTCACACACTAACCTGCAGGGCCTTGGGCCGATCCGCACCGCGACCCGATTGGGAACAAGCAGCCGAGCATGCTGCTGTCAGCTCCGCTTTACAGAGGAAAGCATTCGGTCATGGCATGGAGAGAAACACAGGATTCACTCTGTGTGCCACTCGGCTTCTCCTTATCTCCTCATTCTGCCTCCCTCTTCTCTCTCCTTCCTCACTGTCTTAATCTCACTGTCTGATCTATCCATCTATCCGACATTCGTCCATCCATCCATATCTATCTATCTATCTATCCATACCTTTATCTATCTATCTACATTCCCGTCCCTCTGTCAATCTACCTATCCAAACATCCGTCCATCTATCCATACCTCTGTCTATCTATCTACATTCCCACTCCTCTCTCTCTCTCTGTCTCTCTCTCTCTCTCTCTCTCTCTCTCTATCTATCTATCTACATTCCTGTCCCTCTATCTATCAATTCATCTATCCAATGTCTGACCGTCCGTCCATCCATCCATACCTCTATCTATCTATCTATCTATGTCTTTTTCTCTCTCTCTTTCTGTATTTGTCCACGTATCTCTCTCTGTCTTCTTTCTCAGAGTGTCTCTATCGTGTTCATCTTGGTCTTTCTGTTTTTCTTCCTCTCCAAGTTCCCTTGTTTGTCCTCTTCAGTTTCACTGTCTGCATAATTTCTTAGACTCTCTATCCCTCCTCTCCTTCCCTCCCTCTCCCTCTCTCTCCCCGAGGTTATGGAGCCGTCTGCTGAAACGTCCCCGCCGTCTCCTCCACTGCAGGGCATCTGCTGGAGAGTCTGTTTTTTTGACGGAAGCACCATTTAGTCATCGCTTTGATTCTCCCGGTAAGAAACATCCAGAACTTTCCGCCAAAGTGGCGCGGCGCCAGAGAACACAGCGCTCACCGGAGGCGGAACGCACACTTCTCATCAGCTGGAAGTCTGCACAGGTATTCTGCACTCTGCGTTCCTCTGTATCCGTGTGCCTTCCAGGGTGCTCCGCTGTCTCTTCCCTTTTCCGCAGGCACTGACTTGCCATGCACGTTCGGCTTCCGTGTATAAGCTGGCTGGGCCGTTCGGTACGTCACAGCGTATCTCAAAGTCTCTGTGAGTAGATGTGAAAGGCTTCGTTCTGTCACTCAGATCAGAGAGCGGCGCAGTGAAGGCCCGCAGCCCTGAGACGAGATCTGATCAATGGCACACAGGCGGAACACACTGTGGCGTTTTACTACTTGACAACAAAGGTCAGCTTTTTCAATGACAGCGTGTTGTCACAGAAGCGGAGCTGTGAAGGTTACACCTTAACGTCTTCACGTGTGAAGTCTTGATCGCATGTGAACTGAGGACGAGAGTTTATTTATTTGTTGATTAATGTTGGTAACAAACTGACTGTAAATTTGCAGCAGGTGTTGGGTTGCCAGATCCTTACTGTAAGTAGTATTTGCTGTCCACCGACTGTAATAGCTCCACCCAGAAGGAATCAACCGACTGGAATGAAATTTGGTGGGTAGGTTCGCCATCATGAGACATGCCAATGATTCAAGTTTGATGCTCAGCTGTGCATGTGACGTAAGCAAGGACGGGTCTTATCGCTGTACCCGACTGACTCAACAGCCACAATTACGACTAGTCAGTGAGCAGTGATTTCCTCCATGAGTCATCCTGTTAGTGCAGCACCATCGGCAGACGGCTGCACCACGCAGGACTACATGCACACAGACCGTTACCACGACTGTCCTTAACACCACGTCACCGTCACCAAAGAGTGCAGTGGTGTCATACCAGCTTTGGCTTTTGGCAAACCCGATGCCTGATTTTCTGTTTCTGTCTTGTCATGTCCAATGGTGCCCTTTGTTGTTCTGTTCCATGTGCTTCTGTTTGTTTTGGTTTTTTGCTCTTCCTGTCTCCGCCCTCTTGTCAGGCCCCTCACCTGTCCCTTGTTTCTAGCTCCGCCCCTTCCCAGGTGTCTCTTGTTAGCCCTTGTTGTTTTATACTCCATGTTGTGCTCTTTGTTCTTGCTTGGTGTTTTGTTCCTCTGTCGGTGTTTTGTTTCCATGCCAGTCGTTGTCTCCTTGTCCGTTGGTTTTGTCTCCCTGCTGGTCTTTGTCTCCATACTGGTTCAGTGTCTCCATGTTGGTCGTTTGTCTCCCAGTCCGTTGCTTTAGTCCATGTCAGTTGGTTCTTGGTATCTTGTGTTTTGGTCGCTGTGGTGTTTTGTTTCTTGTTTTTTTACCAGTGCATTTGGCTTTAGATTCATCTTGTTTGTTTTGTCATTAAAACTTGCATTTGCAACCCGTCTCCTCGTCATGTCCCTTGTAACACCCGAATGCACTCACTCTTTTCAGCCAATCATTAACATCTGCTTTGGAGACATTTTCCACACAACGAATGAGACAATCCCCGCACTGTAGAACCTCTTCTCAATCTATGAATCCCGTCACTCACACCTAGTGTGGCCATGTGCCCGGTTTGAGCCTGGACAGTCCAATATTTCAACTCCCAGTCCTCTGTCCTAAACCTGGACCGACACCTATTAGTCCTCTTTTCGGGATGAACTATTTGAATCGTTCACACGACAACAATATAATGTGGTCTAT
>JAMWET010000700.1:0-21923 GCA_024036415.1 Prochilodus magdalenae
ATCTCACATGAACACATATTCTAGTACCAACCCAGCATGTCAAAGTATCAGTGACTGTGTCAAGGCCCGGTGGCGCCCCGTGTTCTCCGACTTCGTGTGAACCAGAGAGGGAGGCCAGTGGCCTCTAGCTTATACAATCTGCGCTCTGCAACAAACACCTGTTTCTCAGTCTGACTGGGGTGGGGGAACCCCAAAAAACAATTGTGTCATTATTCACGGCCCAAAAAGGCAGTCTAAACACATCCCCCCTTCCTCCTGTGCGATCCGCCCCCCTGCCTGCTCCCAGGGCCTAAAACCACAACCTAGGGATTCAGGCATGCATGACACTAGCCCGGGTTTGCCTATTGGTTTTGTTTTGTTTGCTTAAAGCAGCTTTGGCCGCTGAGTCATATGTCTAAAGGGGTTCACGTAGAGAATTTCATCAATCAGCATTCTAAGGGTCATGCGGTTTGGATATGCGTAATTGTTTCCAGAATTGTTTCTGTTTTAGCGTCCATTTGTTGAATTGTACTGTCTTAGGAATTGTGTTTGCCGACTAGCCCCATCTTTTCACATTGCTGCAAAAGTCATGCTAAGACAACTAAGGCTACGTGCATCAGCTCAGTGCTGATAGAGGGGCGGAAGCTCAAGGTTTGAAGTTTTTTTAGGCTTATTGAACGTGTTGGGAGAACTGGGGGTTGGACGGAAGTCTTCTTTTTTTTTTGAATTATTCCAAAGTACGCACGGCATACTTTTTGTTCAATGAATTAATGCATGCAACGATAGCTATTCTTTTGGTTTTGACAAGTGGCTATGGCTAACGTCTCCTACAAGAGTCTAGGTCAAGTCTTTGTTTAAAAAGTGAATTCAATGTTAATCCTAATCCCTCTTCAAAGTCCAACATTCAGAGCAGCGTGGAGGCAAAGCTTCGGGCTCCCCGGCTCTGCTCTAGCCCCCGGGCTGCGGGGCTGCATGGCAATGCAACAAGTGATTAATATTTCATTAGGTTTGGGCCATTAATCTGAGCAACGTGCTCACAGTTGTGGGGCCTCGAATGCAAGGGCAGCCACTGGGACACACATCTCCCGTGTTTGATCAAGCCCACCTCCGTGTTGTCTACTGTTGCTTTGGCTGGGCAACTTTTTAAAGCTCTATGGTAGCATCACATCTGTATAATATATGTAAATAGTACACTTATTGGGATTTATCGGTTTTTCTACAGGCATTGTCATACTGCTCACTTAGCTCGGCAAGTTAGAGGTGTTATATCTATTTCTCTGTATACTTTGTTAGCCCTTGTTTACCTTGTTCTTCATGGGTCAGACCCCCACTGGACCACCACGAGGGCAAGGTATTATGTGGGTGGTGGATCATTCTCAGCACTCTCATTGACACTGACATGATGTTAGTGTGTGTTGTTTCATGAATGATTAGATCAACTAACTTTCATGTTTGCCTGAAAGTGTAACTGTGCATTGTCTTTGGCACGCCTGATGCCCTTCATAAGCTTTATATCCAGTGTTTGATATAACACTTTGTGTATAAATGCCATGATGATAAAATCAATGCTGATCGCTTCTGTAAGTATTATTTTTGTCCCATTTTCTCTGTGCTAAGATAGAAAATCTGCTAGCATGGCTGTAGCTTCCACTGATGTCCGTGGGTTGAGTCCTTTACCAATCAGTGTTACAGTGTTATCAGTCCTAATGTTACTAGACTTATAATTAAAGCTCTGAGCCTGTAACGTTCCCATAGAACATTCAAAAAGGATGAATGTTCTATGGAACTTTACAGGCTAGAGTTTTAACATTATAATCTCTATAACATTAGACTAACGATAACACGGTAACACTGATTGGTTTTAAAGGACTCAACCCAAGGCATCAGTGACAGCTAACAGGGTGGGTGATGGGGCTAAGGTGATACATTAGGCCATGCTAGCAGATTTTTATCTTAGCACAGAGAAATGGACAAATAATACTTACAAGAAGAATATTCAGCATTGGATTTTATCATCATGCATTTATTTTTTACACAAAGTGTATACCAACACTGTATTATAAAGCTTCTGAAGTGCATCAGCGTGGCCAAAGCACAATGCACGTTTTAGCACTTTCAGAAAACATGAAAGTTAGTTGATCTCTCATTTCATGAACCACACACACTAACATCATGTCAGTGTCACTGGAGTGCTGATAATGATCCACACCCCACATAATACCCTGCCCTGTGGTGGTCCAGTGGGGTCCTGACCATTGAAGAACAAGGTTAACAAAGGCCTTAACAAAGTTTAATACAGAGAAAGTAAAGAATATATATACCCTAGCTGAACTGCCCGAGCTTAAGTGGGGAGCAGTATGGAACAATGCCTTGTAAGAAAAACCCGTTAAATCCAAATAAGGTGTTATAATTTCCCATATAATATACAAGATGTGATGCTTAACCATAGAGGCTTTTTAAAAAGGTTTGGCCCCAGCCAAAAGCAAACATAAAAGAAACCAAAGGATGTTTGGGCTTGAATCAAAACCACTGTGGGGAATGATCGTTGTTGTTTGCCCCCAGATGAAACCTGCACCTTGCATTTTTCGAGGCCCCCACAAACCTGTGAGCACGGTGCCTCAGATTAATGGCCAAACCAAACTACAAAAAAAAATTAGGAAAATATTTAATCCACTTTTGTTTTTTTTTGCCATTTCCAATGGCAGCCGCACAAGCCCCGGGGGGGCTTAGAGTCAAGCAGCCCGGGAAGCCCGAAAGCCCCCTTTGGCCCTCCCCACGACTGCCCGTCTAGATGGTTTGGACTTTTGAAAGGTGGGGAATTATAGATTTTGAAAACATTGAAAAATTTCACTTTTTTTTACAAAGACCTTTTGACCTAGAACTCTCTGTAGTAGAAGACCGTTAGCCACTTGTCCCCCCCCCCCCAAAAACCAAAAGAAGTAGGCTAAATGTTGTTTGCAATGGCATATTTTCCAATTTGACAAAAAATTTAATGCCCGTGGGTCCCTTTGACTTTAATTTGCCAAAAAAAAAAGAGGACTCGCCGTCCAACCCCAGTGTTTTTTTTTTTTTACTTCCCACCCCCCGTTCAATTTAAGCCCTCAAAAAAAACCCTTCAACCTTTGAGCTTCCCGCCCCTCTCTAATAAGCAACTTGGGAGCTTGTGAAATTGGCCAAACAAGTTCCCGCCCTTTGTTTTTTTTTTGGTCTTAGCATGAACTTTTTTTTTTTTTTGCAGCAAGGTGAAAAAAGGAAATGCAGGCCCCTAAGTAAAGCAAACACAATTTCCTAAGGCCCCCAGTCCCCATTTCAAACCCGGACCCCCTAAAACAGGAGAATACAATTTTTTCCTGGAAAACAATTCCCGCAATATCCCAACCGCATGGAAACCCCCCCCTTATGAAAATGCTTGATTTGATGAAATTTTTCCCTCTCCGTAAACCCCTTTAGAAACATATGACCTTCATCGTCCCCCCCCAAAGCCTGGCCTTTTAAGCAAACAAACAAACACATAGGCCCAAAACCCGGGCTAGTGTGGGGTCATCCATGCCTCTGAATCCCTAGGTTTTGCTGGTTTTTTAGGCCCCTGGGGAAGCCTGTCATGGGGGGGCCCTGGGATCGGCACATGAATGAAGGGGGGCATGTTTTGGTTTTATACCCCCTTCTTTTTTTTTGGCCGTGAAAATAATGACCACAATTGTTTTGGTCCAGGGTCAGACTGAGATACAGGTGTTTGTTGGCAAGAAGCTTGCACGACCTGTAAAAAGCTCTAGAGGCCAATTTGGCCCCTTTCCTCTCCTGGTTTTGTTCCACCGAAATGGGAGGGGGGGGGCTTTGAACAGTCTTTCTGATACTTTTTTTGACATGCTGGGGTGTACTCTAGACTATGTTAGAATATGTTGTTCATGGGAAGACAATTCCCTTAGCAACATGCCTAACCAGAAAGGCCACCCTTAGCCGTTATTATTTTAGCTGATAAGGCTTTCCTTGACAATCATGACAACCCAACTGTTTTTAAGTTTCCCCCCAGATCAGTTTTGTCAAAGCTCAAGAGTTTTAACTACCACAATGGTCCAAGCCACAGTTTTGTTGTAGGAACAAACCAAAACCCGTTTCAGTTGTTTTTTGGAACAACAACTACCCATTAAATTTGGAGGGTCCCCCCTTTAATGCTCCATACCTCTCATTTTTTTGCAAAAACATAGGTTATTTTTTTTTTTTGCCTAAAGAAACGAAACCAATTCCGAAAAGGTTTCCCACCTGGGAAAGTGCTTTTTAGGCCTATGGAAATTGCTTTTTTCATTTGATTGTCTCTTTCCAGGGGGCTTTTTTTTTTAATTTTATTTTTATAAAAGTCCAAAGTAACAGTTGGAAATTTTAAACATTCATGTTTTTTTTCTTTTTGGCACCATAATTTTTCCCCCCAGGTGAAGACGCATGGACAATCCTAGGGGCCAGGTTTTTTGGGGAGAATGACCCCACCACCTGTTTTTTTAAGGTTTTTAATGGTTTGACCATGAAAGCAAAAAGTTTCCCCTAAGCATTTTTTTAAGAAGCAAGAAAAAGGCAAACAACTATTTCCCAAATTTTTAAAATTAATTTTTTTTTCCACCTAAAAACCCCAGAATGCTCAAAGTCCAATTCAGCCAAGACTTTGATATTAAAGTGGCTAATGAAATGGAGAACCTTTTCTAAGTGAAAAGAGACCACTTAGAAGTTCCAATAGGTTTAACTCCCAAATCTTTTGCCGGAAGGATCCCTTTTTTTGTTGCGAAGACCTTTTTTTTTTCTCTCAACCCACCGCAAACCAATAAAATTATTCGCAGCTTATTTCATTGAGATTTTTTCGCACCCTAGCCCTGCCAGAAGGACGGCAATTGAATACATTTAAATCTTTTGGTGGCCACATTCATTTGGCACTACTTTGATTTGGCTCCTCTTTCCTGCAGTTCCCGCACCATACAACACTGCCATGTAACGGTAACCGTTTTTTTGGCAGTGGTTTGGTTTTTGATTGTGAAATTCCTAGGTTTTTTTGCCCTGTTTTGTTCCAGCTTAAGTTTTTTTTTAGTGCTGAGTGAACTGTTGAAATTTTTTAGCCCACATCAAATATATTTTTCCCTGACATTTTTTTCCTGAGGGAACTGTTTTTTTTTTTTTTTATGGTTTTGTGACTCCCCTTCTATGGTCATGCCAAATTAGCAAGGCTTTTGTGGATTTTTGTTCCGTCATTTTGGGCAATCCATCAGTCCCAAATTTTGGTCCTTTTCCCCATTGACAGTAGGTAGTGGGTTTTTTGGTCCAGTGATTGAAGTGGTTAACAGGTTAATCTGACAAACCATTAAGAAAATCAGGGATATCGTTTGTGCCGATGAAACCTACCACAATCCAAAACAACAAACATGATTTTTTACACCTAACAGTTTTTTTTTTAATTTTTTTTGTGATTTTCCTGTAAAAAGTTTTCCTTTTTTTTACCAACCAAAAAAACTGAAAAATGTTCACCCAAAAATTCAAACCCATTTTGTTTTTTCATTTGTTTTTATGTTCATTTTCATTCAATTGTATTGTCCCCCACTTGGTGAGGTGTCCTGAAAAGCCCTATCCCCCAGAAGCTCACAATCCCAAAAGAACCAAAAAATAAAAATCTTTGATTTTTCCAGAAATAAAGTATATAGAAAAACCACACAGACATCCCCTTTAAATGCAATTGAAAAGTGTGTTGTTTTTTTTTTAAAAAGCCTAAATGAACAATGCCCTGCCACAACAAAGAGGATCTCCGTCGAATTTCGGAAAGGGGAGATGGAAACTCCCTATTATTTGAAAAACACAGTTTGGAAAACATGGGTTTTTTTTTATCCAATCCAATATGGCTGTTTTTTTCCTAACTAAGTTTTGAACCTTTTTTTTTCAGAAAATGAACTGCCCCCCAAATCCCGAATTGAAATTAGCAATATGGCGATTTTTTGCCATAGTCCCCCCCCCCACCCCTGGACAACCCAAGAACATTCATGAAAATTTCCAATGTTTTTTTTTTTTCCCCAATTTTTTGGGGAAATCAAAAAAACCAGGTGGTTTGAAATTTAAATTTCCCGATCTAAGAGTGGATTGCCCTCCTGGCCCCACTTTCAATCCCCAAATGGCTTTACTTATGTTACTGATTTGCCCCTGTGCAAAAATTCATTTACCCCACCAACCAATTGGGCCAAAGCCCAGGTTTGGTGATTGTTCTGGAAACCACACAAAATTGGAGTTCTGATTTAGTTTTACAAATAAGAGTTTTTTTGGAAAGTCCCCGTACTAAGAAACAATCCGCCTGATTTTTTTGCCCTGCCGGCCTTGAATAATATCCTTTTAGACATGGCCTTGCAACAACCTGGATATGGTTTTTTTGTGGAGGGGTACTTTTGAAGAGAGAGCGTTATTTTGTGGTAAAGTGGGTAAGAGAAAGAATTTGGGGTGTGAGTTTTTTTATTGGTCCCCCTATGTGTTTGTTTTTTGGCAATGATTGGTTCAACTCAACGACTCTCAGCAAATAGTTCCCCTCCAATGTTAAAACAAACGCCACAGCATGCAAATTGTACATTATCCTAAATTGATGACAAGCGCTACTTGTTTTTTACTTCCCTGTTACCGAAGATTAACATAAAGAGTCTCCCAGAATTTCCAGTGATTAAAAAGGAGGGCCACAAATGGTGGACAACCAAAACCTTGGTCTTTGGGCTGAATCAAGCAAATGATTTTGGGGTAAGTGTTTTTGCCCAAGGCCACATTGGGTTTCACATTTACCAGGGATAAGAACTAACCCATAAGAAGATAGACCTTAAAACCTCATTTTTTTTTTTTTTTTATGTTTGTTCGTTATTTTTGATTTGAAGAAGGCAAACATCTCTACAACCAACTGTCGTGCCATTTAACAAGAGAGGAATGCTCCCCGTGATGCAAAAGAGTTAACAAGTGCAGCAAGCCCATTATTGAAAGGAAGCTTTTGCAAGAAATGAATTATTTAAACCCGTAACGTGGGTTGTGGAAAACAAACAGCAAATTGCTAATGTGTTTTTTTTCCGTCCCCCAGCCCCTCCCCAGGATTATACTTTTGTCCCCCACCCAGAGGACACTTTTTGGTAACTTTTCCCATTATGATTCAAGCGCATCGGTTTTTTTTTTTGGCCAGGGAGGGTTTTTGCCTGAATTTACCTCTCCCCAATTAAAAATGGTTGGGTCAGTACAGCCCCAGCGTTGGCAGCATTCAGGGGAGGCGCAAGGGCCCAGGCCCCCAGCAAACGTTGGGAGGGGCGTTTTTTACTTATTAGCTTCTTTTTCCGCCATGTTGCCCGTTGACCAGCCAGAACTTTTGGGGAAGGAGGGCAGGGAAATCGTCGTCCCAAACATGGTTGGTTGGCAAAGGTGACAGGGGGTTTAAAGTAAAAGTTTGTGTGGTTTGGTTCAAACGCCCAACAAATAGACGCCTGGCGACAGGGCTTTTTTTTGTAAATAACGTTGCCCAAACTGGCCACTTTACCCCCCAGCCACAATGCCATCTGCTGTTGTTTTTTTTTCCCTCGTTTTTTGGCCCAACGACCACAAACAACCCTGTCTGACCTGTTTGGGGGTCCCTTGGTCCCCCCTTCCAGTTCCTCAGTAAAAAATGCAGTTTTTTTGGCTTTTTTGGGCCTATTTTAAACATCCAATTGTTCAAGTCCCCTTGGGCCCCCTTGGTTACCCCCACAGTGTCAGTTTTTTTTCCCCTTCCAACCCCTTAGACATCAAAAGGCCTCTTTTTCAATACCAATGGTTTTTTGTTTTTTTTTTTTTTTAGAACATTTTTTTTCACATGGCTTTCCCGTCCCCTCCCTCCCAGCTTTTTGTTGAAAAACACTCGCGCTCCAATGCTTTTCCACCAAGAAAAATTTTTGTCCTGGTACAATGGCAAGCAACTGTGGGCCGAAAGTGTCCCAAACAATTGGAAAAAGAAAACCGGCCTCAGGCCTTGGGGTTTTCCCTATTGGTAAATTTTTAATATGTCCCCCCATACATCAGGCACTGGACTGCCCTCGCTTGGTCGGTCCCCCCACACTTGTTGGCTTTTTTTTGGAAAAAAGAAATTGAAAAAACACAAAACCAAAACCCAGAAATTTTTTCCTTTTTTGTACAAGCGCCAATTTTTTTTTTTGGACAACCTCCACCCCCAACAACATCCCCCCAAAAACAGGAAACCCCACCCACCACCGCCACCTTTCTCCAAGCACAAACCTCCCCAAACACACACACCAAGCAAACACCGCCCCTACAACACACCTACAAATATGCCACAACGCAGGATGAGGGGGAAAATGCCCCCCTTTTCTTCAGACCACAGAAATTAGTTTTTGGCACCAGGTCAAGGGGATGCCTGCCCCTGTGGGTGGGTGGGCTGGCCCTTTTATATTGAAAAGCGAGTGCCTCCTGGGGCCCTTCATGGAAGGGCCATATTGCTAACTAATCCCCTTTTTTCCTCAAACTCCCCCAGTGGGAGAAAGTGCGGATGCTGTAAATGCTTTAGTCATGCCCCCAAATAAAATCCCCCCTGGGACAATCCTGGTTTTTGTTTTTTTTATGAGGCACTCTCCCTATTCCCCCCATGATCTTAGCCCTGGCCTTTTCCGTCGTTCCTTCACCTAGGCCCGCTGGGGACCCATGTAGGGGCAGGCCAATCCATCTGGTGGTAAAAGTCCCCTGGGGTTAAACACGGCCCATGGAGTTTTTTGAGCAAACACCGGTTTTTCATAACAAAAGGGTCCAAGAGCAATCCCAAAGCACTTAGAGGACAATATTCCCGACTTTTTCCCAATTCAACCCAATTATGGCTAACGCAGGAACCAAAAATTTTCACATGTGGCCCATGTTGGGGGCAAATGAGAGACGGTACAATGAGTTTTTGGCAAAGAAACCAAAATAGCCCCCCAGACTAAACCCAAAAATGTGTGTTTACCCCAACCAAAACAACGACCTCCAGTTGACAGCAATTGGAAACACGAAATGGCGTCCCCCTGAAAAAATTACTGGTCCCCCATCCAGCAACACGTGCCGCAGACAAACAGCAGGCAAGGGGGGCGTCAAGCCCTTTTCACCCGTTCAGAACCCCTGGGGGGTTGTGTTTTTTGTTTTGACCTTTCTTGGTGTTATAAGAAATTGTAAGTTTTTTTTTTTCCAGCCTCCCTCATTCCTTAACGATCATGGGGTACACACACACCAGCTTTGGGTTTTTTTTCTGGCCAGAAATTCCATTGATTTCCGTTTGGTGCCCCACGAGAAAAAGCCACTGGTGCGGTAAATTTGTACGGCCCTGGTTTTTTTTCTCCTCTTGTAACACCTCCCTGGAACTTTGGTTTCATGCATCACCAACAGTGCTGGATTGTTTCCCCACCAATAAAACTTTTTTCCTTTCCCCCCCTTGAAGAGAAATTTGTAAGCTTTCCCAATCATGGTTTTTTGGTTTATTATTTTGAACCAAACCAAGAAATAAATGTTCAGCCAAAGCGAGTTGGGGTTGGAGGAATGACTTTTCCTACACCACCAACCACCACACCCCTCCAACCCATAGCCAGGACCCTTTTCAATAGAGTTCATAAATAAAACCCTTTTTGTAATACTGTTTTTAGTTAATTTCCAGTTTGGGTGTGTGTGGTGAGTAATGTTTCCCCATTGAACCTTTTTTTTTAACAAATGCCTAGTGGGACCTTTTGCTAAGTGATAGATTAGCAAATGCCTAAGTGCTTTTTTTTTTTCAGTATGCGGGAAAAAACTCCAACACTGCAATTAGCCTAAGCCCCCTAAAACATGGAGTTACTCCCAGTGGAGTTAGAGTAAAATATACGCTGATCTCAACGCATGATAATGTGTAATATGTAAATGTAATTCAATGTAATAATAATTAAAAAAAAAAAAAATATATATATATATATATATATATATATATATATATATATATATATAATATTATTTAAGCTCATGTCAATCACTCTTTTAGAGACAATGTAATAATATATACTTTATATATAATAGTGCAGTATGTATATATAATATATACAATTTTATCTATATATGCATATATATATATATGCAGTAATATAATATAAATATAGATAGATGTTGTGAATATCTGGACCATATGGGCAGATCTTTTTTGGAGGTCTATGAAATGAAATATATATTATTGAAACAATATAGATAACTACATATAATGAATTTTCATCCATCATGTTGAGCACAGCAAATGAAAACCTTTACATTTTTGGAGTTCACAAATTTCAAAGAAATAATGGACCAATTGCTCTTACAAAAGACCATTTTTGTAAGGGAGGGTGTTTTAAAATGCAAGGTTGGTAAAACTGTGGGGTTGAAAATGAGCCGCTTTCAGCTCTAAGGGAAATAAAGCTGTTTTTAGCGTGTCTTGGGTTAAGCTGGTTTTTTTTGATGGCCCTGAGTTTTTCCTACCCAGAAAGGAAGTGGTTGATGCCCAGGCTGAGAGGGGTCATGTAATACCTGTAATTTTGAGAAGCTGTAAATGTTTGCAGGCCAGCATGAAACTCATCATCCTGGCTTGGTTTGTAGATATCCCTGAAGCACTGGCAGTTTACATCCATTGGTCCCCCCTTTATTCGGTTCTGACTATGCCTTTTTTTGGAGTCTGGCGTTTTTGTTCTTGTTGTTTTTTTTTTGGAGGAAACAGAACAGAAAGTTTTTTGTTTTTGGGTGGTTTGAGGATGGACTTTGATTATCCCTGTGTATGAACCTGGATCATCAGGCCCCCTTTTTTTTGTGAAACAGGGTTTGAAATCTCTTCAGCGAGCTTGTCTCAGAAATACTGTTTTCTGCTGGCGTGTTTTCTTTGGGCTATGGAGATCAATGTTTTTTTTTTTTTTTTTTCCTCCTCCCATGTCAGGACCCTGGTTCTGCTTGTGCCCAGAAAACTTTGAGTCAGTCCACCCCATCATGGGAATCCCCACTAAGCCAGATGTTGTGAAAGAGGGAAGTAGAGACGGGTTGGGTTTGTGCCTTAAGTTTTTTCACCGCCATCTCCTTATGGTCTTTTTGCATGTTCAGCAGCCAGGTGGTTGCCTTGCTCTGGCACCACCAGGGAGACCCCAGCTTGCTTGAGCTGTAATGGCAAGACTCATCCCCACTCCTGGCTAAGAGTCCCTCACCACGGCGGGTGTTGTCCCCGCAAGCCTTTCGGGTAATCTTCACAGCTGGTTCCTTGCCCACACAAGTCCCCCCACTGGTGTAGAGAGAATTTGTGATTACCAATGCTGAGGGTTTTCAGTGGTTCCCCTGGACTGGGGTGGTTTTTTTTTTCCCGCACCTGCTGTCCTCATATTTGTAAGGAAATCCATGACCCACCCGGCAGATGGGATCTGGCACAGACAGCCAGCAAGCGATCCAACTATGTGGTTGAAAAGCCCCTAGTCCCCCCCACAAGCAGAACAGGTGTTTCGACCCATTTGGAAACTCTGATTCATTGAAGATGGCTGTGCTAGTTGATATTAGCCGTTTGTTTTTTGAGGGTGGAAGGACAGACTAAGTTGGGCCCTGAAAAACCATTAGTGGTTGTCCTGCTAACCTGATGGTTTTGTAAGTTCCCTATGTAGTATTCTAGAAATTGTATCACAACCATCCTGTGGCTGGGATTTTTAAGACAGCATATTTGCCTTTTTGCTTTTGCTCTCTCTTGGTAAGGCAGGATAGTTCTCCTTTTTGGCCACCCACCCCCCTGTCACTTAGCACAATGCTAGCCCAACGCCGGGGGGTCTGCTAACTGACGTAAAAGCTGAAAATTGACAGTTTAGCATTCTTCTCCCATTGTTGAGCCTAGCCAGTGACATTGCATTAATGGCTTATGTTAAAAGATGTAGTGACCCTTCATGTTGTCATGGGTAGACGCTAAATGCTAATCCTACCAACTTCCTGAAGGCATTTTGTGGGTGTGATGGGAAGACATGGCTAGCAGGGGGAGCTGGTCCCCCATGACTAAATTAGTGTAGTAAAAACAAAGCCCAATCGTAAATTTTAGGAGGACTAGATTTTTGCTTATGAGTACACAGCGTTTGCCTAGTAACCTAAAGTGTTTGCCCAGGTTAATTGGGTTTTTGTGGTTTTTTAATACAAATTTGACTTTGTTGTCGCTTAAAAGGAAACATTAAAGAATGGTGCGAACCATGCCTTTTGGAGACAACAAAGTGGTTTATGGTTTTTGTCATAGATAATCGTTAATCCGAAAATTCCATGAAAATTAAATCATTCCAAGGAGAAAAAAAAGCATCCTGGTCCAAAACAATAGCCTTACACTGATACCACACCTGGAGGGCAGGGTTTTTTGTGAAGGCTCTTTCCTTTTTTCTCCCCTTCTTCCATCTAATAAGCCTGAATAAAAATCACAGACCCCCAGGCAGTGACACAGGCTCTCTGGCACATGTCTTCAATATGAGGTATGGAGGCCATGCACATGTAACATGGGCTGCAAACTGCAATGTGAATGGTGGCCGGGGGCTGCACCGGTGCAGTTAGCCGCCTCGCGCCCCTTGTGGTAAAAGAGCCCGAAACGTCCAAATGATTGGTCATGCATTTTTTTTTGCAGTGAAGCAGCCAGGCAGGGTGGGTCCCCCCGCCCCTTAGAAATGGAATAGGACTCGTGGGACAGGGCCTTTTTTCCTTTCGGGCCCGGCTCCTACTCTAGAGGGCCAGGGGCCATTTAGCCCCCGCCTTAATATTCTGCATTAACCTTTTCCAGCCATCATTGTTGCCCCCTTTGTTTTGTGATACCTACTTTTAAAATATCAAAGCCTGCAAGAGCCTCAATGAGAACATTTGGAAAACTGAGAAACGCGGGTTTTTTTTATGTGTCAACGCCATGTTCCCCCCCTTCCCTCCTCCTCCCTCTCTTGCCTCTCTCTCTCTGCTCTCGCCTCTCCTCTCACTCTCTCTCTCTGTCCCCTCTCTTTTTTAGCCAGTTCCATGCAGGTAGACCTGGATCAAAAAGGAATCAAAAGGGTGGGGGGGGGAGAGCCGAGGGGGAAAAAAAGTTTGGGTGGGGACATCAATGGCTGACATGGTTGAGGCGAACAAAAAAGGAAAACTATGCAGGGGAGGCATGGGGAGGAGGGGAGAATCAAAAGGTCTCCCAAATAGAATGGAGGCAGTGAGAATTTTGAAACACATAACCTGAAATGTGGGTTCTTTTTTTTTTTGTTGCTTCTGGCCCCGGGGCAAGGAGGGGACACGGAGGGAGAGAGAGAGAGTGTGCAAGATTAGGCAGAGAGGTAAAACTTTTTTGTTTGTTTTTTCTAGCTAGTTTTTTTCTGACGTATTGGGTTTTGATCAGATGATGACTCTTGCTGGGGACAACAGAGCTTAAAAGGGGGCTATTATCCAACAGTCCTTATATACTATAACGATTTTTGCGGTCTTAAACTCATAATGGACTTTGACATTTCTGTCAAACAGAGAAATGTCCAAATTTAAGAAACATAAATCGTAAAAAGATGCTGGGAAAATGAGTTCATGCTGTCCCCAAAACTACTAGATCACACTACTGTACATGTGTTACTGAGTCTCTATCTAGACTCCCCCCTACATAGAACGCAATCCATGTGCTTAGCCGGACAGGACAGTTGTTTTGAGCACATTGCCCCTGGTTTTTTATTCTGTTTACGCTGAATTCCGGGCTAAGTCTGCTAAGTTTTGCATGGCTACAAGGTTTTGTTTTATGATATTTTAAAGCTCTTAATGGCCTAGCTCCGGGCATATCTCAAAGATCTGAGTTGAAGCTTTATAGCCTGTCCAGACCTTTACTTCGCTCAAGTCCCCCGAGGCACGCTTACTGCAAACTCCTCGATCTTTTTTACAGCTTAGCTGGTGGAAGATTGTTTTCGTATGTAGCCTCCTAAAACTCTGCGCGAGCATTCCAGAGAATTTTTTTAAGGAACGCAATGGTTTGTTTTTAAATCAAGAGTTGCTAAGGCCTTGTTTAGGTGACGTTGCTGCCTACAAACAACCCAACCTTGCAATATCCACAGTGTTACCTTCACAGGAGAAGGCAAAAGGCTTGGTTTAACTTTTCGATTTCAAGTTAACTTTCGGTAAAAAGTTAAATTATTCCAAGCCGGTTTTTGAAGTCTTCTCCTGGGTCCAATATTCATACAGTTTTCATTCAGCACAAATGACGTCAAAGCATGGCCATCAGGAAAACTGGAGGCAGTTTGTTGTTGGTGGCTAAGCTTAACTAGCATCTTTCGAGCATCTACAGAGCATTTACAGAGGACTGCTACCCCGATGTTCATCTGGAGATCGCTAAGTGTTCTGCCATAGGAAAGTGTTCTAGTGTTCCTTAGTCACTAAGCTAGCCACTAGCTTGCTAATCACTGTGATTGGCTAGTGAGCACGCCCCGGCCCCACAGGCCAATGCCAGGCCCGCTTTCCCAGTTTCAAAGCGTGCGCGGGAGTGTGTTCAGTCTACAAATTACTTATTCCCTCCCCGAAGGCAAACGGAACCCCATCCCAGACACCGCAACACAAAAGTGAGCAAGCAAGGAGGGACACCCCCCTTCCTCTCACCACCAGCCCCCACCGACCCGCAACCTCCTTTCCAATCGTTCTCCTCTCCTGCTGGGTACACACACAAACAATTACATCAGGCCAGAAGGGGCGTGTGTGATGTGCGACATCCGTGTGTGTGAGTAGTGTTTATAAGGAGTGTGTGAGTGTGTGTAAGAATTGAAATTGTGACCATCATAACATTACTATTTGCAGCCTAAGAAGCCCCGTAGATAATCTGAGCATGCCCTCACACGTCACACATTCAAAAGTCTCCCTGTCAAACACAGGGCTTTTGTAGCAGCGACATGGCGAACATGCTTTGTGCATCTGGTCCCACGTCATCTAGTGACAAAAGGAGCCCGGCCGTTGCGATAGTATCACATTCCTGGGAGACTTTATGAACTTTGTGCAAGCAGACTAGAGTTTGTCCCCCTCTATCACAACTACCTGATCTACACTTGCCCTTGATCTCTACCTGTTTTGTTGACCCGGTTCTAATCTTGAGTGCTGGTCTAATATCTGCTGCACACGATGTTAAATGCCGCACTTTACAGCCCTAGATGATGGACAAAAATAGACTCTGCCAACTCAGGCCAAAAAAAAAACTCCAATTCAACTTTGTTTGGATTGCGTTCTTGAGGTTTTAGTCACGCTAGGAAGACGTTTTTTTTGGTTTTGTTTTTTTTTTTGTGTTTTTTTTTTTGTGTTTTTCATGGCTAAAACCTTCAGTGCCAATGGCTTGTCATATAAAGTCCCAGCAACAAAGGCATCAAACAGGGTTCTCTGGAGAGAAGAGATAAAGAAACCTCTTTTGGATCCCTAAATGGTTCTTCAAAGAGGCATTTTTGTAAATGAGATGTGTGAGGGTGAAAAAGCTATTTAAAGAACCTCCACAGAATGGGAAGGTTCTATCTAGGAACCATTTAGAGACCTTCTGTGCCAATGTAGCCAAGGTACAAGTTACATTAATCCAATGCTATCATCTGTCCTTTGGCATTAAAGTCTTGTTGATCTACAGCCTCTTGTTGCCAGCTGATCCCTGCTTCCTTTATAGCTCTGATGATCATTGAACTAAGCTGCCCTTGATGTGGTCACCCCACCATTGTAAGCACACGTTCTCCAAAGTCTATGAAACAACACCATAAGCACAGATATGGACCAGCAAGTCCTGACATCACTTTGACCAATTTGGTTGGCTTGTAAAAAGCACATTTTAAGGAATCTAAACATTAAATAACTTACTTACTTACGTTATTGGTTCTAGTAGGGCATCCATGCCCTTTTGAGGGTTCCTGCAGGAAATTCAGACCATGTCTGCAACCATCCCAACTAGAAATCTTTCTGAGAATATGCCATGTAATGTTTCATTAAAGTTTCAGTTGGGAAGTTTTTCTGTTAAATGGTAGGAGACCCTTCTTCTATTGTTGTCATGGAACATCTGTGGCCCTGACAACATCCTCAACAGATCCTCCAAACATTGCAGTTGAAACGATATGTCATAGTTAACATGTAACCTTATAGGAAATTGGAAACATCTTTGAAACAGTACTGGAACATCAGATTAAAACATTTCCTTTAAAACTGATTGGAACTTGTATGATTAGCTCCCTGCTAGCTGGGATTAAGACTTGTGTTGTTGGCTGAGGTCAGGGAAAAGTCAGGCCAGAAAGGACAAGGACATGGCCACCTAAATATACTCTACTAACTGTCACCCTTGCCCCCGGCTTTGACTCCGTCTGCAGGTACTTGCCTTGTCAGAAGCCCCCGATCATGCTGCCCTCACATTCATGACGCGACAAAGTTATCTTTGCCCGTTGAATCTCTGCCTCCCGAATTCCTTTCATCGCTGTTGTAGGAAAGGCTTTTTACAGTGCAGTGCAAAAGTCAGAGACCACCCGTCATACAAAGTGTCCCGGTCAAGATGTCCATTTAGCACTGGTGTACAGTAACTTGTTAGTGTGCTGTAAGTAATGTGTTAGTGTACTGTAAGTAGTGTGTTGGTGTACAGTAACTCAGTAATTGTAATGTGTTAGTGTCCTGGCAGTAGTGTTGGTGTGCAGTAACTCAGTAAGTGTAAGGTGTTAGTGTGCTGTAAGTAGTGTGTTGGTGTACAGTGACTCAGTAAGTGTAGTGTGTTGGTGTACTGTAAGTAGTGTGTTGGTGTACAGTGACTAAGTAAGTGTAGTGTGTTAGTGTGCTGTAAGTAGTGTGTTGGTGTACAGTAACTCAGTAAGTGTAGTGTGTTAGTGTACTGTAAGTAGTGTGTTGGTGTACAGTAACTCAGTAAGTGTAATGTGTTAGTGTAGTGTAAGTAGTGTGTTGGTGTACAGGAACTCAGTAAGTGTAATGTGTTAGTGTACTGTAAGTAGTGTGTTGGTGTACAGTAACTCAGTAAGTGTAATGTGTTACTCTACTGTAAGTTGTGTGTTGGTGTACAGTAACTCAGTAAGTGTAATGTGTTAGTGTAGTGTAAGTAGTGTGTTGGTGTACAGGAACTCAGTAAGTGTAATGTGTTAGTGTACTGTAAGTAGTGTGTTGGTGTACAGGAACTCAGTAAGTGTAATGTGTTAGTGTACTGTAAGTAGTGTGTTGGTGTACAGGAACTCAGTAAGTGTAATGTGTTAGTCTACTGTAAGTAGTGTGTTGGTGTACAGTAACTCAGTGAGTATAATGTGTTAGTGTACTGTAAATAGTGTGTTGGTGTACAGTAACTCAGTGAGTGTAATGTGTTAGTGTACTGTAAGTAGTGTGTTGGTGTACAGTAACTCAGTAAGTGTAATGTGTTAGTGTACTGTAAGTAGTGTGTTGTTGTACAGTAACTCAGTAAGTGTAATGTGTTAGTGTACTGTAAGTAGTGTGTTAGTGTACAGTGACTCAGTAAGTGTAATGTGTTAGTGTACTGTAAGTAGTGTGTTGGTGTACAGTGACTCAGTAAGTGTAATGTGTTAGTGTACTGTAAGTAGTGTGTTGGTGTACAGTGACTCAGTAAGTGTGATGTGTTAGTGTACTGTAAGTAGTGTGTTGGTGTACAGCAACTCAGTAAGTGTAATGTGTTAGTGTACTGTAAATAGTGTGTTGGTGTACAGTAACTCAGTAAGTGTAATGTGTTAGTGTACTGTAAATAGTGTGTTGGTGTACAGTAACTCAGTAAGTGTAATGTGTTAGTGTACTGTAAATAGTGTGTTGGTGTAGAGTAACTCAGTAAGTGTAATGTGTTAGTGTACTGTAAGTAGTGTGTTGGTGTACAGTAACTCAGTAAGTGTAATGTGTTAGTGTACTGTAAATAGTGTGTTGGTGTATCTGAACTCCACTACATTATGTCCAAATCTGTCCTTCTTTCTCGAGCATGTGTGCATAAAAGCATAACATATAAAAATGAAAGAAGCGTGAAGAGAGTTTACCAATCAGGTTGCAGCCGGGACTTTGTTTTGAGTTTGTTTTGAGCTATTGGTGTTCTCTACTGTAACTTAACTACATGGTTTGTGTACTCCACCCATGCCAAATATTCCTACAGATGACCTTGAAAAACTGAAAGCAAGTGTACTGGAAAGAACATACTAATAATAAAGGAGAAGAGTGGGTAAATGAAACCCTACCAAAAAAATACTCAATGGCTGTTTTGACTGGAAGTTAATGGAAGTCTGGTCTTTAACTTGCACAGTGCTGCATTTCCACAACTGTTAGTTTTGGTCCCTATTGATCCATTCATTCCAAGATATTCACACCACGTGAGGAACAGCTATGCTTTGTTTTTCAAATATTGCAGGTTGCTAAGAGCCTGATGTTAGGACCCAAAAGATGGTTCTCACATGTGACCTCACACAAACAATGGCTAATGGACCAAGATTTCTTTTAATCAGAATGGAAATGTCTGCATTAATCCATTTATTAACCTATAGCCATAAGATATTTTATCACTGCAGCTGGTTTAGACTTAGACTGGACCTAGACTTTGTGGTCAGATGCCCCAGACTTGCCACCTACAGGTTAACTGAGGATGAAGTTTTGATGTGTAGCGATAACAACCTGTCTTTACCTCTAGCACTACTAGGCATGGCCATCAAAACAGTCTTTTTTCCAGCTGGGTGTGGCGGTATGAGCAGAAACCAGCCGAGTGTTTGAAGTTTGGAGCTTTTTTATTTTTTTCCCGGGCTGCCTTGTTTCGTCTCGGTGCGGCGGGAGAGGAGAGACAGCCACTGCAAACAGCAGGTGTGGCTTTTGAACGAAGCCACGACATGGCAGGTCTCTTTGGTCTCCATCGTCTGATTCTTGTTTTCATCAAAAGAAGAAAGGCCCTCCTTGCTGTTGTCTTTCATCTCCGTAGAGCTGCCTGGCTTCATTCTTTACCTTTGTTTGCTTTTTTTTTCTTTACCTTTTGTTTGTGTGTTGTCGTTTTTTGCTGATGTGTTGTCCCTGGGCTGAGCTTTGGCTTCTGGCAAGGTGTTACTATTTAACCCTTTCGGTACAGATGCGAGCAGATAGGATAGGTATACTATGATGTATGACACATAAATGGACATGGATAATGTCAGAGGTAGCAGATCTTTATTGCCTTGATCTTTACTAATGCAGTAGCTCCCAATCCTGGCCTCTTCAATAGCCACAGCATTCACTGGGGTTCCTTACTCAGTCCACTAGCAAGTGCTCTTCTCGACTACAATAGTGGTGCCCATGATGTCTCTAAAGAGAGGGATAATTCTCAATCAGAGCTTTTTTGCTGTTCTGGTGGGGGAATATATAACCAGCGTGGGGGGGGGGGGGGGGGGGGGGGGGGGTGCCCCCAAACATGTATCAGTCATTTCCTGCTGGCTGCAAACTTATACTACCTAATAGCTTAACTATAGTCCAGTTCCAGGGGAAAAAAAATTAAAAAGTATTTTTAAGTTTTTGATTATGAATAAAAGGATTTAGCTCCAAATGGGTTCTTTAAGGGGTTCTTTAGCAAAACAATGGTCTCTAGAGACCCATGAACAACCCCTTTACCTAGTAGTTATATGCAGGTGAAATCGATCAATCGCAGATCGATGGAGTGTTGTTAAGGTCTAGGAAGGATTGTTCTTCATTATTCAAGCTGTAAATAATACAACAGCAAAGCCTTTTTGTGCTATAATGTTTTCAAAGAACCATCTGAAGAACATTTTTTACCATGTAAGAACATTTAAGCATGCAATGGCCCTTACATTGTCCATGGTTCTACACAGGACCAATTGTCTTTACCAAAAGAACCCAAAAGAGTGCACCTCTTCATGTTTCTTTTAACTGAGGACTCTTACTATACATAGCTAATGTTAGCCAGCTAGCTTTCTGTTAGCTAATAGAATAATTAATAGCAATGGTAATCCCAAGGGTGGGTCAGGACTGTGATCTTCATGTCGAATCCTGGCTTCAAGTTGCTAGCTAGATTAAGTTTGCTAAGGACTACATGATCCTGTCATTTACAAAAAATCCTAAAGGAGAGGGAGCAGCTTTAATATGCATAATGAATCAATGATTTTGGTTCAACATTTTAGGAGCTGAAAAAGCAGCTACCGTACTTCAGTGGTCTGGAAAAAACAGCACATTGTGGAGGGATGTTTTATGATGGCGAACATTAGCTTTTAAAATCACTGACGTGTGCAACTTTATGGCTTAAAATGCTTAATACAGTCCCATGTTTAAATATTTTCAACAATATGAACAGCCTTTGCTGAAATTTATGAACTGAATGCTGACCCTACAGGTTGTTTTGGAGATCGAGTTTCCAAGGTGGGTGGCACACAATGATGACATCAGATGGCAATTGTAGTGTATAACAGCAGGGCTTGACAATTAAGCTTTTTTCAAGGGACTTGGCCTATGAGCAAGTATGCCCGACTTCACTGGTCCAACTGAAGACCAGCAGTATACAAAGACTTCTTCCTAATTTATAAAGTTTCTTGCACTTAGCCATCAGTAGGTATAATGTGTCTTTGTGTCAGAATACAGAAATAGAGAGAGAAAGTTAATTTGGTTTTCCATTTATTCCAGCACGTCTTCTGTTCAGGGACTAAAACAGAGAGATGGGAAAAGAGAGATAATGAAAGCATGCAACTTTATCTGGATTGTTTTTTACAGTTCATGTAATCTTTACAAAAAACTGTCAGTACAGTATTGTTTAAGCTCTCAGGTCTTTCTCTTTTCGCTGATGCAGAAAGAACTCTCCTTCCTGTCATGTCATACCTCGTTCACAAGAAAACAAGTTTTTATGGACTAGCTGGAGTTTCAATAAAGCATATGCTAATTCACTAGCTTCCATACTGAGGTTATCCCATTAGCTATATAGAGTAATGTCATTTAAAAAACAGCAACACTTATATAGTTTTGAGCAAGTCGTGTATGTGGTTTTTATGGTCATGTTTGACGCTAACATAGCTACCTCCTTCCCAGCCAAACTGGGGTGTGCACAGCAAGTTCATTGTCCTAGCTCACCCAGTCAAATTCAGTCTTTACAGTCAAAATAATTCCAGTCTCTTGCATTCATAGATGTCAGGACTAGCCCTTGACTCTTTTCTGTTATTACCTGTGATACCTGGCACTTGGCCATGATGTGAAGTTTTTAAAAACTTTCTGACTGATTAGTCGATTAGCTTAGCTGCTCTTGACGCTAAACAAAGAGTCTCAGGTGAGATAAAGTTTCAGTAGGCTGTCCCATGCTGAAAAAAAAAAGACATTAGGGACTAAAAGCTCCATGTTGTTGCTTTCTCCACTCATGTATCAAAAAGAATAGCTTCACACCCAAAAGCAAGTGTGGGACTACAGTGGCTATTAGGGAAGGACAGATTAACATCACGCAGGAACAATAAGTGATGATAAATTTATGACTGATAGTGGGTTAAATTTATTGAGTACTACACATACAGAAAGTAGTGTCTCTAAGTATGGCGTCGAAGCTAGCCATGTTTGTGCTAGTGCAACATGCCAGGTGTCTCGGTTGTGTAGTGGATCCTAATAGCGGCACCGTCTTAAAACCATCCCTTGCAGCTTGTAATATTCTCACACTGTTCTATAACAGATTCTGTGGTAGGGGAGGAAGATTGAGTGTGATCACCAGGCCCTTCTAGACGTGTGAACATCGTGGACAGGCAAACATTTATCTTGCCGGCCGGCCATACCACAGTTTTGGTTGGTTGTCTTTAAGACAAAACCGAGACTTGTTATGAATTTGCTGTAGTGTTAAAAGTAGTGGCCTGTATGCATGTAGTGCCGCATCTGCATTACTCCTTGGCTGAATGTCTACAATTGTTGGTTTAGTGTTAGTCAGGTATCATGATGAAGCCCTCCTTGCTTACCATTACATGCACAAGTGGTGACATTCCATGCATTTCCCATGTCTCCTATGTCAAACCTCCCAC
>JAMWET010000701.1:0-12500 GCA_024036415.1 Prochilodus magdalenae
CGGATACTTAAACCGAGTAAGTGAGTAAGAGCCGTAGCCCTGTTCACATAAACACTCATCATCAAAAAGAACAGTTGCATAAATAGTTGCACCCAGAAGGAATCAGCCGACAGGAATGAAACATGGTGGGTAGGCTTAACATTGTGAGACAAACGAATGATTTAAGTTTCGTGCTCAGGCGCACATGTGACGTAAGCAAGGACGACCTTATTGCTGTACCTGACTGACCCAACAGCCACAACTGCGGCCCTTAAGCAAGCAGTGATGTCCTGCATGAATTATCCGGTTAGTGCCGGCACCATTGGCAAACGGCTGCACCACGTAGGACTACATGCACACAGACTGTCATTAACACCACGTCAACTACACCAAAGACTGCAATGGTGTCGTGCCAGACTGTCATAGAGTGACTCGGAATGTCAGCAGGTCGTCTTAAATGACATGTCTTGCTTTTGTCTTGCTGGAGATGACCAACGAATCCATTAGGAATCTCTACAACTCCATGCCGAGATGCCTGGCATTTTGTGTTACGACAACTGCCCTTAACACCAGGTCAACGTCACCAAAGACTGCAATGGTGTCGTGCCAGACTGCCACGGAGTCCCGCTTTTGTCTTGGTGGAGACATCCAACAATTTCGTGTCTGGTAGGAACCCCTACAACTCCATGCCGAGACGTCTGGCATGTTGGGTTAGCAAACATGGCGGCCCGACACAATACTGAGAGACAGACTTCTGTATGTGTAGCTCAATATATATTGCCCATATCAGTCTAAATGTATCACCATGTATTGTTCCAGGTAACCTTTATCAACAGCACTGCAGTCCCACACCTCCTTCTGGGTGTAGCTGTTCTTCTGATGATGCGTTGCTGCTAGGATCCTCACCAATTCAGCGACAGAACATAGGAACCCTGTACTTCACTGGTTACCTTATACACTCCGTGTTCAGTACAAGCTCTTTCTTATTAGATATAATGTAAAGCTCTGCACAGTCCGCCTCGCCACTTCCTCATTACATGCATGAGCCTCTTCATTTGTATGGCGCGTCCTGCACTTCACAATCGAGTAATTCCAGCCTTCTGCAAGCTCCGAGGTTTAAAGTGCCCTCCGCTGGAGGTCCATTGTACATTATACTGGTTTCCAAATTATGGAATACTCTCCAATCGTCTTAGCGCTTTTCCTAATTGCCTTCTGTCACCAGCTCATTTTGCATAAACTGGCCAACATTATAGACCGGCTGACATCACTCCCCGTTCTCAATTATCAACAGAATGTGATTATTAATGGTATAGTAATGAATTCAAGCAACTTACAGCTTTCCGTCCAGCTTCAGCAAGAAGCCCTGCTGATCGTATACTGCAGAGAGAACAGAGAAACGAATGAGTGCCACACTAAACACAGGACAAACAGGAACACATCAGACCTTCTGTTTCCATGTGGGCGTTCAGTGTGAACTAAACACAAGAACGAAATCAACACGGTTATACTGTCAGCTGTGTGGGAATGCGGTGATGAGCCTGGAGTTTTGATGGAAAGTGGAAGTTAGTTGCATGGTGTTTTGCAGGTGAGCAAGCAGTGTTAGATTAGGCCAGCCAAACATTCCTAAACATCCAAACTGAAAAAGAAAAACAGGAAAAAAAAGGAAAAGAAAAACCAGGGAAAAGCAGCTGTCCACTTAGGGGGCAACTTCAGACCGCAGATGCTCATGAAGCTACATGTTTGGAAAAGGGAATAAAAAACAACACAGGAAAATAAGTAATGAGCAATGAGGTTAACTGAAGCAAACGCTTTTCCTCTCATCAGACGTGAACCTGATAACCAATAACAAGCCGTGTCACCTATAAAAGCTAGCACAAAACCGCTACGTCACTCAAACTGGAAGGAGAAGCAAGCGCTCCAAGTGTTGTTACACCCAAAGCAGTGCAGATACAGTCTTATACAGTCTTATGCTAACCATACACTAGGAGACTCTGAAAAGACTCTGAAAAAACTTTTAACAGACTATAGTCTGACACCCTCTCACATCTAAAGACAAGTCACGGACTTTCAGTCACAGGCTATGATTTTGCCAAGACTGGGAATCTTGCAGAGTCACTATTTACATTTAGATTTTGAGATTATTTCCCCATCATGCTCGCTGGTAGACTAATGTTAACATCTACTCTCCACCACCGTCAGAGCTTCCGTTCTGTTCAGGAGACTCACTTTCGGCTTCCCAAAGCTGCACTTCCAGAGTTCAGTCTTAGAAGTTGGCTCAGCAATTTCTGAAGAAATCAAACACATTCAGTGGTGCTGAGGTTTAAGACTCTGGGGTGGTCAGACCATTACTCTAGATCTCCTTTTCTCTGTGAGGAGCTTCTTACACAGCTGCACGTCCTTTCAGACCTCAATAGCGTTAAGGTGTCTTCTCGCAGAGGAAGGATGGAGAGGAAGACCTGTGGATGGTCTCAGGGCTAAAACAAGAGTGGAGTTAGCCTGGTGTACCCTCACTCACACACTCTCTCTCTCTCTCTCAAAGATGAAAGCTGCTGTTAATCTGAGAGGGATGTTGTTGGCGGGTGTACCCAGTCTTCCGGGTGGTTGTTAAGAATGCCAATTTCTCTGTAACTTGAACTGTAGTTTCTTTGAGTTTATCCAAGTGGATCATGTTAGATTTTATGTCTTCAGAACAATTTCCTAAAAAAATTATTAACCGACACTTAACAATAACTAATGACTGGAAGTTAAATGGTTAAGTGAAATGAAAGGCGAGTGGTCTGACTTTTTGTACAATACAGCATATTATTATTATTATTATAAAGTAGAGAGGGCAAGATATGACCTTTACTTCTCCAAAACAGATGCAGAAACAGATACTTGAGAGCTGACTGACACAAATACTGAACTTAATGAAACACTATCAGGCTAAAATTAGGACATTCGGACGTATGACATTGTATTACATAAAACAAAACAAACCTGTAGACTTACAATACCCGTCAAAGGTTTAGCCACAGCTCCTTATAGATTGTTCACCTTATGTTTATCTTGATGCTTTACTTTAGAATAAAAGTGAAGACATCAAACTATGAAGTAGCACTCATGGAATTATACAGTCCACCCTAAAAACCTCCAAATCTGAACATAGCCAGAGAAGGAAACCACTTTTTTAACCCGCAGTGGAGCTGATACAACAAGGTTCATTTCTTAGCAGTGTTGGAGCGATTCTACTGGTCTGTCCATCATGAATAAACTGAAAGGGGAACTGGAGTTTTTAAACTGGGCTAAAACAGAGATAAAGTTTTTACACAGCTTAATATATATTAGCGATGGAGTTATGGAGAAATAAAATACTGGGGTACATCCAGAGTATATGTGGTAGATCAGGATATGTACTGTTTAGACATCTCATCAGCTGGAACTGTGACGTGAAAGCCTGTAGAGCCTTTACGTTAACCAACACTATCCATGCAGTGAGGTGTGTCCAAGCTTTTTAAACTTTTGACTATTTTTTCTGAGATTTTAGTGTTTTTTATTGTATTTTATTGTGTGGCATTGTAAAGCACTTTGAGACTTGTTATATATGTTCTATGCGTATATCGTGCTATATGAATAAAAACTGACTTACTAATTTTTGGCTGGTACTAAACCACAAATAAACAGCTCCAGTATGCAAAACTGTAAAATCAATTGTGGCTCTAGCCAACGATGAAAGCTACACGTCAGCTTCTGCTAACAATGACTTACAGTAAGCAATTCAACGATATTTTAATATTTCATCAAACTGTATCAAAGTGATAGTGGCGGTCTCAGACTGGGAGAAAAGCAGGAGGGGATTAAAGCGGTGCTGGGCTTTAACAGGGTAGTGTTACACTTCCACAGAGGCATCTCTGAAGAGTAGAGGGAGTCCACAGATGACCTGGTGCTGCTTAGCAGGACAAACGAGGGAGGCAATGCAGTGTAGCAGCAACTGAAGCGCAGAGCAGAGGGGTTATATAACTGATAGAACTGGAACTATAACGTGAACTGACGTGTATATTTAACCTGGCTGTGAGAGCACCAGTCAGAAGTTCACGCTTAATTAAACAGTTACCTGAAACCGCTATCATCATCATCATCATCATCATCATCATCAACACGCTTATAATTATGGTATGGTATAATTATGGCTACTGTATACAATACCTCACAAAAGTAAATAAGTAAGTACACCCCTCAGATTTTTGTTAATGTATTATTATTATTATTATTATTATTATCTTTTCATGGGAGGACCCTGAAGATATGACAGCGTGATACGACGTAAAGTAGTCAGTGTACAGCTTGTATAACAGTGTAAATCTGCTGTGCCCTCAAAATCACTCAACACACCATTAATGTCTAAACCACTGGCAGTAAAAGTGTAGTAGTACAGTCCTAAGTGAAAATCTCCAAACTGTGCCCAACGTGTCAATGCTTTGTGTGGCCACTGTTATTTTCCAGAACTGCCGTAACTCTCTTGGGCACGGACTTACTTACTAGAGCTTCACAGGTTGCCGTTGGAATCCTCTTCCACTCCTCCATGATGATATCACAGGAGTTTGTGGATGATAGAGACCTTGCGCTTCTTCACCTTCCAATAGGGTCTGGAGACATGGTTCTGTATGGTCTTGGCCACCGTGCTGCAGCTCAGGTTCAGGATGTTGGTAATGTTCTTTCAGCCTCGGCCATCTTTATTTAGAGCGGCACTTCTTATTTTCAGATCCTCAGAGAGGTTTTGCCAGGAGGTGCCATGTTGAACTTCCAGTAACCAGTATAAGAGAGTGTGAGAGCAGCAACACCAAATTTAACACACCTGAGACCATGTGACACTAACGAGTCATATGACATAACCATTGAGGGAAAATGGCTAATTGGGCACAGTTTGGCTGTTTTCACTGAGGGGTGTACTCACTTTCATTGCCAGCGGTTTAGACATTAACGGCTGTGTGCTGAGTTATTGTGAGGGCACAGCAAATTAACACTGTTATACTGTAGCTAAGCTGTACACTGTTATCCTGTCCTACTGTAACGAAGCTGTACACTGACTACTTTATACTGTACCAAAGTGTCGTATCTTCAGTGTCGTCCCATGAAAATATATAATACAATATTTACAGAAATGTGAGGGGTGTACACACCTTACTGAGATACTGCATGTACTGCTTGGGTTTATGACGATGTTTGGACTATATCCATTTGTCCCTTCATTAGAAAATGTTTTAATATGCATTTAATATGCATAATACTTAATACATTGGCAACTTTTTAAAAAATCCTATGCAAGTTTCACAACTTTTTTTTTTAAACAGGCAGCAATGGGAAGATTCATCACCGGCAGCGTACCACATTAGTCACTGGAACGTTCCATCAAGTAGTAGTGGGCAAAGCACCAAAACTCTTCTTTGGGTATCAGTTTTGTAATAACCATTATGCCGGTACGTTGGGATAAACACAGATATTATAAGGCACAAAAAGTGCAAACCCTGCTACTGAGAGCCTGTTTAGCTGAACGGTCGGGTCACAGATGGAAATGAGGACCCTTAATCGCCCCCTGCTGCCTGCTTTATCTTTTCTTACAAAGAAGCTCAAAAATGCTGAACCTTACTGGCTGCTTATTAAAATTTCCCGTTCCACCTTAAATGGTGCAACAGTTACATTCAGGAATAGTTGCCTAAACACAGCTGCTGCTCCATTTAAGGTGGAACAGAACAAAACAATAAGCTGCTAAATAAGCTGAAACTACGCAAATAAGCTTAGCACCGTTCTGCTGGGCCCGCATGGCTAACATTAGTTAAAAGACATAACAGCAAAATAAGTAATAGCTCATCTGTATATATATATATATATATATATATATATATATATATATATATATATATATATATATATATATATATATATGTGTGTGTATACACAGATTAACTATTGCTATATATACACAGATGCTATATATCGTCACTGTCCAATGAAAAACATGTATCTCCACTTTTGTCCTTTTTTAGTTTTATGTATGATTTGAACACATCAGCTGCTGTTTACACTGAGTGAGAATCTCACGATGAATGGACCAACCGAAATAGCTCAAAACTGTTCGGAAAGATGTCTGGTTCCATAGACTTACATTAAAGTTATATGAGGTTTTTGGCCTCTCCTGTAAAGTTGCCATTTTGGAGATACTTGTTTTTCTTTGGACAGCGACGATATACAGATTAACTATTCCATCTTTTTTTATATATATATATATATATATATATATATATATATATATATATATATATATATATATATATATATAGATAGATATATATATATATATATATATATATATATAAAAAACTGTTTTAAACGATTTAAATAAGATTATATAAAATAAATATCACCATATTGCATGTGTGTGAGCCTACTATACACAACCAATATGGACTCACAACATTGCCTACCCAGCTCCATGTTTTTAGCCCGAGGGAAAATAACGGGAACATACAGGAGCGAAAGAGCTCGTAAGTGGTCAGCGAGTAGAAAGTGCTGTAACTGTCAGAGCAGAATGACCCTGTGACATCTGCTCAGTTGATTCATGTCTAATCTGTAAAATCATTATTATGAAATGGCGTGAAACTTTGAGAACTCAATGTTATTGGTCGCTTGCTGACTGAGCTGATCAAGTGCGAAACGGTAAACATGACTGCTATTACTGATGTTTACAGGGTTACAAAACACATCCGCAGGTCTGTTAAAGCGTACATAGTTTAAGCCTGGCTTGTGATAATATAGGCATGCAGTTAGCACCATGCTCAACAGTGCGGTACAAGCTTCCATCACCGGTTAGCTACAGTACAGTAATGTGCCAAAGTCAGGGACTATCCTTCATCCCCCAAGTCATTAAGTTATATTACTGCTGTCCGGATATTTAACAGAAACTGACACTCACCAACTACATATTGGATTTCATACAGACTGGATTTCTCATATCGAGAAACACTGGCTGTAAATTTCAGGCTGAATGGACCGACAGAAACGGCCCAAAAATTGAATGGCCATAAGTCTGGTTCCATTGAATGGCCATAAGTCCTGGTACCAGACTGATGCACTAGATTTTTCCCTTTCCTGTGAAGTTGTCATACTGGGGGTTCTTGTCTTCTCTGGACAGCGATGATACTGTAGTCTCTGATCTTTACACAGTACTGCACACAAGCCTTTTAAACTCCAGTGGCAAATAGGAAAATGGCGTACTGAACGATTTCTGTAATAGTAGTATGTATTTGAACATGACTGCCACCCAACATGGCCGCCGCATTGTTGTTTTTTTGCAGTGGGGCAGGTTGGCCTGTACCTGAGCTTACTATTCGTCCCATCTTTCCATTTGTCTCAATGGTCTCTTGCGGCGGCTCTGAAACACAAAACCAGTGAGTTAGACCCAGTAGCCAGCTACCGTAACAGAGCAACACGGGAATTACTCGGCCGCCCTGAATCATACCCGTCCCCATCCCACCCGCAAAGTGATAAAGTACCCCTGGTGAAATGATTAGTATGAATACAGTTCAGCTCCATTTGCCCCTCAGAATTAGTTGATTGGATTAGAAAGAACAGAGGAGAATAAGGCTGAGTTAGGAGTTGTTAAGAAACCCAGATTAAAACTGGTAGCAGTTTCAACAAAAAGGGAGGTATCATCATCATCATCATCATCATGATCACCATCATCATCACCACCATTACACCTTATCCCACCGTCATCAGATTGGAAGATTTAGTACAGAACAGTAATGTTTCTACCTTTCGTCACTTTAGGTTTAGGTTTAGGTTTTGTAACTGTTACAGAAACCGTTGGGTCCACAAGGACATCTGTGAAACAAAAGGGTTAAACATCAGTGCAACCAAAAACACTAACACCAAAAATCCAAACAAACTTGACACATCAATAATCAACAAAAAGCAAAGGGCCTAAACAATCCACCCGAAAACACCTGAAAAAGCAACACACTGACTTATAGATGGGGCCACTTATAGATGGGGTTAGTAAAATCAATGGTCTAAAATTTTTTCTGAGCGTTTTTTTAGGGACAATTCTGAATTTTCATGTACATCTAGGATAGTTTTCCATTTGCACCAATTGGGGAAGTCAAAGTGTTACAGCCAGACAAATTACTAAGCACTGAGCCCAGTTAATACCTGTGTACTGCTGCTGAGCATACGCTATATGGCCAAAAATATGTGGACACCCTTCCGAAATTGCTTACAATTGAGTCTGGGTGTTTCAACCACATCCGCACAGGCTTTGGCGCCCCCTCTGGTGCAAACAGAAACTGTCCAGGACATACCAGTGTACCAGTAAAGCACTGTGGATTTCCAATAATAAAAATCAATATTTGCTGATAATTTACATGTAATTGAATCATTGTTTTGTTTTTTCCCCCAGAATCAATATGGTACCTGTTTCAAATAAGGTGTCCAGGGCATGAAAAATAATTACCATACTTAATTATTAGTTCACACATTTCTGAACATACTCCGCACTTTTGAATCCGGTACATTCAATGCATTACTTGTTTCAGTGCGCCGAGTGGACCTCATGTTTAAACCCTCTATACAGCTTAAGCACAGCAGTTCCGTACACATGGCTTCTGCCACGCTGGAGATGAAAGCTCCTGACTGAGATGACCCTCTGTCAACATGCCGAAATCCTTCAAAGGCATATCCTCCACAGTCATGCCAAGCACACTGGCTGCGTTTTTGCCCTCTCTTTGTTATTCATCATCACAGAAGGGCTGTGCTTCCTTCCCACGTACCCTTCCGAAGCCATTCATTTTGATTCGTCCTACGATTTGACCAACAGGAGTGTAACAGGAGTGCATAACAGGAGTTAAGTTCAAAGAATCCCTTCCCAGGTTCACCTAGTTTTCCAAAATAAACTGGGAACAGCTGTCGAATAGCGCTGTTTATAATTAATCTAGCCGCATTTTTTCCACACAAAGTTCAGGATGACAAAGTCGGAAAATGAAAACATGAGCGGAATCGCAGACGAGCGCTAAATACCATGCCGTCCGCCCACACCCCAAACAATTTTGCTTACCGAAATACAACAGTCAATTGCAAATTGTGCATTTAGTTCATATGGAAATATCATTTCTTATCAAGCATGATCAGCGTATGCATATCGGCCACTGTCCAAAAATAAAACATGTATCTCAAAAAGGCAACTTTACAGGAGAGGCCAAAAACCTCACTTAATTTTAATGTAAGTCAATGGAACCAGACTTTTTCCCAAGCAGTTTTGGGCCATTTCTTTGGGTCCGTTTGCCATAAAATTCTCCTACTACATAAAGAGCAGCTGCTGTGTTCAAATGATGCATAAAAGTGAAAATGGTCAAAAACTGAGATACATGTTTTTCTCTGGACAGCTGCCATATGTCATGCATGCTCAGCAAAACCTGGATTAAAAAGTAACTCAAAACAAAGAGGGACTGATAATATACCGTTATTAATATATTAATAATTTACTACTACACAACACAAGCTTCAATATATAGATTTTCTGAGGATGAAAATGCCCCAGCAAAACAGCAGAGCTCCATTTAAAAAGGAACCCTATATATAACCGGGATGCAGACTGGGACATCAGAGCCAAAGTCTTCAATAATATAAATATGAAAGCAATCCACTCCTAAACAGACTGTCCTTTAAATCTTAGAATGCATTTCGTCGCTGTCCAAAGAAAAACAGGTATCTCCAAAATGGCAACTTTACAGGAGAGGCCAAAAACCTCATTTAATTTAAATGGAAGTCAATGGAACCAGACGTCTTTCCAAGCAGTTTTGGCCCATTTCTGTTGGTCCATTCTTCATGAAATCTCCACACAGTGTAAACAGCAGCTCATGTGATCAAATGAGGCATAAAAGTAAAAATCAATAAAAATGGAGATACATGTTTTTCTTTGGACAGCGACGATATATAAAACTGGTAAGTGGCACGAAGTCACAGTGAAAGGTCTACAGACAGGTGGCTATGCAGCACAGCTTCACTCTCTTTCACCAAACCTGAAACTGTGTGAAGAAAACCTTCATATGCATTAAACATTTTCATATCCCTTTATTAACGGGATCCCTGCAGACATGCATATATCCATGGAACCTCATATCTGAACTATCTACGTGGGTCGTAATCTAACCAAACAGCTAAAATACCAATTAGTCAAATTTCGGAATTTTACATTTTCCTGGCTGGGAATGTCTCTATTAGGGATCCACAACAAAGCAAGCCTACAACCTGAAGGACACTGCAGGCCATGAAACTGAACCTGAAGCTCACCCGTGTGGAGATACTGCATCACGGAGAAGCTGGAATCTAAATCTCCTCCACTGTTCTTTGTCCCCCTCTAGTGGTGGAGGATCAAACGTTCAGGAGCGTTTCGTAGGTTCAGATCTGCTGTTCTGCAAAGACTAGATCCAACCACAGTCTCCCTTTTCCTGATGAGCAGCCTCTTTAGAAGTCAGTGACTGGACGGATCAGATCTGTTGGTGTTAGTTCAGGGGATGGGGTGCAGGGTGGTACGGTAGATGCAGGCTGAAACTGAACTCTACAGGCTGTTACTCCTCCATAGCTTCCAGTATATGAAGAGCTGAAATTCATCACAAGGGCAAGGTTTATACATCACACTAGACGTCCACCTGGCAGCTCCACCAGCTACAGTATCTACAAGCTACACCACCCGGGTTAAGTGTGTGATGCTTTCCATCATTTAGTTGTGTAGTGTTCAGCTTTAGCCTGAAGAGGGCAGCATCCACATATAATGTCATAATGTAAGTCTGACAGTGGAGGGGGTGGGGGGAGATGGATGAAAGTTCTTTCCTAAAATGAAGGATCGAAGTAGTCACATGCAACAAGTCTAACAGGACGTTCCACAAAAGCTCAATGTTACCATTTGAAAATGATAGATGCTGAAGCAGCAGAACGGTCAATGAAAGGATGAAGCCTCTAACAGCTTCACTGCTGCACCGTTTAAGGTGGACTGAGTATTCCTAGTCGCTAAAGCAACCCAAAGCTAATCAGGTTAGTAGCTGGAACACTCTAAGCCGCCAACAGGCCAAGCCTTACAATGTTAAGCCAGCTGGAGCTGTAACAGTCCTCTACATACCCCTGCTGTCCAAACAAAAACATGCATCTCAGTTTTAGTCGTTTTTGACTTCTGTGCATCATTTGAACACTGCAGCGGCTGCCGTTCACACTGTGTGGCAACGTAATGATGAATGGCCCGACAGAAATGGCCCAGAGCTGCAGGGAAAGACGTCCGGTTCCATTGACTTACATTCAAATGAAATTAAGTTCTTGCTTCCCCTGTACAGTCGCCATTTTGGGGATACTTGTTTTCCTTTAGACAGCGACAATATGTACCATCATTTCACTCATCACTATTCAGCTACATATAGCTTATTACACACTGTAACCTAACACCATGCGTGACAAACTGAGCAACAAGTTGTTGCTCAAACTTTCCTGTTCCTCTTTAAATGATGCAGCAGTTACTATAACACCTCATGTGCCAGAAAGTACCTGCTGCTCCGTGTAAGGTGGAACAGAACAAAGCTGGCGAACAGAAAGCCCACTTCAGCCATGCATTAAAACCCCGGGTAGGATAGTTTGTCAGTCTAAATGTCCTTATCAGTAAACGTTACCAGCTGAAAGAATAATTACGATAGTCTTCGCTAGTCTAAATGAGCTTATCTGGGGGGAAGCAGATATTCATTTGAGTGTGTACTGAATCAACAGTAAAAGCTTTCTCATGTTTGATCATTTGAACCACTCATGGTCACACGGTGCCGCCTTTAATGTCACTGCACATTGTTTACGTAAGCTGTCGGCCATGTAGTATTGTAATGCTTACGCACATAGAAGGTGCTGCTAATTGTATTTGTGAGTTTCAATGCGAAACTCAAAATGACTTCGGTTTGTTTATCGGTACTTTCTGAACATATTCAGCCCACTTATATTTTAATATCGACAGCCAGGATCATTTTTGGTCCCTATGATCATGGAATTCATTTCTGATAACGTTTCAGGTTTACCTGTGACTGCACTGGATGCTGATGAGGACTCGTCTTCTTCTACACGAGGCATGTTTTGCTCAGTGGACCACATGCAGTATAGTCCAAAAACAGTCTTCCTTGTTTCTGGACCTGACTAACGTCAGTTAACGACATTATGCTGGGTAAATTGCTTTTTTTGGTGGTGGGGGGGCTGCAGAACTGCAAAACCTACATTTGGTTTGAATAAGCAGTGAGCTTTGTCGCCCCCTTCTGGTGTAAAAGGAAACTGTTCTGAATGTGACTCTGTAATATCTATTTTGAATAACTGTTAATAAAATTTTGACATCAAACATTGACATTTATTAATAAATGGTAACAATATATTGACATCCTAACCAATCATGGAATATCCACTAGCCTGAGGATAATCCTGGGTAGCGTAAAACCCTGACACCCACCAAAACCAAGTGAGATCCCTGAATA
>JAMWET010000701.1:17500-25000 GCA_024036415.1 Prochilodus magdalenae
ACACACACAAAAAACACACGTGCAAAAACACAAACACACACACACACACACACACGTGCAAAAATACAAACACATACACACACACAAAAACACACACACACACACGTGCAAAAACACACACACACACACACACACACACACACACACACACACACGACATAGTTACCCTAACCTTACTTTCTATTAACACACACACACACACACACACACACACACGTGCAAGCACACACTAACACACACATACACACATATGTGCAAACACACGCACGCATGCAAACACATTCAAACACACACAGATGGACAAACACAGACAGACACAAACATGCAAATACAAACACACTCATACACGTGCAAACACACACACACACACGCAAACACACACACACTCACACTCACTCGCAAACACACTCACACACACAATATGAAATATTATTCAGGAATTTTCACCAGATGACTTGAACAGCGTTAATAATGATGATCATGTAAAGCTGAGAAATGACTTTTACTCTCGTGACTGTGAATCATCTTTAACGCTCTATAATCAGTTTTCTCTGAGTGCTCATCGCATACAACACACAAGGCTTTCTGACGCTACACATGATCTTCAGTAACTGTACACATCTGTGTGTTGTAGGTGTTTGTAGAAATCATCTTGAGAGTCTTTGAGAGGGAGCTTTACAGGAGTAGGAAATAAAACAGTTTATTGTCCAGTTCTGGGTACATGTCTGGATATATACCAGGTTCCATAAAATAATAAATACATACAAAAACACACCTACGAACACAGCAGCTAGAAATACAGCAGGCATCAGACTAGCTACAGTACAGCTAAAACTCAACTACCTTCTCTCAAATCCATAAACACCTTAACAGTTCACCATATGGGATAAAGGAATTTTTAAAATATTCCTTGTGTGCTCAGGTACCCTACAGCTCTTTCCGGAGGGGAGCAAATAAAATTCCACACACTATTGACAACGTGTAGGATCTCCGACAATTCGCTGGGATTTCTTCCTACTACTCACCAGTACATCTGCTACTGCTACTGCGGTTCACACATGTGGCTTACATGTGATTTTCCCAGCCATGTTCACAATCCTCAACAGCTCGGTTTTATCTCCAGCCAGAAGGAAACCCAACACACACGCTTAATGAACCTACTTAACATTTATTGCTATTGTTACGTGCGACCATGCACATTACAGAGAGCCAATATATGTCCACTGCTCTCTGCTCTCTGGATAAAACTGACATTGTACATTTGTTTTTCCCTGTGATGTACATTTTATATCGTGATGTGACAAATATTTAGGACTTTCGCCAGACAACTCGAACAGCATTACATAAAACATTGTCCAGGAAAACGACCAGGGGTTAAATAAATAAATAAATAAATAAATAAATAACCAAATTAACCAAATTAACCAGGTTTTCTTGAACTTTTAAACACTCTGTGAACAGTAACAGCATGTAACGGCATTCTACATACTACATACAGGTTGAGAAACCTTGGTCTGGATATATGCAGTTTTCCTATGGCAGGAACATCAGAGTGGTATGAATACTGTGGGCTTGTTCAAGATGAACCGAGGTTCACAAGCGGAACCCGTCACTGAAGAGGACCTGCCGCCATCCTGAGTCACTCCATGACAGTCTGGCGCGACACCACTGCAGTCCTTGGTCATGCTGACGTGGTGTTAACAGGAAGGCTCTTGGAGGGCATCACTGCATCCTGAATATTCACAATGGTGGCTGTTGGGTCAGTCAAGTACAGCGATAAGGCCCTCTTATTGTTCCTACCTACCGGGCATGACTACAACCACTACAATGACCACAATAGAGCCCTCTCATTTCCCACTTTAACAGAAGTGGGTTGGCTCTACCTTTGCGATTACTCCCTCCTGGACCAATCCGGATCCATCCAATAATCGTTCCAAGCCACTTTCCTGTAAGCTCCGTCTCGCTGTCTTTATCCGGAATCGGCCGGAGAAGGATGGGCTCCCACCCTGCGCCTGGTTCCTCTAGAGGTTTCTTCCTTTCGCTCTTAGGGGGTTATTTTTCTTGCCACAGTTGCCTCTGGATTGCTCATAGGCAGCTTGGACCCGGATTTCCTTTCCTACATGGACCCTGTGTTTTCCTTTCCTTTATATAAACTGCATCTCTTTAAAGCTGCTTTGGGACGTTATTCGTAAAAAGCGCTATACAAATAAATAGCGATCGATTGACTGATATTGGTGGAGGATTAGCAATGTAGGTCTTTCACTGTACAGCCTACACACCTGCGTTACTGAGCACATGACCACAAAGCACTTGCATTTCGTAGGCTGGTCCAGTGAAAACACTACCATAAATAAAAGAACCGTGACTTGTAGCCAATGACTCGCACACACAGCTCTAAAGCCGAGCAGGACTAATAATGGCGTGGTCAGTCGGCCAGTCCCTTAAGGACTGATGATACCGGCTACACTCGCACTAGCATACTGTGCCATGCGTGAAGTATTACCAACCTCATTGTTTCAGTGCCTTGTGGAGAGCTAATGAACGCCACCGTCAATAGAGTGAACAGAACAATAAGCAGACTGCAGAGCATCACCGGACCAACCCACACGGGCAAGGACCAGGTGCTCAGCTGCACTGCATAATGACCCAGGTCCCAGCTGCTGGCGGACGATCAGTCGGATGGGCTCAGGGTGTTTTCTCAGACACAGACACTATCGTGGGGTACCTCTTACTGAACGTCAGAGTGGCCTTAAAACGCACAGGAGCCTGCTGGTCTGTATGTTAAGCTTCCCCGCACATATTTTGAGAGTGTCACACGACACAGTTACCCTAGCCTTACTTTCTATTAACACACACACACACACACACACACACACACACACACACACACTGTAGCTCTCTCCTGGCCCCGTTATCGAGCCTAGGCCTACACCGGGTGCTACAGATGTACCAGAATGAACAATGCTTAAGCTTCCCCGCACATATTTTAGGAGAGCGTCACACGACACAGTTACCCTAGCCTTACTTTCTATTAACACACACACACACACACACACACACACACACACACACACACACACACACACACACACACACACACACACACACACACACTGCAGCTCCCTCCTGGCCCCCGTTATCAAGCCTAGGCCTACACCGGGTGCTACAGATGTACCAGAATGAACAACGCTGCAAGAGCTGATAAGCAGCTCAGCAGATAACACCACTACCCACCCAGGAGCCACCACCACATGTGGGAGACTGGGGTTCGAATCCCGGTCTGTGTTGCTGTGCTACACCAATAAGAGTCCTGGGGCAAGACTGCTAACGCTACACTGGCCCACCTGTAATATGATTAACCTTGGAAGTTGCTCTGTATAAGAGCGTCAGTTAAATGTCATAAATGTAAATGCATCTTTACAGCGTCATCACCCAGGGATATCTGTAGGACCCGGTGCTGTCTCACTGTAAACCTCATTTGTAACTGCCACAGCACCTGTAACATGTTTTGTTCGGGTTGGGTTTTATATCGCATGGCAACAGGACAATGTTTTTTTTTTTTTTTACTTTTATCGGGCGATGTTTTGGACAGAGTGCGGTAGTCTGCAGTGCAACTGTCCATGTGTTCAGTCATCGCATTAATATGAGCACAACTTTTCAAAAGGAAGTCTGATACACAAATTCACATCCTCAGTCCACAGTCTTGTCAGCGCTGAACATTTAAAACGCAGGAAAGGCTAATTTTAGCAGCGTCTAGAGGCTACAGTCACTGTGAAACTGAGGCCAAAGGGCATTTCTGGGTAAGACTAGGCTCCTTGGGTAGGAACATACACGAAGCTGGAACTGCCCTCCTCTTTTTATTGGATATAGATCCAACAACAATATCAAAATAAGGTCCATTTTGAATACTAAAAGTAATTCCACTAATAATTCAGCGGTTAAGATATAAAATACACACCAAAAATAACACTGAGTGGTCTGGTATGAAACTAAGTGATCTCTTTACAGTGGTGGTGATGGGAACCAGACGTCACCATGTCCACAACACAAGCGTTTGTACCTTTCAGACCTTAACTCAACCTCTACTGCAACACAACCTCTCAGACATGAGGAAGTGAATTCATAGCCACCTCATTCACAACTCTTCTGGCTGTAGAACAGAGCAGTTCACACCGACCGACTGCAGTTAAACACTCTGCTAACAGCTGCCCAATTCACCCCACTCCTCCCCACCACACCAGCAACTTCCCAACCAACCAACCAACCAACCAATACAGATATAGGGTCTCCTGAGTGTATAACCATCTGCTATTATCACTTCTATGTAGGTAGCAAGCTAGTTCTCATACTAACCGCACCAACCTAAGACTTCGGCTGGTCCAGTTTTACAGGTCCCAGAAACTGGAATTTGACTGAAATGCCTCACTATGAAAAACACTACTGTTCTCCCAACCACAAGACCCTACACCACTTCCACCAGGCTGGATACATCTCTATACAGGGAGCTTGCATGCTCTTTTAACGGTCTTCCTAATGGCCACGGTTCCAGCTAACCAGAAGCAAAAGGTGGAATTCTTGTGAACTCCTACCAAACATTACCAGACGGCTCAAAAACACCGCCTGGCTTCATCAAATATGTGAGGTTTTTGGAGAGGGAACATATCTGGAACGCCTCCTAGCGAGCACTCCCTGTCTGGCACTGCCACTGTCTCCCTCCTCCCTGTTCTCCATCACTCCTACATTCCACTGCGGGAACTTCAGGAAGGAGGACCTAAAGGAACTACATTAAAAAAAACAAAGTGCACTCTGCACTCTTTAGTGCTTGCTTTCACTCCTTAAAGCTAATTTGATTAACTGTAGGCATGACCCGCACTCCCGTCAGGATTCATGTTTTGCTGTTTTGCATTCTGTCTGGCCTGGTGTGGTTGTAATAAAAAAAAAAAAAAAACACAAAAGACGTTCAATGAGAAGTGCTGCCTCCATGAGTCATCCTGTTAGTGCCAGCATCATTGGCAGACACAGGCCGTTATAGCAACTGCCTTTAACACCACGTCAACGTCACCAGAGACTGCAATGGTATCATGCCAGACTGTCATGGAGTGACTCAGAATGGCAGCAGGTCATCTTCAGTGATGAGTCCCTCTTTAGTCGCACGTGTGGAGTAGGGGTGGGCGATATGGGCAAAAAAAAATATCTCTATATTTTTTAGGATTTTCACGATAACGATATTTTGACGATATTTTCCAAAAAAAAAAAATTTAATTAAACTTGCGTTAAGAATACAATAAAATGACTAAAAGAATAATTGCAGTGACACAAGTATTTAAGGAAATGACATTTATTCTCTTAAACAACTTCAACAAAAATAAATACAATTCTTGTAAACAATCCACACATCTAAAAGAAACATATTAAGTGATGCAAATCAACAGAAAGTGCTGAATAAACTTTAATATCCTTCCAGTAGTGTGCAACAAACACACAAAAAAAAGACATTGTCTTAAAGGTTCAAATTAGAAATAAAGTAGAATGTCTTAAATAAATAAAGTACAGTAGTGCAGTCATACTGTAAACAAATGACAAAATTGTGGAGAGAACAATCTCAAGCAGAAACAATACTTAATGCCATCACAGTTATAAGAACAGACCCCAGAAACTTTGTAAACCTTTGAAAATTTTAGGCCAACAGGTTGTTCATTTCTTCAAATTGTGTGCCAAAAACACTAATCTGTCCACACTATCCGGCTTGAGTGAAGCCCGGTGACAAGTCACAACATTTCCACCTGTGCTAAATGCTCTCTCTGAAGGGCCGCTTGAGGCAGGGACACACAGATACTTTTTTGCCAGCTTTGCCAGCCTGGGGAAATTGCCTGGGGAAATTTATCTCTTGGGTTTTCCACCATTCAAGAGGGTTAACATCACTGTCCACCTCTGGTATCAGAAGGTAGCTATTTATCTCCTTTTCTATGGCATTAGCCTGAGACTCCCTCTCCTCTCTCACTGACTTTTTGAAATAGCTGCCAAAAGACTTCTTTGTTTTTTTGGCTGGTGGCTCATAGGTGTCATCGTCACCTTTTGCTCCACCCTCTGCAATGGCACCTTCAGCTTTTGCAGTTGAAGGGCCTGGAGCACTGCTCTCTTCCTGGGTTGTCATAGCCATAAGCTCAGATGAAATTGTTGACATTATCATCTGATCGTCATCATTGTAGCGGTTCTTAAACCGTGGGTCAAGCGTGGATGCCACACTTAGGAGGTCATCCACATTGTCATCTCTGTATTTAGTGTTAAGGTAATCCAAAATGGATTCCTTGATTTGCTTTGTGAGCTGTGTGTCATCAGACTTCTCTGCCAGGACCTCTGAGTTAAACAATGAGAGTACCGGTTTCAGGTAGGAGATGGTAACTACTTGCTCACCTGAGAGGGCATCTGTAAACTCTAGGAGGGGACTAAGTGCTTTGCTCACTGACTCCAACACATCAATATCTTGCCATGAAGGGATGAGCTGCCTGCGCTTTTTGTCTCCCCCTAGCACATGTCGAATGGCCTTTTCTTGTTCAACAAACCTCTCAATCATGCGCTGTCTTGAGCCCCATCTTGTAGGCGATTCAGTAATCAGCTTGTGCTCAGGGAGCTTCATCTGAGTTTGGGCATCAGCCAATGCTTTCTTCAGGTTCCAGCTATTTGAAAAGGCTCCCACCACCTTTTTGCAGACACCAATGGCTCTGTCTATCTTCGTATCACGCATGCTTCTCTCTGAAAAAATATTTGAAAGAGTACATCATTGCCATGAATGAAGCAAGAGGCTTCTGTTGATCTTTTTGATCCTATTGTTCAGTGTGCCACCAAGTATGGAGGACAAAAAAATGACATAAGTATAAATAAATAAATAAATGTACAAATAAATAATTAAATACATAAATATATAAATGAATAAATAAATAAATGCACAAATAAATAATTAATTAAATAAATGTATTTATTTATTTATTTCCATATTTCTACATTTATTTCTGTATATATTTTTACATTTATTTATTTATTTATTGCTACATTTATTTATGTATTTCTACATTTATTTATTTATTTATTTATTTTTACATTTATTCATTTATTTATTTATTTCTACATTTATTTCCGTATTTCCACATTTATACATTTATTTATTTCTCTATTTCTCTGTCTGTATGTTAATGAGGTGGGCGCTCCTATCCTCACTCTAAAGCAGGATTGGTTAACGTCGTTCCGGCTCTGCTAAGGCCTTGGCCTTCAGCGGCTGCGCTCTGGAGCACTGATAGCTGTACAGCTAGCGAAAAGCTATAATAAATGTAGAAATACAGAAATAAATGTAGAAATAAATAATTAAATAAATAAATGTAAAAATAAATACAGAAATAAATGTAGAAATATGGAAATAAATACATTTACTTATTTATTTATTTATTTGTGCATTTAATTATTTATTCATTTATATATTTATGTATTTAATTATTTATTTGTACA
>JAMWET010000701.1:30000-120000 GCA_024036415.1 Prochilodus magdalenae
ATTAAACCAAATTCTGCTCGTCATTTAGTCAGACATCCAACACTTCTCCAAACGAGTGAGCCGACTTTCGTTTTAGACATAACGGCTGTTTGCGGTGAAGGGGAAACGGAGCGGAGATGCTTGTTTTATTATAATTCTATTATTTTAGATCCTAAATTACAGATATTTATATTTATTCATCTACAGCTGACATTATCTTTATTTAAGGATGAGTACAGTCACTTAATACGCCTGCTGATAAACGAGAGATAATGATTTCAGCGTGGGTAATATAATAAACGGTTTCAGGTCTACCATTCTTCTGTTCATCTATAAATAATATAAATATGGACTAATCTGGTTTTATTTAGCAGCTCATTATTTATGAGAGATGAAAGGCGAAGGATCCTCCTACTGAAGAAGCTGTTAGAAGTGAGATTAAAAAGACTATAAGCTATAAGCGCTAATGTTTAGCATGTATACGCGCTGCTGCCCGGCGCTGTATCCTGTAATTAAATCAGGCTCCAGTTCAGATCGATCATCATAAGCCCCGCCTCTTTTAGTTCAGAAATATGTTCCTGTGACTCTGCTGACTTTCTAAATGAGGAGGATCAGATCTGAACCGTGTGCAGACTGATTTACTGATTACTAGATAATGTACATGGAGAGAAAAAACATGAACGAATAGTCGAATCGTCGACCAGGACGGGCGAATCCGATTCGACCGACAAAATTCTGAGTCGGGTACAGGCCTAATTTACATGCAGCTGTACAGAAACTGCAGTTTGTAAAGCTCAGGTCCTCTCTTTACTTACATAAACATATCTGCTGCGTCTCTATTTATAACCTTAACTTCCTGCAAATAACAAAAAAACAGAAGAGAATTTGTTCAAGACGTTGGCCAACTCCTTTAAGACGTGAAGAGGATGACGCTAACCACAACCTCTCTAAATGGCAACAGCAAGCTGAAAAAAAAAAAAAAGTTTGAGTAAAGGAAGGAAGATCATTTAGCACTTTGGTGCATGTGCGCCGCTGCACCACACTAAAGCTGCACTGATTACTGCGAACCCTGTTACGCTGAATACCACAATGTTGGGCCCACCACCACCAGCACCACCACAACTGCTCAGGTTGTAAAGCCCCCCTCTTTCAGACAATACGGCTGGCATGACGATGCGCTGCAATTAACCCTCTTTAATTAAGGTTCCTTTTCAGGGAGATTGAATTAAACCCTCAAATTTAAAACTCAATAGCGAATAGAAAAATTCTAAATTCAATTCAAAAGTATTACACTGCTGCTCATGACATTCCTGCATCGTTTATTTCCCAGTTTTCATTAAGGGTTAAACAGGTTCCGTTTGCGCGATAAACGACGCTGGAGTTATTATTCTAGCAACGCCACAACATTTAGGTGACTGCTGCATCACTTCCTGTAAACTGAGAAAGCTCTGTTCAGCTCAGAGTGTGAGTGAGTGAGTAAGTTTATTAATCACACACCTCCGCAATAATTTTTACAGAACAAAAAGAACTGATTAAGACCGCAAGAGTGTGGCCACATTCTTTCACACCCCAGATACCAGAAATAAAGGAGGCTTGATAAGGTTGAACATCAGTTCCCATCATAAAACAAATGACAAATGTTAGAATACTGCTATTTATTAATAACATTAGGGTAGCTCTTACTTAGACCAGAGTTTCCCAATCCCACTGCTACTGCAATCGGCCCAGGGACTCTAGGCTCTTGGCCCAGGGACTCTAGGCTCTTGCCACTGGTGTTTTTTTGCTCAGCGCAGGTTGCAGAACCAGGGTGGATCCCCAAAAGCTTCAGCCTCCATTGTACAATGACTTACTATCGCCCCCTGAGGTACAAATTGTATTACAAGAGCGTATGAGCCAGGGCTAGCTGGTTAGCATGCTAATGTCAGTGTGTACATCTGCAACATGATACATAATCACTTTCACATTCTGTTGGTAGTTTTAGGTCATTCTGGATCTCATATTTTACACTAAAAATCTTACAGTTTGCCTGGAAAACATTAAATAAAATTATTTTTGGTATTTCAATATATTTAGGATTTATTATATAATTAATGATCTATATTGTAGCTATAGAATTAAATATAATTATATAAATAGTACATAGTTTATCACGAATAATATTACATACTGCTAATATTTAATATATTTGGAACTACAGGCTCTATTTTGTCTGTACTTATTAAAACATTAAATGTCAGGAAAAAAAATAAATATTGTAATGCATATTGCATATCTTGAAAATATCTTGAAGGATCACAACGACCACCCCTTACACAGCACGTATCGGCTTTGGAGCATCTTTGTTTATCACAGGACTCAAACACAACAGCAATTGTATACCTAATAAAAATATTCAGTCATGAGTGACTTGCCTGGTCAGAAACAGAAACTGTGCATTATCTACAGTCTCTATCTGTACACCAGCAGGATGGAGCTGGAAGAGATGGGTTTCTAATAAAGTGGCCAGTGAGCCTTCAACAAGGCACTAGGTCAGCTGGTTGACTTGCCACCCATACGCGATCCAGTTTACCACACAAGTCTTTTTCTAGACAACAAGGAACCCTTATGAAACGATAATATATGGCAATGTATTGGAAAATATAGTGCAATATATTAAATAATATAATGTCATATATGGGAAACAAGTGCATATATTTTGCATATATTTATATAGTGATAAATATATTACAATATATTGTATAATACATAAGGAATTGCCGCTTTTCATATATTGTATGTATGGTAGTATAATATATATTTACTTATATATTGTAATATATTTCATTTTATATGTAATAGACATCATATGTATTTCTCCATATGTGTTTGCATATATGATACTATATATAGTTTTATATATGTGAGAATATATACATACTGTATATTGCCACATGTATGAAAATATTCTGCAAGTATGCACAATATATGCACTTGTTTCCCATATATGACATCGTATTATTTAATATATTGCACTATATTTTCCAATACATTGCCATATATTATTGTTTCATAAGGGAAAGCCAATCAAAGTGTTTCTATGACCCAGAGTTAAGATCTTATGGCGACTGAAATAACCAAGATGCGTAATGTACCATTACTTACATCTTCCTTTCAGTATTAATGATTTTTAAACCTTTTCGTTTTTCTTTATTAAGGTAATTAATCACACGCCTCTACAATAATTCATTAAGTCATTAGAGTGACAGGCAAAACGTAACGATTAAAGAACCAACAGATTCAGCACAGTTCGTATTCCTCCCTCTGGCATCCCGTGTCAAAGCACAACTCCGGGTTTTGGAAGCTGACCGATTCTGGAAGCTCCTGAGTGCTAACACCACTGCATTTAGCCTGCGCTAAAACACTGACCAGACCATCTAAAAACTATGTGGGCATGGCTAATGAGCAGCAGGATTGACAGCTCTCTTTCCAATACCCCCAGCCTGCTCCTCATTCAGAACTACCATCATTACCAAGCTTCTGTGTGATGCTAACTGGACCAAAACGGCAGACAGCTGTGCACACGGTTGATCAACAAGCAGGCGTACTGCTGAAACGATACAAGCATGAAGAAACATGCAAACGATGTTGGCGTGCGGATCAAGGAATAAACAGATGAAGGAACAATGTCCGTGTATAGATAAAGGAATGACGGGCAGCTACAGACAGGTGGTCTAGTGCACTGTGAGGTAACAGGTCATGTGACTGCATTAGTATACGGTATCAGTATTAAAATGGCTGCTAGTGTTGCTTTACTATAGACAGCTTTCAGCTTCTAAAGTAAAGCAGCTGTTGACTGGAAGTGTACAAAGCAGGGAACTCCCGCCATGCAAATAGCTGCATGGAAATGAAGGCATGCGTATGAATGATATTACCAATCAACAACCAGAACAGAGTAACACAGAACTTACTCCTCACTGCAACCCTGTAAACCGCTGAGTGTGCAAGTTCTCCTATTTAGAAAGATGAGAGAGGTCTGTAATTCTCATCACAGGTGCACTTCAACTATGAGAGACAGCCTCAAACAGTCAAGACTCCAAACTCAACCATGGGCAAGACCAAAGAGCTGTTAAAGACACCAGGAGGAGAGCTGTAGACCTGCACCAGGCTGGGAAGAGTCAATCTACAGTAGGCAAGCAGGCTAGTGTGAATAAATCAACTGTGGGAGCAACTGTAAGAAAATGGAAGACATACAGGACCATTTATAATCACCCTCGATCTGGGGGCCCATGTAAGAGCTCATCCCGTGGGGTCAAAATGATCATGAGAACGGTGAGCAAAAATCCCAGAACTACATGGAGGCACCTGATGAATGACCTGCAGAGAGCTGGGACCAAAGCAACAAAGGCTACCATCAGTAACACACTACACCGAGAAGGAACTCAAATCCTGCAGTGCCAGGCCTGTCCCCCTGCCTAAGCCAGTACATGTCCAGGCCTGTCTGAAGTTTGCCAGAGAGCAGATGGATGATCCAGAAGCGGACTGGGAGAATATCATGGGGTCAGATGGAACCAAAATAGAAACTTTCTGGCAAAAACTCAACTGGTCGTGTTTGGAGGAAGAAGGATGCTGAGCTGCATCCCAAGAGCACCATACCTACTGTGAAGCATGGGGGTGGAGACGACATGCTCTGGGGCCGTTTTCCTGCAAAGGGGACAGGACGACCGATCCGTGTTAATGGAAAAAGGAACGAGGCCATGTATCGTGAGATTTACACCATGCACACCTTCCATCAGTGATCACATTATGATCCTGAAGATGGAACGTGGCTGGGTCTTCCAGCATGACAATGATCCCAAACACACCGCATGGGCAACGAAGGAGCGTCTCCGTGAAAAGCATTTCAAGGTCCTGGAGTGGCCTAGCCAGTCTCCAGACCTCAAACCCACAGGAAATCTGTGGAGGGAGCTGAAAGTCTGTGTTGCCTAGCGACAGCCCCAAACCATCACCGCTCTAGAGGAGATCTGTATGGAGGAATGGGCCACAATACCAGCTACAGTGTGTGCAGACCTGATGAAGACTTACAGGAAACGTTTGGCCTCTGTCATCGCCAACAAAGGTCATGTTACAAAGCATTGAGCTGAGTTTTTGTTATTGGACCAAATACTTATTTTCCACCATAATTTACAAATTATTTTTATTATTATTATTATTATTATTTATTTAAATTATTATTTCCTGGCTTTTTTTCTTATTTCTCTTATAGTGAAGTTGAAGTCTACCTATGACGAAAATTACAGACCTCTCTCATCTCCTACTCTCTCAGTAGGCGAACCTGCACAATCAGCGGTTGACTAAATACTTTTCTGCCCCACTGTACATGTCGCTGGCGAAGACCACATTGGGACAAACTCCCCAACAACATATCCAAACTACTGCTGGCCAGGGAAAACTCCCCAAACTGATTCGACACTACTTCACGATTATCAGCATCACGTGCACAGGCCATTCACATTATCTCTGTAAGCAGCAGTAGTGAAAGTTGGCCTGAGAAGAGGAAGAGCAAGCAAGGGCACAAAAAACATGTGTGGCTTTATGGTGCTGACTGTTCTCTGCTGTAGCCACAAAGTGATAGTAACCAGTGGGAGAGTGCTGAGAAGTAGTTTTAGATCTGCCTGGTCTGGTAGATAACTTCTCCCTGTAAAGAAAGGCCTGTTGTTTTCACCTACAGTAACCCAGCGACCCTACAACACTGAGGTAACTCAACATCTGGCTGTTAGTGGGTTAGCAGATCAGAAGTCCGTGCCTAACGTTATATCACGACAACTTCAGAACTAGTAGCCGTGTTTACATTCAGCCTGATCGTCTGTTAATGAAACGACCGATTGTTTGAATATTAAAATCACAACTTCATTTAATTTGACTGAACTTGTGAAGTGCAATCTTCAAATCGCAAGAGCTGCAAATGTAAGAGCTTAAACAAACGTAAATCTGAATTTTAAGTGGAGGAATGAAGGGGTGAAAGATAGATTGTTATATGTTGAAATCAACCATGTTGCTGTAACATATTTGACATAATAATAACACCTACAGGGGTTGGACAATGAAACTGAAACACCTGGTTTTAGACCACAATCATTTATTAGTATGGTGTAGGGCCTCCTTTTGCGGCCAATACAGCGTCAGTTGGTCTTGGGAATGACATATACTGCGTCCTGCACAGTGGTCAGAGGGAGTTTAAGCCATTCTTCTTGCAGGATAGTGGCCAGGTCACTACGTGATGCTGGTGGAGGTTCGTCCTTCTTGGTGGTATGCTGACATTACCCTGGATACCGTGGCTCTTGATACATCACAAAGACTTGCTGTCTTGGTCACAGATGCTCCAGCAAGACGTGCACCAACAGTTTGTCCTCTTTTGAACTCTGGTATGTCACCCATAATGTTGTGTGCATTGCAGTATTTTGAGCAGAACTGTGTTCTTACCTGCTAACTGAACCTTCACACTCTGCTCTTACTGGTGCAATGTGCAGTTAATGAAGATTGGCCAGCCTGGTCCAATTTAGCCATGAGACCTCCCACACTAAAATGACAGGTGTTTCAGTTTCATTGTCCAACCCCTGTATATATTAGCTTTTGAACCAACTGTAGACGAGGCAGTCTAGTGGCTACATTCAGGCCTCAAGCTTCTTGGCCTAAATAAATAAATAAAAATAAGCCTGGACCTCAATTTTGTAGAAAATTAGCAAAAATTTAAAATCGTGATCCCAATATTGCTGGGGGGAAAAAAACGCAAACAGATAAACTGCCCAGATCACTCAGCCCCAAAGACGACAATTAGCTCAATAGGAATACAGCACGTCCACGTATTCACCTCTATCTGAAGAGACTGGTAAACTGACTTAGAAATCGTATTTGGAATGGCCTATCGGATTGGCCGAGGTGGATACACCTGTAACCAATCCGTTGAGTAGTAGAACATTCCCGTCCTGCGCATGTGCATTCGCATCATAGCTTCAGTTTATAACGTTCAGCATGACGGGAGTGAAACTGGTCTGAGAGAAGATCAGGTTCATGCTTTAAACTTTAAAAGACTTTAAAGCCGCTTGCAGGACGGATGACCCAACAGCTCACGATAACATGCTGTTCATACAAGTACATCATCATGAGCAAATTAACAATAGTGGATTTACACCAACTATGCAGCAAAACAGGAGGAAGTTTATCTGGGTCCAGTCATGGGATGGCAATTAGGGAACCAGGCTTGTGGCCGGAAGGTCATCGGTTCAATCCTCTGAGCCGACAATACACAGCTGAAGAAACCTTAAGCAAGGGCTGCTGATAGAGCTGCTCACTGCTCCAGCCAAACGTGCTCACTGCCCCCTTGTGTGCGTGTGGGTGTGTGTGTCATTCATTGCATGAATGGGTTAATTGCAGAGCACAAATGGATCTACATGTTAAATCTAAATCCATATAACAAAGCTAAAACACAGCTCAGGTAGCGAACTGTACTTCTGCTCGTCTCACTCCGACTCAGTCACGCTCCTTGTCACGATAACATCTGCACTGAGTGGTACTCTGTGTTATTTGATCTGATTACTTGTAAACAGAAATTTTCATCAGGTCAACAAGTGCAGTGTGCATATAAACCCCTTGGTGTGAATTAGGGCTGCCCTCTAGAAGTCGACGAATCGAATCGTCAGTCGGAGACCCTTTAAGTCGACTGAGACCCTTTAAGTCTACTGACAACAGTGACCTTTTTTTCTTCCGGTAAACAGACTAAAGCTGACTAAAATGCACAAGAACTTTAAGAATGTAAAAAGACTTTGTAATAATTATTAAAGGGGAATAATAAATATATATGTAAGGTCTAGCTGGGCTGTGACGTATCCTTGCTAAAAAATGTAATCCATGTGACGGCGTGCGCTAGCGGTTCACCGCTAAGGAAGCCATGAAGCTGAGAAACACGGGGGGAACGATGTCTCAGAGAAAGCCTGGAGGAGCTTCTGAAGAAGAGAATCTGAACAAATGAAACCGAATTCTGCTCTTCATTAAGTCAGACATCCAACACTGCTCCAAACGAGGGAGCTGACTTCCGGTTTAGATGTAACGGCTGTTTGCGGTGAGGGAGAAACAGAGCGAAGACGTTTGTTTTATTATAACTCCATTATTTTAGAACCAAAATTACAGATATTTATATTTATTCATCTACAGCTGAGATTATCTTTATTTAAAGATAAGCACAGTCACTTAATACGCCTGCCTATCTAATAATCTAATAATAATTTAAATATGGACTAATCTGGTTTTATTTAGCAGGTCATTATTTATGAGAGATGAAAGGCGAAGGGTCCTCCTACTGAAGAAGCTGTTAGAAGTGAGATTAAAAGACTATAAGCTATAAGCGCTAATGTTTAGCATGTATACGCGCTGCTGCCCGGCGCTGTATCCTGTAATTAAATCAGGCTCCAGTTCAGATCGATCATCATAAGCCCCGCCTCTTTTAGTTCAGAAATATGTTCCTGTGACTCTGCTGACTTTCTAAATGAGGAGGATCAGATCTGAACCGTATGCAGACTGATTTACTGATTACTAGATAATGTACATGGAGAAAAAAACGTGAACGAATAGTCGAATCGTCGACCAGGACGGGCGAATCCGATTCGACTGACAAAATTCTGAGTCGGGTACAGCCCTAGTCTTAATCCATAACCTGAATCTATTAATCTGGATCGATAATCTTTGCATGTCGGTGTTGGGGCAACAAGGCAGAAAATACAGCTAGACATTGTATTATACGCTCATCATCAAATGAACAGTCGCCCAAATAGCTGCACTCTCCACTGACGGGAGAGACCTGGTGGGAAGGTTTGACATTGTGAGACATGCGAACGATTCGAGCTTTACACAAGCCACGTAAGCAGGGACAGGCCTTATCGCCGTACCTGACTGACCCCTCAGCCATGACTGCGGATGCTCAGCAAGCAGCGACACCCTCCAGGAGTCATCCTGTTAGAGTCAGCACTATTGGCACGACGCAGGACTACATGCACACAGACAGTTACAACTGTCCTTAACACCACATCACCAAAGACTGCAATGGTGTCGTGCCAGACTGTCATGGAGTGACTCAGAATGGCAGTGGGTCCTCTTCAGTGACGAGTCCGTGGTCAGCGCCATAACAAACAGGTTGTTGTCACACGTCCAGAAGGCCTGGTGTCACTCAACCTCCACCCCTACCGCACTTGAGGCTGCAGGAACTGTGTGAGAATTTTCAAGCTGCATATCAGTCTAAATGTATCATTTACTGCTCCTGGTAACCTTATCTTCCGCAGCATGGCAGTCTATTGACATTCAATAAATACGGCTCATATCTAATATTCATCATTTATTGCTCCTGGTAGCCTTTAACTTACTTCTGAACAGTACGGCATTGTTAGTATCCTAACTCCAGATGAGAACATTTAGGCGTTCAGCTGAGGCTCTTATCCAGAGCGATTTACAAGGGTATCCGTTTTACAGGTGGGCCAGTGCGGTGTTAGGAGTCTTGCCCAAGGACTCTTATTGGTGTAGCTCAGCATTTGATACCTAGGCTGGGATCTGAACCCCCTGTCTCCCACATGGGGTGGTAGCTCTCTGGTGGGCAGTGGTGTTAAAAGCTGAGAAACACCAACCACGGGTTGAGAACGGGTACTGAAAATGTTTCTGTCTCACCATTTATGGCAACTGTACGCTTATTAAAAGGTTCCAACTTGCTCAGTCAGCTTCCAGTTCACTGTAGTTTAGCTTTACCTTTATCTTTTACTGTATTTTAGAACATGTTTGGCAAACTAGCAACATTTCTTCACACCCTCTCTTTCCGTTATTTATCTCAGCGCTGCAGATGTTGTCAGTAGCAACTGATTAACAACATCGACTGAGTAGCTCAAGATAAGATGCTCCGAGATCTTTACTCAGGGCTGGAAATAGGATGTTCCTGTTGAGGGCTTATGACACATTAACACAGTTGATGTGCAGTCATAGCAAGATGAAACAACCCAGCTTATTATAGAGATGACCTCACTAAAGCACCAGTGATTCACAATTTCGCTGTAACTCCGTACATGTTTATTTCTCCACACTGGATACAGTAGCACTGGCATGGGCAAGTACTGTCAGCCCAAGCTCCAAACCACAGGCTCAGAGAAGCAGCACGAACGTGCGAATTAATAAACGAGGAATGCTGGCTGCTGCAGAGGTTCCAATTCACGCTCCTCTCCCTTAACCTTCAACCGAGGATAAACCGAGCCACAGCTGCTGCTGGAAAAAACCCCCGGTCTCCATCCAGCAGGTGCAAACTGAGACTTGTTAGGCTATGATCAGATGACGTTCATATACAGTTCTATGCTTAAGTCAATCAGAGACCAACATCAGTCTCAACAGCAATTAAGCCATTCAGGAGGGATTTTTTGGGACTCCTAACAACCACCTGAAAGACTTGGTAATAATAATAATAATAATAATAATAATCTCATCATTAACTATAAAAGTGCATGGTCACAGGATGGTTGCGCAGCTTGCTCAGTGAGGAACGAGGGAGAAGTAAACGAGTGCGGGTCAGTATGACTGTGGATTAGCGACTGGGGGCCTGCCCTTAGTGAGTATGTGAAGTTCGGTGGCTCTCGGGCGAACGAAAGCATTACTGCTTGGTTTGGGTCAGAAATGACTGGGACACTATGGGAGGAACGAGGGATGAATAAACGACAGATAGATGAGTGCAGGTCATTATGGCTGTGGACTAGTGCTTGGGGACCTGTCCTTAGTGTGTATGTGAAGTTTCGCGCCTCTCGGGCGAACGAAACAGCCAGCTTTAGGAGGATCTAAAAATGACTGGGACTCTATGGTAGGAACGAGGGATGCGAAAAAAGGAGAAACGGACGAGTGCAGGTCAATCAAACACTGAATGCATGCTCGGGGCTTGGCCCCAAGCCAGTGTATCCGATTTGGTGTCTCTAGGTGGAGCGGAAGTAGGTTAGATAGGCACGTGTTTTTGGATCCTATTCATTCTCTAGAGGAAAAAATTCCGGAAAAATATTCCGTCCTACTCGGAATCCGTGCATCCGATCAAAAAGCTGTATACAAGCCCACATCAGTGTATCATACCGGACAATCTGGAGTTGGAACGGAGTCGATATCTCGAAAGCTGCGGGACGAGTTAGTCAGCGATGAAACGGGAAAAAAAGAAAAATCGAGTAACAGTATAGCTTTGCAATGCGCAACCATAAAAATGATTGAACTCGGAACGAAGTGAGGGATTGCCGTGCTGTTGGGAAGGAAGATAAAGGTCACAGATGATACATTTAGACTGATATGATCAATATTTATTGAGCTACACATACAGAAGTAGAGTCTCAGTATGGCATTGGGCCGTCCATGTTTGCTAATGCAACATGCCCAACGTCTCAGCATGGAGTTGTAGAGGTTCCTAATGGTGTCTTGTTATAATCCATCCCATGCAGCTTGAATATTCCCACACAGATCCTGCAGACTGTGCGGTAGGCATTTAACAACATCCCACACACTTTCGGTTTGGGATCGGTCTGGTGCTGCGGCTGACCATGGTGTATATATCATAGTGTCTGTGTGCTCAAGGCAAGCTAAGCGGACGAGTGTTGTCCTGCTGGGACTGCGGCTCAGAGTGCTTTACAGACAGTTAACAGTTAATACAGATAGTAATCTGTACCGGACACATCAGGATCACGAGCTGGAGCATGAGCAGAAAGACACTCTGTGATCTAAAATGGTGCGAGATTATTCAGAGGTTTATAGACCAGTAGCTTTACAACCTATACCAATTGATCCAGGCAGTCAGTACAGCTCTTCGAAAGCAGAGTGATTGGAGCTCTCTTTAGATGTTAAGACATTTGGTGTTCAGTAAGCATGTTCAACTGCAGTTTGGTAGTGTAAAAAAAAAAAAACCCCAAGATAAAAATGCATCCCAGACAGCAAAACTGTTCTGGCCCAAATCTGGCCCACATACCTCACCTTCAGCTGGCCCTCTTGCCAGCTGGTTTGACGGCACTTGGGTGGACCTCTCCCAATAGCAAGAAGTAAGCCACACATGCACCATACTAGACCCACGCCTCAGCCAAACGTAGGCAACTCTGCTGTATCTGTGCCAGAAGTGGACCAGATCTGTTTTGGTGGGCCAAATGCGTGTTGTAAATATGATGGGCCAGCAGACCGCCAGTGCTGACGGTAGGCCAGCAGTGCCATATCTGTGCCAGATGTGACCCACATCCGCTTGCTATCTGGGCTTTAGCCCATTTAATTCATTCAATCGTGAAAAAAGTGGCAAAATTAATTAACACACAAATTTAACATATGTAACGAACTGGGGATAGCTGGGTGAAGCCTACCTGGGAGAGAGATGCAACAGGTGGTTAGCTACTTGCCCCGACCTCCATGGAGAAACCCAGGTGGGAGACAGGCATAGCGGAGTACTGGAGACCATTTATTGGGCAGGGGAGCCCCCACACCTCATTCATCACAACCCAGGATAACAGCAGTGAGGCAGAACATGCAGGCTACAACCTGGAGCAACCACCTTCCGTGCACATCTATCCATGTTTCGTCTCTCTCTCTCTCTCACACTGTATATCGCATATGCACTCAATATAGGAACTTAAAGTGACCGTTACACACTGTCAAATAAAAAAAAAATTTTTTTTTCATTTTTGGTTGATTTGGTTCAGTTTCGGCTTTGACCAAAAAAAAAAAAAAAAAACTTTTTGGTGCATCCCTAGTAAAAACCGCGCTCAGAGTCTAAGATTACACCGTGCCGTAAAGAATTTCAGTTATTTCCACAGAACTTAAAGCTTTTGAGAGAGAGCAGAACACCAAACTCCACTCTTGCTTTAGATCTGAGAACATCCACAGGTGCTTCTGTCCATCCTTCCACTGTGAGAAGACACCTCAACACTGTGGAGGTCTGAAAGGATGTGTAGCTCCAGTTCAAGAAGCTCCTTACTGAGAAAAGGAGACAGACACATCAAACAAAGAAGCTGCTGGTGTTCTCAGAACAACGGACTGACCAGCCCAGAGTCCAGAACTCAACACCACTAAATGAGCTTTGACTGCTTCAGTACATGTTCAACCAACTTCTAAGTCTGAACTTGGAGAAGCTGAAATCTCCTGAAAAGGTTTCGTTTTTGTTTTATTTTTTGCTGATGCTGAAAAACGAATGATTAATAGGCCAATTTAACAGAAAGTAATAAATCAATGAGCTCTTTGACCTTTGCTCAGCGCTGTAAGGCAAATAGGGAAAAGGTCTTCTACCTATTACAGCTGTATAAAGAAAGGACACTCACAGCTGAGTTCTTGTCGCTTTGAATCTCTAATCCCTAGACCTATTAACAGAACTCTTTCAGATACTGAAAGAACCCACCCCTTCCACAAAGTCTACAGGAGCTGTGTGAGAATATTCCATCTGCAAGGGATGGATTATCACCGGACACCATTAGGAACCTCTACAACTCCATGCCGAGACATCTGGCATGTTGGGTTAGCAAACATGTCCGCCCGACACCAAACAGAGACGCTACGTCTGTATGTGTAACTCAATAAATATACTCATATCAGTCTAAATTCAAAATCGTTTATTGTTCCTGGTAGCCTTTATCTTCCTTCCCAACAGCACCGCAATCCCACACCTCCTTCTGGGCGCTGCCGGCGAGTGTATATATTTAGTCTTGTCCTGATAGAGCTCTGATACTGCTTACACTCCATCACATTATGCATTTTTCCTTGTTCAAAGAAATATACTGCAAACTGAGTGCAACTATTTCAACTCTATTATTTATCCAAGCTCCACCAAATAAAAAGACCACTAGACTAAACATTTAAGGCAACAGAGGAAAACGTCTATTACATATTCCATCTTTAAGAAGCAAGAATGCCATTTGGACAGGACATTTGGATCAACCACATAAAGTCCAGCCACTGCCGTTGGGGTTCGAAACTTCAGAATCCCATCATATTACTAAGAGCAGTTATTTTATCCATTGTAAAATTAAGCAGCGTCGATTGAAATGCTGCAAGCCAGACACCAGAGGATGCTTATTCAAATATGTAATGTCCTCTGAAACACCGCAAAGACATTACATACTACATTCTACATAATGAACAGTAATTATCCATGTACCGCAGCTTCTTGTTCAGTTAAGAAAGTTATATGTTTGAGTTCTGAATTGGTCAGGAGCCCCACAGGACCACCACAGAGCAGGTATTATGCGGGTGGTTGATCATTCTAATCACTGCAGTGACACCGACATGGTGGAGGCATGCTGGTACGAGTGGACCAAATACTAGGGGTTCAGGCCATCTCGCACACAAAGGAATTGGTCCCTGTATTTACCCTATCCGTGCAGTCGAAACCCCTCTACCTACACACAGAGTAGTGAACACACACACTACCGGGCAGTGAGCACACTTTCTCGGACCAGTGGCCGGCGCCTAGCATACAGGTGGGGGTTAGGTGCCCCACTTAAGGAGACTCCAGTCGGGGTAATTAGGTATACAGAGAAACACATGGACAGCAGTCTGTAACTGTAGAACTACAAAGTGCTCCTATATGGTAAACAAAACTGATAAAAAGGGACAATGAGTCAGTATTTAATGTAGCTGATCCTAATAAAGTGCTCAGTGAGAGTCAGATAGGAACTCAATAAACCAAAGATCAGAAATCAGTACTACCCTGGTGAAGTGCAGAGTGGAAGTAAATAAAAGGCCAGTGATGGCTCAATGACTTGGGCAAAACATCTAACAGCGATTTTTCCGACTTGGATTGTGTGATTTACAATGTGATCATTTTCTGTAAACTGCCAGGAAATCTAGTGTATCCACTTTTTTATTTCTCCCCTGGTTTGAACATAGCTAGTTAACATGCTTGACTGATGCCAACAAACTGGTGATATAATACACATCAGGACACAAGAGTAACGGTACACTGCCATACTGTAAGCACGGTCATTTGTCAACATCTGAAGCACATCATTTCCGAAAAACTGTCACAGTACAAAAACACCACCATTTGCCTAGGTTTGTTAGTGCTAACGTTAGCCACTATGCTACTTGTTCAAGTTAACATGAAAGAGTCTACTGTGATCCCTACCGTCTGTAGGGATCTTTGTAACCTACTGTTAGAAAATCAATGCTGGTTTTTGAGAATGTCTACAGTATCATGAAACTTATTGCGATGTTACTATTTTCAGATTTTTATGACGTGACTGGCAGCTAATTACGGTTGTGTTCATGTGCACCGGACAAAGGTCTGTTGCTAATTGGTCTAACTCATTGTCTTCAGGTGGTTTGCAGGATCCATGTTATTAGCTTTCACTTTCCCCTTTAAAGCAGGCTAAAGAAACACAGTTGATAATGTAGGCTAGTGTAAAAACTCCAGCTCCAGCAACATCCTTTTAAACATTGACTTCAATATAAACCATTCATCTTTCAGCCCTAACGACTAGCGTTAATGGTATTTTTGCAGTGGTGTACAGTATCTCAGTAATGTAATGTGTTAGTGGGCTGTAAGTAGTGTGTTGGTGTACAGTAACTCAGTAAGTGTAATGTGTTAGTGTACTGTAAGTAGTGTGTTGGTGTACAGTAACTCAGTAAGTGTAATGTGTTAGTGTAGTGTAAGTAGTGTGTTGGTGTACAGTAACTCAGTAAGTGTAATGTTAGTGTACTGTAAGTAGTGTGTTGGTGTACAGTAACTCAGTAAGTGTAATGTGTTAGTGTGCTGGAAGTAGTGTGTTGGTGTACAGTAACTCAGTAATGTAATGTGTTAGTGTACTGTAAGTAGTGTGTTGGTGTACAGTAACTCAGTAAGTGTAATGTGTTAGTGTGCTGTAAGTAGTGTGTTGGTGTACAGTAACTCAGTTAGTGTAATGTGTTAGTGTACTGTAAGTAGTGTGTTGGTGTACAGTAACTCAGTAATGTAATGTGTTAGTGTACTGTAAGTAGTATGTTGGTGTACAGTAACTCAGTAGGTGTAATGTGTTAGTGTACTGTAAGTAGTGTGTCGGTGTACAGTAACTCAGTAAGTGTAATGTGTTAGTGTACTGTAAGTAGTGTGTTGGTGTACAGTAACTCAGTCGGTAATGTGTTAATGTACGTTTGGTGTGTACTGTAAGTGTACTGTAAGTAGTGTGTTGGTGTACAGTACAGTAGTGTGTTGGTGTAAGTAGTGTGTTGGTGTACAGTACAGTAGTGTGTTGGTGTACAGTAACAGTGTGTTGGTATTTTGAGTGTTACTGTGGCCCTATATCTCTGCAAGTGACCAAAGCGGGTGGAGACTACCAACTGAACAAAGACAGTGAACTATTGACCGCTGGTTAAAATACTGACATGGAGAAAAGTCAGAAATACCTTCATACAAAGCACCTTGAGTAAAAGTACCAAAGTATCAGGTCAAAAAAACAAACTACTGAAGTACTGACTAACTAAGGCTGCGTTCAGGCTGCTAGGAAATTCCATTCGCTTCTCAAATAAGATCTTCAGACGCACCTGCCCACACGGTTATCTGCATTAGATTTGTGTGTCCAGACAGCACCGGTTTATCTTTACGGGCTTCTGTGGTTGTGGTGTCAGTAAGTACGTAGGTGTCAGTAACTATGTTGTCCCACTGATGTGGCTTTCTTTCACGAAAGCAGGAGAAACGGAAGAGTATCATCTCGCCCTCCAAGCGGCTGCTCTGTTAAGTCCCGGGTTCTGAACTGTCGGGTATTGTTCTTGAACCCCAGGACTTCCGCCACTCTGCATGTGACATTGTCAATGTTTGTTGCGTTGTGGCAACTGGTATGTTCACCTCCTTGTAGCTACACCCAGTGACCAATTACATGCCTCACTGACCATACAGCAGCACCTTGTAGTTATATAATTTCAGACTGCAGTCCATCTGTTTCACTTCTGTCTCTGAACCACTTTTACCACCACGTCAGTGTCACTGCAGTGCTGAGAATGATCCATCATCCACATAATACCTGCTCTGTGGTGGTCCTGTGGGGGTCCTGACCACTGGTTGGGTGGTTGTAACGTTATGGTTGAGGGTTATGTTATGGCATTGCAAGTGACACAAAAGATACAGAGAGACATGTTCTGATTGGAATTGCACTGTAAACCACCTTCAATTGTGGCTTTGAATCTGATTTTACAAAAATTAGATTTCATGTGTTGTCCAGACTATCAAAAATCAATCTGTATAAAATAGAGATATACCAAACATCAGATTTGGGCTGGCAGTCTGAACAAAGTCCTACAGAACTACAGTTTAACTCCTTACTAATTTCAGCATCTATCAGCACAGGGACTTTGTACGGCTCAGTGTTTGTCTTTATTTGTATTATTTTGGTTTTTAAAAAATGCTGAACCCCCGTAAGTCAGACATGTGACTAATCACAAGACAGCACCCAGATAGCGAGTATAGATCAGTCAACAAGCTTGATAAGGCCTGCTAACTGTTTGCCACTGCTGGTCCCCCCTCCACCACCCAGATTACTGTCCTGCAAATGAGATCAAACTAGTTTTTCACACCCTAAGACAGTAATGTTCTGAATTGATTTTAAATTGATTATAATTTAAAAATGTATTGAATTTTTTAATTCATTATTAGGACAATATCATATTAAAGCAGCTGAATAGTTAGAATTAATAATCAGGAAAAAACAAAAGATATCAAAAGTAAAAAATGAAGGAAGAATATGTAAATATTACTTCTTAATTAATTATTAAAGAAAAACTCAGCCAGCAGCCAGCCAAAAAAAAGGTCGAGCAAAAAAAAACCTCTGGCCCAGCAGCTGTACTGTACATGGGCAAATAGCGTCCTGCTATCGTTTGCTATCAGCCTGGCTGAAAGACTAATTTAAAAGTACGCCATTTTTAAAAATCAGAAGCGCTGCAATATTTACAGTAGCCTACGATCATCAACAAACAAATATGCCCTAACAAATATGAAGCAATTAAATGTAACCTAATAACATACTGGATGAGTTACACCAATCAGAAACAGCCCATGTGCGGTGTGCATCAACATAACCATAATTAAGTGGCGGTCTGGCATTTTAACTGGCTACATTAAAGCCTCAAGCCAGAGAAAGTGGATGCACTCGTCTTCTACACCTTGATCTCAATTTATAGATGAAAATAATAATAATAATAATAATAATAATAATAATAACCTGACCTCTCTCATCCTGGACGTCACCTCTTCCAGACACTTCGCTCTGGCAGATAACTAGGGCTCCAAAACCAGCACCACACGACACGTAACAGCTTTTCTTCCCCAGGGTTGTAACACTCATTAACCACAGTGGACACGTCACACTGTAAACTATAAACTTCTATTTACTAACCAGAACAATAAGACTGTATGTCGATACAGTACTGTATATACTCATACCTATCGCACAGATACTCATATATCGTCTCAGCCTTATTCCTGCCTCAATTTTATTATCAATATCATTTATTTATTTTATTTATTGTACTTTTCCCCCCAGTGTAATAACTGTTAATCTGCATATCTGGTGAAATAAAGCTTTATATTCTGGAAAAAATCGCAATTAGATATTTTGCCTAAATCGTTCAGTCCTAGTTAGCAGTACAGATGCTGTTATAATAACACAACATAATTGAATGAAAGAATAGAGTAACTGAATACGGAGGACTAAAGGCGCAACTGAGTAAAAAGTCAGATTCATTTACTGAATAAAATACTAAAACCGAAGGAAAATGATACTACTAGAAAACACCCAGAGCAGTACAAACCCATCAGTACTGTACTGAGGTACCTGGAAGTAGCTTTTACCCACCACTGTTACTGAACTGGTCTGTGTGCCATGCAACTTGTTGACAGTTGCTCGGGGTGAGCACATAACACACAGCACCTACATTAACAGCAGCACAGTACAGTGACATCTCTCACAGCCAGAGAGGCAAAAACACACTCGTCAATAACGTTTAAAATGTGTTAATTCAGAGGAAAACTCCTAAAGCTGAAATGTGGCTAACGTTAGCTAGCTAGCTTAGCTTCACAGAAACGCAGGACACCGTACGCTGGCCAACTTCGAGAGATGGAGTTAATTCAGAACTATGACAGACAGGATACTAAATGTGGCTTATTTGAGGCTTTTAACTCAATGTTTATCTTAAGCTGGTAACAAATAATAATCATAACAAATAATATTATTCAGAATGATAACGTCTCGTTAATCCTGAATTACTTTAGAACATGTTTCAGCTCCTAAACAAGACCCATTTTATAAGCCGACATTAAAAAGATGCTAAAATATGATTTAAGCTACCTCAATGTCTCACATCCTCCATTTACTAGCCCTTTTCCCGGAGAGTTTCCGAAACATGCGAGCAGCGGGACATCCGAGGAGCGGGAGCCCCTCTCACTACATGCCCGCCTAGGGAACACCGCAAGCGGTCATGCTTTCCCCAAATTTCTCCCCCTCACATCTCGGGGACCGGAAGCCTTAAAATAGCAAGAAACGGCTCGTTTTAAAGGAGGGGTCGAGCTCTAACCAAGGGTTTGAATTTTGGGTTGGTGCGAGCTTCTCTCGCTGAGTAACAAGGCTCTAAAGCCCGGTAGGACCAGAGGCCAGCGACCCCCCTCCTCCTCTTTTTTAGTATCGTCGTCGTGGGTAACAGAGAGTTGGGCTACGGAGTTAGCCAGCTAGGCTAGCTCACTGAATAACTGAACAAAATCCCTAATAAAAACAGCAGACTCGCTTCAAACTTGGTTTTCTAGATATGAACACCATAAACGAACAGCTTTCGTGTCGATACCCGAAACCAAAGTGCGAGAGGTCCAAAATCAAGCTAACCAGCGAGCAATGTTAGCGAGTAGTGAATGCAGCTGGGGCTACACCAAACAGAGCCATCAGAGCAGCAGCGTTAAAACATCACATTTCCCCGGCTTGTTTACCTGTCTTCTCCGTCTCCAGCCCTCGAGGATGAGGAAAAACAACTACGCCGACGGCATGGTTATTCCTCCCCGTTCCACCGCCTCCATTTCCCCCTATCTTCAGCCAGAACCTCCGAGAAATAACGGGAGTAGCTGCTGCTTGAGGCGGAGAGAGAGAGACTGCTGAGTTAAGGCTGGCTGGAGACTCCGACTTGGCCTGCCGTTCGCTAACACTGTTAAGTAGGTGGCCCTCCAGCCAAAAGCAAAGTCTGCTGTTCACCCTGCCTGTCACATGGAGGGATTAAAACACTCATAATCTAACCAGCTTCATCGCCGTGAATGCTCCTTTTCATCAGCAACTGGTCGCCCAGTCAACTACGGCATTATGTGTCCTCCAATTGGGCGCGCAGTGTGCATGTCCCTGTCTGGAGAGTCTAATTCAGCTCTGCTATTCAGTCCAGCACACTACACATGTTCATATTCAACTTCAAGACGAGGAAACAGAAACATAAGGCTGAGATCAAGTACACTCCTAAAAAGAGATGGGTCTGCTGGTGTTCTTTAGTAAAGGAAATGGATCTATTAAGAGCTGTGTGCTCTACTTGGAAGAACCATGTGGTTTTATATATATATATATATATATATATATATATATATATATATATATATATATATATATATATATATATATATATATATATATATATATATATATATATATATATATATATATATATATTCACAGGTGTTGGACAATGAAACTGAAACACCTGGTTTTAGACCACAATCATTTATTAGTATGGTGTAGGGCCTCCTTTTGCGGCCAATACGGCGTCAGTTCGTCTTGGGAATGACATATACAAGTCCCGCACAGTGGTCAGAGGGAGTTTAAGCCATTCTTCTTGCAGGATAGTGGCCAGGTCACTACGTGATGCTGGTGGAGGTTCGTCCTTCTTGGTGGTATGCTGACATTACCCTGGATACCGTGGCTCTTGATACATCACAAAGACTTGCTGTCTTGGTCACAGATGCGCCAGCAAGATGTGCACCAACAGTTTCTCTGGTATGTCACCCATAATGTTGTGTGCATTGCAGTATTTTGAGCAGAACTGTGCTCTTACCTGCTAACTGAACCTTCACACTCTGCTCTTACTGGTGCAATGTGCAATTAATGAAGATTGGCCACCAGGCTGGTCCAATTTAGCCATGAGACCTCCCACACTAAAAAGACAGGTGTTTCAGTTTCATTGTCCAACCCCTGTATATATACATATATATATATACATATATATATATACATATATATATATATATATATATATATATATATATATATATATATATATATATACATACAGATGGATTCTAGCAGTGTCCTGTGGGTACTGATGAAGGACGAGAGGTTGACCAACACTGCACTGTGCAGCAGCAGAGGAGCTACCATAGGATGCTGCCCACAGGACACTGGCTTCTGGCTGGATAGTTTTGTTTGGTGGACGATTCTCAATCCAGCGGTGACACTGAGGTGTCCAGCAGCACTGCTGTGTCTGATCCACTCACACCAGCACAACACACACTAACACACCACCACCATCTCTGAAAGAATGAGAACGACACATAGAGGAGTGTGAGTCAGTATGGCTGTGGATTCAGGGAGCTTCCCTGAGTGAGTAGATGCAGTTAGGTGACTGTAAAGGAAACAGTAGGGTTTTGGGGTTTTGGGTCAAAAACGAATGGGACTTTATGGGAGAAAGGAGGGATGGAAAAATAAGACAAACAAATGAGTACAGGTCAGACCAACAGTGAATTCATGCGCTTGATATTGCATGTGAAACGGTGCCTGTCGGCCGAGCTAAAGTACCGTAGATAGGCATTTTTCAGAAAACCTGTATGCCAGAAGAAGACGATGAAGAAGAAGGAGAAGAGGAAGGAGAAGAAGAGGAAATAAAGGAAAAGAAGGGGAAGGAAAAGTAGAAGAAGAAAAGAGGAAGGACAAGTAGAAAAATGAAGAAGGAGGACAAGAAGAAGGGGAAGACAGAAGAAGAGAAATACGAAGGAGGAAGAGGAGGAGGAGAAGAAGATAAAGAAGAAGAGGAAGAAGAAGAAAGAGGAGGAGGAAAAGAAGAAGAACAATAACAAGAAGGAGTATACCATGAAGAAACAGAAGAAGGAGCAGAAGACAAAGGAGGAGGAGGAGGAGAAGATGATGAGGAAGAAGGAGAACAGTGGGAAAGAAGAAGAGGAAGACATGATGAAAAAGATAAAGAAGGAGAAGAAGATAAAGAAGAAGCAGAAGAACAGGAAGAACAACATGGAGGAGGAGAAGATGAAGAAGAACAGGAAGACAACATGGAGGAGGAGAAGATGAAGAAGAAGAATTGATTTCTATTTGCAGTTCTGTGTCCACTTTGTCATGAACTCCTTCAGTAGCTGATATACGTAAACCAGCCCAGCTCTGTAGGTCCTGTTACTGTTAAACATTAAAGATTTATTAAGCATTTGCCTGCTGAGCTCATGGCTAATATGAAAATGTCAGCTCCTTACAGAGAGGGAGTTCCCTGATACTCCTGTACACTAACATGTACCCGCCTATTCAGCTGACAGCGGTTTCATGCTGGAAGCATTTGACATGAATCAGCCTTAAAGGCCACAATAACAAAAACAGCCGGTTAATTTTTAAGGCATAACAAGTGGTTGAAAAATGGACATTATATATATATATATATGTGTGTGTAATTTATTTATTTTAATGGATTTCCAGTTAAAGGAACCATTGACCAAACCTATTCATGAATACATATTTATTAATGCTATTTACATGCGCTCTTTACAGCCTGCATTCTCCTTTAAAGGAGCAGTATATAATCCCTAGTGGTGAGGACAAGCATTGCAACCTACAAAACAGAGCTACCGATAAATATGCTCCACTGCAGGGCCAAATTCAAGCTGCCACTTCAACGTAAAAAAGCTAAATGGATTTGTAGCTACAGGTAATTAAAGTATACACTAATAATTGTTTTATGTATTCCATTTCTGCTAATAGCACCCCCTAAATCTTACACACTGCTCCTTTAAATGAATACCCCTGCACTCCATCTGTAGCATCTGTTTCCTCGAACTTAAAAAGAATGCACAATTTTGTTATTCAAAATACGCCTATAATAGAAGCTGGTGAAGCTGCTTCGTCACAGGCTCCTTTCACTTCTGTTATTCTATTCTTTGGTTTGAACAAGGAAATGTGAAGTTTCATTAATGGTCTATATATTACTAGATGCCGCTACTTCTGCAGTTCAGTCCAACATGGGGATAAAGAAGCCCACAGACAAAAGGTGTGGAATAAAACATGGTTAATGTCCCCATTAGTCACTATGAGAAACGGAACCATAATACTTACACTCATCATCTCAAGAATAGCAACGCCCACAGGAATGAAACTCTGACTTTGAATGAAAGGTTTGACATGGGGGTGAGGACTGCAAATGGTTTTAACGTTTTAAATATGCACCGTGAGCCAAGCACTGTTTGGTAACTGACCAACAGACACATTGGGTGGAAAGATGGGTGCCCGCGGATCATGAGGTCTATCCTGTTAGCGCCAGCTACCATTATCAGAGCAGGCTGCAGCCCACGACAGGACTGCTTCACTGCTGGTGCCCTACTATCGATTGTCCCTGTACCACCACATCAGCATCGACTGTAAGGCAGTGGGTCATCTTCAGTGACGAGTCACACTTTTGTCTTGGTGGTGACGACCAACGAATCGGTGTATGGAGGTACCCTGGTCAGCACCAGGGAGTGAATTGTGGTTTTGTGGTTACAGTTCACACGTCCAGAAGGATGGGGGTACTCCTAGCGGCTGGAGGTGTGGTTGGAGAATATCAAGCTGCATTGGTGAATGATGTTATATCACAGGACACCATTAGGAAACTCCATGCTGAGCTGTCTGGTGGCCTTCCTGTGAGACACTACCTCTGTATGATTAGCTCAACAAATATTGATCATATCTGTTTAATTTTTTTTTTTTTATCATTTATTGTTCCTGGTAACCTTTATCTTTCTTCCCAACAGCACTGCAATCCCACACCTCCTTCTGGGTGCAAATATTCTTTTGATGATGAGTGTATTCAATGTAACTATTAACCAAAACAAATAATAACTCACCTCCTCTTCACCTCCCATCCTACTACCTGATAACAGCCTTTGCTGAAAAGGCAGCAGTGAAGCAGCTGCTGGTATATGTAGAGGCGGGTCGATAGATATTAAATCAGCCTGGTAACTCAAACCCTGAACTTTCGCTTTCTGTGGGAACCAAGACATTAGAGCGGGTGCTGTGTTTACGTGCCCAGTACCTAACTAAATAAACTCAACTGGGGTGTGCAAGCATACACTCCACTGGGGACATAAGACACCAGTTCACCTCAGAGTCTACCACATTACAGCAATAGGCCCGCAGGTTTTCAGCCTAATCTCTAACTGGCTTCTGTGGCATGTGGTACATTACCACCGACAATACAGCAAGAGCAATAGTGCAAGGTTTTTCACTTCTTGCTTATCAATATTAACCTGAAAAGTATGTATTCATAAACATGAATTTAAATATTGCATTGATAGCATTGATAGCACTAAAACTAATACTAATACTTAAAATAATACTAAAAGTACTAATAATAGTAATGTTAATACTAAAAACGAATACTAATACTAAAACTAATACTACTAATGTTAACACTAATACTAAAACAAATACTTAAAATAATACTAACAAAACTAATAATACTAATGTTAATACTAATGTTAATACTAATGTTAATGCTAATATTAAACCTAACACTAATACTTATAATAATATTAATCTTAATACTAATACTAACACTAATTTTAATATTAAAACTAACACTAATACTTATACCTATACTTATCCTCATATTATTACTAATGCTAATACAGTTTTAGTATTAGTAGTCATTTTGTATTAGTATTAATATTAGTAATACTAATGCTAATACTAACACTAACACTGATAGTAACACTAACCCTAATACTAATATTAATACTAAAACTAACACTAATACTAAAACTAATACTAATACTAATACTAACATTAATACTAATACTAAAACTAATACTACTAATATTAATACTAAAACAAATACTTAAAATAATACTAACAAAACTGTTAATACTAATGCTAAAACTAATACTATTGCTAATATTAAACCTAACACTAATATTTATAATACTAATCTTAATACTAAGACTAACTTTAATACTAAATCTAACACTAATACTTATACCTCTACTAATCCTCATATTAATACTAATGCTACTACTAATACTAATATTAATACTAATACAAAACGACTACTAATACTAATGCTAATACAGTTTTAGTATTAGTATTAGTAGTCGTTTTGTATTAGTATTAATATTAGTAATACTAATACTAATGCTAATACTAACACTAACACTGATAGTAACACTAACCCTAATACTAATATTAATACTGATACAAAATGACTACTAATATTAATACTGATGCTAAGTATTTAGAATAAAAATAAGAATAAAAATAAGTATAAACTTTATATGGTTCAATGTTTCATACATCAACCATATGGCTCAAAGTGCTTAAGAGTATTAAATTAGAGAATATTAAAACATGAAAGTAAAATAAAAATGTTAAATTAACTATAATACAAAATGATCAAACATGACAATTAATTATTAATGGGGTGTCCTGGGTCCATGTGGAGGTCAATGTTTCAACCTGTGTCCAAATACATATGGTCAGGTAAATTGGAGATGCTAAGTTGCCCACTATAGGTGTCAGTGCGTATGTCTGTGTGTGACTGGCAGCCTGTACAGGGAGTTTCCTGCCTTCCACCCAGTGTGCACTGGGATAGGCTCCAGCATCCACCATGACTCAGAACAAGACTCAGGAGATGAACGAATAATTAAAAGAGGTTATTAAAGTACCCTCAGAAACAAAATAATAAAAGGAAAGGAGGAATAAAAGCCTCCAGGTAGTTATAACCCTGAAAGTTTGAATCATGTAATAATGTCCACTGTCACTGTGTAGTGACCGAAGGCTGCTTCCCCCAAACTGTAATTGGAATTGGAGTGTAGCAAAGCTGCTGTGGAGGGTCTACGAGCACATGAACAAGCCCAATGATGTTAGAGGGAGCTAAACCTTTTAGAGCTTTGTATACAAGCAGAAGAACTTTAAAATCAGTCCTGACCGCGGCAGGTGCCAGTGCAGGGTAGCTAGAACCGAAACTGTGTGCTCTTGTTTCCCAGATTTGGTTGAACATCTGTCAAGCAGAGATCTGGATTAGCTGTAGTTTCTCAATTGACTTTTTTGGAAGGCCAGTAAACCCAGCATTACAGGAGTGCAGCCTACCTGAAATAACAGCACACTGTAAAAAGTGACCCTAGTATGTTACAAGCCCTTGAATAAGTTTTACTCAACTCAAAAAAATGACTTGAATGGTTGAATAATAGTTTGCTCAGAGTCATTGTTGTGATTATATAAACCTGATTCATTTGCTGGTAACAAATTAGAGTCCTTCTTTTAGGTGGGACATGTAGGCTATTTGGTCATCCTACTGAGGTGTGGTTTAAAACTTATATCAGGGTATATGATTACACATCGTTACTGTCCTCTGATCACTCAGATAATCTAGAGATATATCTGTCTTATCTTTATTGTCAGTTATTGTTGCTCATCTATTGATTAATTATAGATAGACAGTTGGCGAGCTCAGAGCTCAACAGAAATGCACAGCTGAGTATCATTCGTTTAGCTTCTTGGATTTTATCCTTGCACACCCTCTTAATCCCTCTTTTAACACCGAAGTGTGACTTCTTCAACCCCTCTGCACTCATCACTTTAAACAGCCTTAATGTTATTCAACCTGCACTACTGTTTATACTGGCACTATCTGTCACATGTCTTCTCTGGCTGTCTGTTTCTGTCTTGTCATGTCCATGTGCTTCTTGTTGTTTTGGTTTTTTTGCTCCTCCTGTCTCCGCCCCCTTTGTCAGGCCCCTCACCTGTCCCTTGTTCGTAGCTCCACCCCTTCCCAGGTGTTTCTCGCTGCCCTTGTTGTTCTATAACCTTATCCTTGTACCTTTTGTTCTTGTTTGGTGTTAGTCTTCATGTCCTTGGATTTTGTCTCCATGTCCGTTGATTTAGTCTTCCTGTCCCTCAGTAGTGTTTAGTTTCTTAGTTTTCCTATTGTTTTTTATTTTGTTTCATCTTGTTTGTTTTCCATTAAAACTTGCACTTGCATCCAGCAATTTAATCCTACGTCTTAATTCTGCACACGTCACTTTCCTACGTCTTAATAGTGCACACGTCACTTTATCGTCCTTATTATCTTCAGTGTCTTATTGACTCTTTCATGTCTATCTCAGGGCCCTTATTTTATTTTATTGTATGTCTTGTGTCAGTCTATGTTATGTTTATTGTTTATTACACTTAATATACTCTTATTCTTGTTTTAGTTGTAATCTATTTATCGTTAAATGTTTATATGCTGCAGCTTCGGACAGAGGGTAACGCCATTTCAATCCTCTGTATGTCTTGTACATATTGGATTATTGACAATAAAACGACTTGACTTGACTTGACTTGATTCACCTAAACCACTCATCGTCCTGGATCGCAGTTGGTGCTAGGAGCCTATGCCAGAAAACAGGACACACCCCGAACAGTCAGTACATCACAGGGCAGATAAACACTTATTCACACCAAGGGGGCAGTTTATTATCTCCAGTTCACCTGAAACCATGGCTTTGGACGGTTGTAGGAAATCTACACGGACAGAAGGAGAACATGCAAACTCCATCCCAGATGGGAAGGACCCTAGATGGGAATCGAACGCAACAGCTTTCATACTGTGCTACCCTGAGGATCATCAGAGACGTTATGAAGGAGGAGACCAGTCAAAGTACGAATGTGAAAACTTGTAACACTGTAACATGGTGTTCAAGAAAAAAGAGCCAATCAGTTGGCCAGCTGTGCACTGTTAAACCAATCGCTATGTTTGTATATGGTGTTTTGACTTTCAGTTTTGGGTATGTTCGTCTCTCCCCGTTCAGGGAGATAGAAGTCTGGTCTGGTATGGCTGTAAATACCTGTGTTCCAAAGATGGCTGCTGAGTTATCAGACTTTACAGACTATGGTATCTTCAGCATAGCTATGAAAGTGAATATTGTGTTCTCTGATGATGCTACCCAGCGGTGGCAAGCAGAGGAAAGAAGAAGAGGACCAAGACAGCAACACTGATATGCCCAGAGTCCCCAAGGCGGACAGAACATTGCCTCGCTGTAACATTCAAAACTAGTTACATCTAAATAGATCAACCCAGTTTTCTAGCTGCTTGTGTAGAAAGCTGCGGTTAGTATAATATGTAAGTAATGGGATCCATAGATTGAGAAGAGGAGGTACAGTGCAGTGAATGTCTCGTTCCATGTGTGGACAACGGCTCCAGAGCAGATGTTAATGATTGGCTAAAAGGAGTGGTCGCCAAGGCCATAATGTGAAGGAAGTAGCTGAATCTTCAGGTGTATGGAAACATACAGTCATACGGCTCTACCAGCAGTGGCTAAAATCCCAGTCTACAGAAAATTCTCTTCAGAATTGTGCCAGGGAAGGCATCCACCAAATTTGGCCCAACTGATCAATTCTTTGATGGAGGAGTGTCTGAACACTGATGTGGCCTACATCCAGAAACTTGTCCAGCCCATGCCAAATCCAATTACAGTTGTTATTCGTGCTCGTGGAGGTATTACATGCTAGTAGGTGTGTATCAGTTACAGGTGAGTTTTGTGTCTGGTGGGTTTATATTTTTTTATTTAAAAAGCTGGTTAAATGCGTCTTCAAGTTCAGTATAGGCCTGTAATTGCTGAGCACACTAGAGTATGGTCTGGATTAGGCGGTTTCACTACAGCAGTTTTGGGTGCTTCTGTAAATTTCCCAGTTTGAATAGGCGTTTATGATTTATTAAAGATGTATAGACACTATAGAAAGCTTTAGTAGGTATAAGGACAAGACAGCACGTTGACAGTTTGCTCTGTCTGACATGTTCTGCTTCATAAATGACACTAAGGTTCCTCATAGCTGCAGGTTTATTACAGGGCAGATCCTATATGTTACTGCTGTTCCTCATAAAACCAGATCTATAACCTATGAAAAGCTTTTGCCCCCTTCCCAAATGTCCTCTATTCGTGCATATATGTTACACTTGAATGTTTCATCACCTCAATCTACTTTTGACATTAGACGAAGAACCTAAGTAAACATCAAAAGCTCAAAGAAGAAATGCAGTTCAGCTCTACCTCCAATATGCAAAAAGCATTTGCCCCCTTAGCTCCTAAATTAACCAGTCCCGACCCGGTTGGGAGGATTACATGCAACAAGTACCAATCAGGAGCTTTATGAAGTCCTCAGGGAGGACATTACTAAAGAACGCGTGAATGGAAAAAGCAGTAGAGCCCTAACACAGTCCCCCCATCAGTATAACTGGTTCAATAAAATGCAAGTGGATAGTTCATGCTGCCACAACTAATCATCCCAGGACAGTTGCACCGCACTAATGATAAGGAATGTAAGGGAGAAGCTGGGAGCCACGTGAAAGGAGTAGCAGGATGGCCTGCTAGTAACACAGGGAGAACAATAAGCAATGCACTGCGCCCACAGTGAGGTAATAATGTGGAAGTCTCATAATATTAGGGTGGGGGGTTACAAATTCTACAGGTTCCAAGAAAAACAAGTGTCTCCAAAATGGTAACTTTAGAGGAGAAGGTAAAAGCACTGTGGTTAACTTGTCAGTACAAATTCATGTATAGAGCTTTTATTCAAAACAAGGTTTCATGGTGAAACTCAAATGAACTCCTAGAAAGTGAGCTCAAATTATCCAAAACAGTTTGTAAGAAATTGATTGTTTTTTTTGGTGATTGACAAATGGTACTAAACCATTAAAAACCAATAGCAAGGACACATGAATAGATTGATGTGTTGAGAGATATCTGAAGAGAAGTTAACCTTATCAATTACGAATCTATATTTGTAGAGAAGATGGACATGTCAACAAGACAATGATCCCAAACATACTGTCAAAATACCTTTATGATTATTGGTCTAGCCAGTCTCCTGTGGGTCCCAATGAAAATTCCTAAAGCAATTTGAAGTTAGAGTTCGTCACATAGACCATCCTATTCTTCTGTCACTGAAGACATTTGGATAGAAGAACGGGCCAAAACTGAACCTCAATTCAAATGACTTCTTATTGTAGAAGTCCTAAAGCTATAATCACCAGCAACAGCTTTGCAAGGACTGCTTTTTGTGAGTATTACTGTTCTGTCATATACTGGGTATAGAGTATCGTATATATCGCCGTATTGTCCAACCTTATTTCAGATTGCTCAGCTGCACCCTGTGGAAATATGATTATGTCAGAGTCTGAAATCCAGGCCTCCAGACGTGCATTCTGAAGAAGTACCTTTAATTGGGGATTTTTCATCCAGTCTTTATCTGATCTGCACATGTAGCATCGCTGCTATAGCATCTAACAGGAAGACAAACAGGAAACCCAGATGTAAGTGGGCATAGTTTCAGAAAAGCATTTTTGGGCTAACACCATCTAAACCACTGACTTGAGCCTTTAAATAAAGACTCACTGTATGTCATAATAAGAGTCCTGTCCATACGGTCACACTCCATATGAATAGTGCTGGGCGATACGTTGTCTATATCAGTATAACGATGCTGAGAGATATTAAAACCTTTATTAACTCTAGTCTCAGTTGTCTCATTTCAGTGATTCAGAATGTTTTAAATAAATAAGAATAAAACAAATGCATTTCCTGAAGAATATGCAAAGTGATTGTATAGGCTAAGTGTGTTGTTAGCCGGTTGCTAAGGTGGAAATGAACAGGACTCTCTATGAGAGCAAGAAGCGATGGGAAAAAGGCAAACAGTTGCGTGAGGGTCAGAACCATACTGAATTTGTGTGCGGGAGTCTGCTCTGAGGTAGTATATGGAAAATTGACGTCTGGTCAAACAGAAGTACAGTAGATGGGCATACGCGTTCACCCCACTCACTTTCAATCAGAATTTAAAGATATTGTTATGTAAAGTGTACATTGGATCAAAAGGCTCACCATTCCTGATCAGACCAAACATTTAGGAGTTGGAATAGTGGCAATATTTCGGAAAAACCACGGGATTAGTTAGTGGAGAAAAAAGTAGATACCAAGACGAAGAAGAAGAAGGAGAAGGAGAAGGAGAAGAAGAAAAAGGAGAAGAAAAAGAAGGAGAAGAAGAAGAAGAAGAAGAAGGAGAAGAAGAAGAAAAAGAAGAAGAGGAAGAAGGAGAAGAAGGAAAGAAGAAGAAGGAGAAGAAGAGGAAGAAAAAGAAGGAGAAGAAGAGGAGGAAGAAGGAAAGAAGGAGAAGAAGGAAAGAAGGAGAAGAAGAAGAAGAAAAAGAAGAAGGAGAAGAAGAGGAAAAAGAAAAAGAAGAAGAAGAAGAAGAAGAAGAAGAAGAAGAAGAAGAGGAAGAAGAAGACGACGAAGAAGAAGAAGATGAAGAAGAAGAAGACGAAGAAGAAGAAAAAGAAGGAGAAGAAGAAGAAGAAAAAGAAGGAGAAGAAGAAGAAGGAGAAGAAGTAGAAGAAAAAGAAGGGAAGAAGGAGAAGAAGAAGAAGAAAAAGAAGAAGAAGGAGAAGAAGAGGAAGAAGAAGAGGAAGAAGGAGAAGAAGGAAAAGAAGAAGAAGGAGGAGAAGAAGAAGAAGAAGAAAAGAAGAAGAAGAAGAAGAAAAAGAAGGCGAAGAAGAAGAAAAAGAAGAAGGAGAAGAAGAAGAAAAAGAAAAAGAAAAAGAAGAAGGAGAAGAAGAAGAAGAAGAAGAAGGAGAAGGAGAAGGAGAAGAAGAAGAAAAAGAAGGAGAAGGAGACAGAGAAGAAGAAAAAGGAGAAGGAGAAGAAGAAGGAGAAGAATATACCGGCACATAGCAATGTTGTTGGGCATTGCGCAATCCCTGATTAACAGTAGTGTGTCTATGGGAATTTGTCTCCATTCAGTCAAGAGAGCATATGAGAGCTCAGACTCTGAAGTTGACACGTAATCTATGTTCTAGTTCAGACCAAAAGTGTGCAGTGGGCTTGTGGTCAGGCCTCTATGCAGGCCACACATGCAGTTCAGTGCTGCTTCGTGCACAGTCGTGCTGCGACAGGAAATGATCTTAAAGATCTCAAACTGCTGTGTCTGAAACGGCTTTGGAAGCTGTGGCATTACTTTACCAAGCAGACTCTGGCTAATAACCAGATACTGATACTTTAATCAGAATCTGGTTAAACTTAGTGATTTCCAACCATGACTAATGATAAACATGAACCAGTAATAACAGAAAGTCCAGGTTTAATGAGGAGGTTAAGTCCAGTATGTCTGCCCAGTGTGCTGCAGTTCTGTGTTCCTTTAAGTCAAAAAAATTTTTTGACTTTGGATTTGCTGGCATTTGATAAGCTATGCTACAATTCTTAAACCAATGAGGAAAGTGGAAAGACGTTTGGTGCCATGACCGATGTTAGCGCCCACTGGCAAAAGCCTATTGGTCCATTAGCAAATCTCTTTCATGCTATGAACCAATATCTTAATGTTCCTTTGTCAGAGAGCTAGCCTTAGTTCCACTTTAGCAGCTAGCCAGCTAGCTATCTTGATCAGCTCGTCTGACTGACAAGCCAATGGAGTGTTTCTATTCTGGGGGTCTTTTTTTACCTCAACTGCATTTTAAAGTCTAATATCTTCCTGCTTGCTCCACTACATTACAGGCGAATCTGTCCCTCCGTTTGGTCTATGTGTGCATTGGTCTAGCGTGTGGTGAGCCCACCAATCACTTTGTTTTGAGCTAGTTTTGAGCTGTTGGACAGAGCTGGGTTCTAGCTAATGGAAACTGTTCTCCCTCAGTGTTCTGGGCTGATCATCCTTTGAACAGACGTCAGTGTCAGACTAATGAATGAGCTTCTATTAAAGACTGGTGGACTGAGAGACGCTAGAGTCTCTTCACCTACACTGAGCTGATTAGGAGTCCTGTTCCAGAAATGATAATAGGACTGTTACCATCCATACTGTAGTACATTTGAAGGTATGAAGGTCTAAAAGGGGGAACTTCTACGTTTACTGGAGGAGTATATACTCTGGGTATCGCTACTTTAACTCAACGACCTAGTTTGTGTATTTGGTCCATCACTGCACATTAAGCCTAAAGATTATTTATCCTGTTCTATGTCCTCTAATGTCTCACATTTCAGTAAAGCACTTAGTGCCAAAATATCGACTAGTCTGGTGCACTGCTGCTGAAAGGAACCTCAGTAATAGAACCGTTTGGTGTTTTACATTCCAGCATTACTTCACTGTATGTTACGTCTGGATATCCAGTGAAAAATAGACCGACCGAATTTATCACACAGTGTACTGCCAACAATGCCTTGTTGATCCGCCCCACTGATATGACCTCAGAACCAAAAATGTTCAGCTGAGACTTATTTATAGCCCAGAACGCAAAACGAAATTTCACAGAATGAAAAACTGCACTGTGCAAAGGTCTCAGTCAGTATGTGTATGGGTAACTGTAAAACCTCGACATAATGTTAGAGTAAACATGAATATACAAAAATACCAATAAAACAAACAGGACTATCTTATTTCCAGTAAAGTTATTAATATTTATATTTAGAAAATACATTTACATGTGGTTTCACTGAGCTCCAGGTATGGATTTATCCAGTTCCATCAGCTGATTAACCTTATTAATGCAGCGTGGATTAAACTGATTTAACTCTGAACGCTTGATTCATATGAACGCTTGAACTCTGAACGCTTGATATCTTATTAATGCAGGGTTGATTGGAGCTCGTTTAACTCAATTAAGGATTGAAAAAACTGAAATAACCTAATAAAGATTTCATTAAACTGTTTAACCTTATAATTTAAGGGTTGATTAAATTGATTTTAACTCAATAAATAACTCATTAACTGATTTACCTTATTATTTAAGGCTTGAATAAACTGATTTAACTCAACAATGTATTGATTAATGCAGGGTTGATTGGAGCCAGTTTAACTCAATTAAGGATTGATAAAACTGAAATAACTTAATAAAGAATTGATTAAACTGTTTAACCTTATAATTTAAGGGTTGATTAAATTGATTTGAACTCAATGAAGAACTGATTAAACTGATGTGCCTTATTACTGAAGGGTGGATTCAGTTAATTGAATGTAATAAAACATTGATTTTTCTCAGTAAAGGATTGATTAAACTGATTTGCCATTTCTAATGCAGGAGCCTGAACCTGATTTAACTGGTTTACCTCATTATTGAAAGTTTGATTAAACCAATTTAACCTTATACAAGACTGAGCAATTGAATCCAGTAAGGTTTGATTAAAGTGATTTGACTTTTATTATTTAATACACTGATTTAGCTCAATTAAGAGTTGATTAAAGAGACCTACATTTTTAAATTAAGAGTTTCATTAAATACATTTATGAAAAGATTAGTACAGCAGTTCAGTAAAGGATGAAATTTAAAAATTAACTCACTGATTGCTTTATTAAACTGACTGATTAAACTATATTAATGTACAGGGGTTGGACAATGAAACTGAAACACCTGTAATTTTAGTGTGGGAGGTCTCATGGCTAAATTGGACCAGCCTGGTGGCCAATCTTCATTAATTGCACATTGCACCAGTAAGAGCAGAGTGTGAAGGTTCAGTTAGCAGGTAAGAGCACAGTTCTGCTCAAAATACTGCAATGCACACAACATTATGGGGGACATACCAGAGTTCAAAAGAGGACAGATTGTTGGTGCACGTCTTGCTGGCGCATCTGTGACCAAGACAGCAAGTCTTTGTGATGTATCAAGAGCCACGGTATCCAGGGTAATGTCAGCATACCACCAAGAAGGACGAACCTCCACCAGCATCACGTAGTGACCTGGCCACTATCCTGCAAGAAGAATGGCTTAAACTCCCTCTGACCACTGTGCAGGACGCAGTATATGTCATTCCCAAGACCAACTGACGCTGTATTGGCCGCAAAAGGAGGCCCTACACCATACTAATAAATGACTGTGGTCTAAAACCAGGTGTTTCAGTTTCATTGTCCAACCCCTGTATAATGTCGTATGCATTTAGAGTCCATAAACATTTTTAGACAGCAGTACAGAACATATTGATTCAACACACGTATGCTAGAAATAAATGGGCAGGTGCTGAAGCAGGGAAAGGTTGGGTCAAAAAAAAAACAGATGGGTAAATATGATACGATGAAAACGTCTAAATAAACCTAGAGACTTATTCTACAGTTAGACTAGGGCATTGCCAGTCTACAGAGACAGAGGTCTAGTCAGCTGATTCGGTCTTCTTAGGAAGGACAGTAGCCTTGATCATTTGTTAAAAGCCACCGACCTTCTTTCCAGGAACGGTTTATTTACAACCAGGCAATCTCAGCAAGCACCAGTACACAGCGAAACAATGGGAGAAGCTAAATCAGAGTCAGGGACAGGCGGAGGTCAGAACCAGGTAGTACAAGCAGCGAGGGCAAACAGGTTTACAGGGGAAGACCGAAGGGGAAAACCAAAGAGAGAAAGCAGAGATTCAAACCGTAGAGTCAGAACACGAGCAAACGGGATATGGCGAAATAGTAGTTGAAGAACGAAGGAAGTCGGAAACCAGAATAAGACGATACGAGAAAAGACGCTCAGGATTGCTAAACAATGTTTGGCAAAGCTTCGCAGGGAACCCGTGTGAAACACAGCCTTAAATACAGACAGTAATTAGATACAGCTGGAGTTAAAACTCGTGCGATCTAGAGCGAATCACGGAGTCCGAACGGGGGCGCATAGACATGACGTCATCGAGCGTGGCCCTCTGGGAAGTGGAGTCCCGAAGAGCGGAGAAGCCGGGAAGACGCGGTGGCGTAGCAGTGATGTACATTGTTTTACATTTACCCGAGAGATCTGCGATTAGCCAAGACATTCTGGAGTCCAGATCTTTGTACTTCACTATGATGCTAATGCAGCTAACCAACACTACAAGTCAACAGTCCCCTGAATATCTTCTGCAAATACATCCCCGAAACCCTCCTCGACCCACTCAGACCGCCTCCAGCTGTAAAAATACAATTTTTACCCAAATATTTCCTAAAACTGAAAATAGGGACGCACCAAACAAATAAATTATAGCATTTTATACATACAGTATTTTTAATATTGGCAGTTCCAGGTAAACTGAATGTGTGGAATGATACAGGAAAGTTTAAAGTTGAAAGACATATTGTCAGGCTGTGGGCGGAGCTTACTGCCATATAATATTCTTCATTAAATCTGTGCTTGATTACAAACACACAGAGTCCACCAGCATCTGGCTTCCCATCAACCTCCACCAGTGTGAAAGAACCAGCTACTGCACATCATAGTGTTTACTCAATAATCCATATTAGTTATTGAACAGTTTACAGATAATACATAACTGAAACTCAATAGATACTAATTAGATTATAGTTTTTTTTCAAGATGTCCACAATAGTGAATTATTTACAGTGTATCCTAAATCGTTTAGGTTATTAAAGCCTCTAAATATGTTTTATGTGGATACTAAATACTTTACAGTGGTTAGTGAATAACTGAGATCAGTTGCTAAATAATTAATAGTATTTACTGATTAATTTATAATGACTATAAAATATTTCATACTAGTTATCAGTTAATTCACTGGGTTCACTGAACAACTGATATTAGTTCATTAATCATTTAAAGCCATTCCTGAATAAGTCATAGTAGACACTGAATAACGTAAACTGGTTTTAAATAATAATACCTTAGTTATTTACTGATGTATATCAGTTACTAAAAAAATCATCATAGACAATTAATAAGTCATAGAGGTTACTGAATCATCTGTAGTAGCTACTGAATTATTTTAAAGCAAAAGCAATAATTGTGGTAAACAATAAACAATAAACAGTAAACAATAAATCTATATGACTTATATGCAGCTTCAAGGAGGCACAACGGCTATTAGGCACGTGTATTTGTATGTACCTCTCATACACGCTACTGATTCATAGTGCATCTGCAAACACACAGAGCAATAACAGCTTTAAACAAAGTCTGTGACAATCAGAATCAGTTGAAATCCTCATGGCAATATACGTATATATATATATATATATATATATATATATATATATATATATATATATATATATATATATATATATATTTATTTATTTTTTATATCATATATATTTATGGCATTTAGCTGACGCTTTTATCCAGAGCGACTTACAAGGTTAACCCGATTACAGGTAGGCCAATGTAGTGTTAGGAGTCTTGCCCAAGGACTCTTATTGGCGTAGCACAGCGTAGTCACCCAGACCGGGATTCAAGTCCCCAGTCTATGTACCCTGTTGGGGTTACCCGCTGAGCTACACCAACCAACCATATAAATATAAATATATATATAAATATAAATATAAATGTATATAAAGACTGCTGGTAACTTCTGGAACGCATTTCCAATGTCAGATATGCTGCAAAATATGCAATATTCAAACAAAAGATATATCCATTTGGTTTTTTTTTGTTTTTGTTTTTTGCGTTTTCCATACTGTCCTAAGTTAGGGTTGTAACCTTTTACAGCATATCCGACCTAATCTGGGAATGTGTTTAAGCAGTTACCAGCATACTTTATTATTATTATTATTATTATTACTACTACTACTACTACTACCACATTTGCAGGCTATCTGACCTAATTTGGGAATGTGTTCCAGCAGTTACCAGCATACTCACAGAATGCAGTTTCACCCGGCTAACCTGTGTGATCCATGTGTTCCTGAACTGATCGATGACGAGCTGAACTGTTAAGATTGGTTTTAGTTTAAATGACATTTCAAAGAAATATTGACCTTTTACTCATTTAGGCCACAGACCAAAGGTCTAAGGTCCGGTTAACAATTAGCCAGCTACCAGATATATAAATAGCACTGGTATCATTTACCTCTAGTCATCTTATTAGGACAGTGATATCAGAGTCTGAGGACAGTGTGTCTTACATTGCTAATCGTTTTAGGTCACACATAGAATCATAGGATGTAAACAGTGAAGCTGTTTACTCTTTCTTATGCGTCATTATTAATTATCATTCCTGGCTGTATCCGTGATTGGAGCTAGGCGGCTAGTATACTCCCTCTGCAGTGCCTTTATGAAGCTATGTGATGTCAATAGCTGGTCATTAACCGGCTGTTTATTTGCAGTAACTCAGTTGAATTAAGCCTCTTCTAGAGCACCTTTATTTGTGTATTCTGCATTACGCACTGTTTATTACAGCACACAATGATATGAAGACGTCAGGCTAGAGCTTTGCTTAGAGCTTTGCTGCAGGTTAGATTTTGACTGGAAATCATGTTACCAAGCAAAGCTCATACTCCAGTAAAGGCTACCCTTATGAAACGATAATATATGGCAATGTATTGGAAAATATAGTGCAATATATTAAATAATACAATGTCATATATGGGAAACAAGTGCATATATTTTGCATATATTTATATATTGATAAATATATTACAATATATTATATAATACATAAGGAATTGCCGCTTTTCATATATTGTATGTATGGTAGTATAATATATATTTACTTATATATTGTAATATATTTCATTTTATATGTAATAGACATCATATGTATCTCCATATGTGTTTGCATATATATATATATATATATATATATGTGTGTGTGTGTATGATAATGTATATAGTTTTATATATGTGAGAATATATACATATATTGCCACATGTATGTATGAAAATATTCTCACATATATAAAACTATATATATTATCATACACATATATATATATATATATATATATATATATATATATATATATATATATATATATGCAAACACATATGGAGATACATATGATGTATAGAAATGTATAGAAATACATATGTATAGTATAGAAATACATATGATGTCTATTACATGAAATAAAATGAAATATATTACAATATATTTATAAAGTAAATATATATTATACTACCATACATACAATATATGAAAAGCGGCAATTCCTTATGTATTATATAATATATTGTAATATATTTATCACTATATAAATATATGCAAAATATATGCACTTGTTTCCCATATATGACATTGTATTATTTAATATATTGCACTATATTTCCCAAAACATTGTCATATATTATCGTTTCATAAGGGTAGACACCTGTATATACACCTTTTTAGTATATACACTCATCATCAAAAGAATAGCTGCACCCAGAAGGAAGTGTGGGAGTGCAGTGCTGTTGGGTAGGAAGATAAAGGTCACCAGGATCAATAACTGACGATAAATTGAGACTGATATGATCAATATTTATTGAACTACACACACAGAAGTAGTGTCTCAGTATGGCATCGGGCCACCATGTTCGCTAATGCAACATGCCCATCGTCTTGGGACGGAGTTGTAGAGGTTCCTAATGGTGTCCTGTGATAATATTCTCAAACTGTTCCTGCAGATGGTGCGGTAGGGGTGGAGGTGGAGTGACACCAGGTCTTCTGGACATGTGACAACAAACCCTATGATCTTGGTGCTGACCACGGTGCCTCCATACACGGATTCGTTGGGCGTCTCCACCAAGACAACAACGGGATTCGTCACTGAAGATGACCTGCTGCCATTCTGGGATGACATCACTGCAGTCTTTGGTGACGTTGATGTGGTGTTAAGGACGGTTGTCATAACGGTCTCCATGTCGCATCTGTGTGCCTTCTTCTATCCACTGCCGCCAACAGTGTGCCATGGTTGTGTCCCGAATGACTGGTATGGTCTCAATACGTGGATAAGACCGTCCCGCTTCGTAGAGCCCTACGATGCGACCCCTCTCCAACTCTTCCAACTGTCCGAATGACTTCCGATCTCTTCTCCGAGGCATACTTTGCTGGCAAAGGAGTCAGAATGGAAAGCACATGCAACAGGATGGCCTTGTATAGTCAGTCAGGCACAGTGATAAGGCCCGTCCTTGCTTATGTCATATGCGCATCCGAGCGTGAAACCTGAATCTTTCCAGCCCACCCACCAGGTTCCATTCCTTGTCAGTTGATTCCTTCTGGGTGCAACTGTTTCTTTTCAATGATGAGTGTATTAATGAAATTTGACATTTACGGCATTTAGCTGACGCTCTGATCCAGAGCGACTTACGAGGTAAATCATATTACAAGTAGGCCAATATGAGTCCTGCCCAAGGACAGCATAGTCACTCAGCCCTAGATTCCAACCCCAGTCTCCCACGGGTGGTGGTGGTTACTTGGCGGCTAGTGGTGTTATCCACTGAGCTACACCAACCCCAACTGTAATGCCAACTGTCAAGCCTGCTCATATGAAGCATTTGATGCTGGTTCACTACAGACCTTAAATGCCCACCATTGCTCTCTGGCAGCTCAACACAGGGTTGCAATGTTTCAACAGAGAGAGACAAAACTTTTCAGAGTGGTGGAGATGATGGGAACCAGACGTCCACCTCTGAAAATCTCTCTCTGGTTGAACTGACACAGACTTGTTGACCTGACTGCTTGGCAAGGAGGCTTAAAGCTTAATGTCGACTAGCTGCTGATCACGTGATTATGGCACTAGCAATATGGACACCGCCTAGAAGAGGTTTTTGGGGCCATGTCCAGGGGGCTCGTTAGGAATGGCACGTCACCACTACGGAGCTGTGGAGTTTGGCTTGGCTCTAACATTTCTACAGAGCTTCAAAGGTCGGATTTTGAATGTTGTGATCTCTGGTACAGTAAAAAGTCATGTGTGGTTGGAAAGGGTGGTCCGGTTTCCTGAAAGCTAGTGATGCGACCCAGGCCTCATTGGAAATGCTATATCAAGCTGTATGGAGTTGGGCCATATCGTGGATTTGTGAAGTTGTGGTTCGTCAACAGTGATTTGACTTTGATCACATCTGTCGAGTTCAGTAAATCTGAATTTCTGCAGCCCCTCTTTTGTATATGCTGACATTGTTTGGACGCATTGGCCTAATAGGTCATTTTCATTCCTTCTAGGAAATACATTTATGGTGGAGGGATACATAAGGCAAAATAGTCTCCAAAGAAAACATATTATTACGATTTTACCATCATCAATTTGAGAAGACAGGTGTGGGTTCACCGGTGGCTATAATATGTTGTAGACATGGTGATCCCTGGTTCCTATCACCACCACTGCTGTCACAAAGCTCTACAGTCAGCCATCTCAGTTTCTGCTCAGGACCTCACCTGTTAGACTGAGTTTCATCAGGTCATCTTAGCACAGCACTGGCTAGACATTTCCATATCAGTGAAAAATGTGCAACAGATTATGATGCAAAACGCTCAAGGACAAATGCTCTTGCAAATGCTTTGTTCGCCCTAATTATTGATTTATGAATTAGAGATATGCACCTGGTTAATTAACAGCTTAATAGGAGCCCTGTAACAGTGGCCTACAGGACAGAGTTGCCACTGATTTTTGCTGAGTGTTTTATTCTCAGATGATTTCCTGCCTCCTTACCTCTTTTCTCTCTGTGTCAGGTGCCTGATCCCCTGTTAGTTTTTTTTACTAGATCAATACTGCTGACATCAGTCTACCATCAAAGGCTGGAGAACGTGCGGCTTAGGCCAAAGATCACATATGTTTCTACAACCCCCTAACGTGGTCTATTTAAACTACCTAACGTTTTTGCTATAGAGTAGATATGAGTGAATTCAATACTGGTACTATTTATTTATTTATAACTTTTAAGTATTCTGTATGTTAAACCATCTGTGTCGTATTATTTAAGAATTATTTAAGAATTTTAAGAATTTTAGCGTGTGTAGTGTTTACAGTCTGACGGTAATAACTGTGAGGTGATTATAATCCAGTATCAATCTGCAGCGTGTGTAGTGTTTACAGTCTGACAGTAATAACTGTGGAGTGATTATAATCCAGTATGAATCTGCAGCGTGTGGAGTGTTTACAGTCTGACAGTAATAACTGTGGAGTGATTATAATCCAGTATGAATCTGCAGCGTGTGGAGTGTTTACAGTCTGACAGTAATAACTGTGGGGTGATTATAATCCAGTATGAATCTGCAGCGTGTGTAGTGTTTACAGTCTGACGGTAATAACTGTGGGGTGATTATAATCCAGTATGAATCTGCAGGGTGTGTAGTGTTTACAGTCTGACAGTAATAACTGTGGGGTGATTATAATCCAGTATGAATCTGCAGCGTGTGGAGTGTTTACAGTCTGACAGTAATAACTGTGGAGTGATTATAATCCAGTATGAATCTGCAGCGTGTGGAGTGTTTACAGTCTGACAGTAATAACTGTGGAGTGATTATAATCCAGTATGAATCTGCAGCGTGTGGAGTGTTTACAGTCTGACAGTAATAACTGTGGAGGGATTATAATCCAGTATGAATCTGCAGCGTGTGTAGTGTTTACAGTCTGACAGTAATAACTGTGGAGGGATTATAATCCAGTATGAATCTGCAGCGTGTGGAGTGTTTACAGTCTGACAGTAATAACTCTGGGGTGATTATAATCCAGTATGAATCTGCAGCGTGTGTAGTGTTTACAGTCTGACAGTAATAACTGTGGAGGGATTATAATCCAGTATGAATCTGCAGCGTGTGGAGTGTTTACAGTCTGACAGTAATAACTGTGGAGTGATTATAATCCAGTATGAATCTGCAGCGTGTGGAGTGTTTACAGTCTGACAGTAATAACTGTGGAGTGATTATAATCCAGTATGAATCTGCAGCGTGTGGAGTGTTTACAGTCTGACAGTAATAACTGTGGAGTGATTATAATCCAGTATGAATCTGCAGCGTGTGGAGTGTTTACAGTCTGACAGTAATAACTGTGGAGGGATTATAATCCAGTATGAATCTGCAGCGTGTGTAGTGTTTACAGTCTGACAGTAATAACTGTGGAGGGATTATAATCCAGTATGAATCTGCAGTGTGTGTAGTGTTTACAGTCTGACAGTAATAACTCTGGGGTGATTATAATCCAGTATGAATCTGCAGCGTGTGTAGTGTTTACAGTCTGACAGTAATAACTGTGGAGGGATTATAATCCAGTATGAATCTGCAGTGTGTGTGGTGTTTACAGTCTGACAGTAATAACTCTGGGGTGATTATAATCCAGTATGAATCTGCAGCGTGTGTAGTGTTTACGGTCTGACAGTAATAGTTGTGGAGTAGGCTGAACTATGGGGCTATGAGTTCAGTTTTATGCGTATAGCGCATTTCAGAACAGAAACTGCTTTGATTTTCCCGAATCAACCGGCCACGAGTTCTGAGAGTGAGGAACTGTAGTATGGGCTCAGATATGGAGGATAAAGGTTTCTTGTACTGCCGTTCCTCTTTCTCCTGCACAGGCGTTTTGGATTCCACTTTGAGTTGTGCCACTGATTTTATGGGCTAAATCGTTAAAGAAGGCTCTCCTGGTGCTTTAGCTGGACTGCGGTGTATGAGCTGTTGCTAAAGAATGGTGGGCTGCTGCTGTTTTTCCACAGTGCCAGGAAATAGCTCCTTCACTCCTGAGCAGATTATTACCCTGCCAGTGAAACACACTACACTTTTGTCTGTTTCATTTCACTGACTGTTTTCTTTACCTCTGCAAACCTGAATTGCACAAACAAAGTAAATAGATGTATTATAGTGCCACATCATCTCTTCATAAGTAAACAGAAAAAGAAAACAATGCTCTGAACTTTAATATAATAAGATTTTAGTAATTAAGTAATGAAGTCATTTTTATTTATTTGATTGATCCATTAATCATGAAATGGTTAAATCAAACATTAAAGGCAAGTAATAAGTAATAAAATAATAGGGCCTTGACATGAAATACATATATAACTATGGAAAGTAGTTGATGGCATGACTAAATAAGTTTAGTCAAATTTGAAATTTAAAAAAAGAAAAAGTAGGGTCAGTCGTATCATCTAAAAACTGAGGGGGATAAAGTATCATTTGAAAAGTAATTTAAAAATAATAAGTATAATTTAATAATAACAGGAAAAGGTTTAGTAGAATTGGAGTTTGGATTTAGGGGATAATGAGTAGTCTGTGTTATTTTAAACTGAAAAAAAAGATTTTTTTTTTTATTTAAAAGGAAACCTCTATGGTATAGTTAGCATAATTCTGTGTATAGGAGTGTATAAGATGTATAATTGTATTGTTGTATAATTAAAAAAATAATAATTTTAAATAAAATAAAAATTAAAGCATAGTTTAGAATTTAAAGAAAAAACGATTTTACAATTTGTCAGTTTAAAAGGGAAACTGTAGTTTAGTTTAAAATCGCAGGGAATATGTATGATTAGGATTTGTTATCCATTGTGGCACAGCAACCACAATCATACCAACCACGATCATAGTGGTGACAACACCACTTCCTGCCAGGGAGCTACCTCCCCATGTGGGAACCAGAAGTTCCCTGTCTGGGTTTCCGGACTATGCTGTGCTTCACCAATAAGAGTCCTTGGGCAAGACTCCTAACACTCCACTGGTGTATCTCTAATACGAATAGTCTTGTAAGGCACTCTGGATAAGAGCGTCAGCCAAAAGCCATGAATGTAATGTGATGTTACAGAGAAAATGATGTATGATTTTACATTTAGGGGAAACATCTCCCAATCTGAAAGGGTAGGAGGAATGTTTATAGTATTATCTTACAGTGTGAAATGCATGTAAGGAAACTACAGTGAACGTGATGGGAATGTAAGGAGCTTTACCAGCCTGACAGTCGGATCTGATTCAGGTAATATTTTAACTTGCCCGTTCCTCAGGCCTCCGTCACACTGGGAGCTGTTGAATAAGGCCCTTTTCATGGCTTTTCTGTTCGGCAGCCTGCTCCAATATCAGATTACAGCACTGCCTCCCTCCCCAGCACGTCAGAACCAGTAGGCTGTACACATTGACACACTGCATGCACATTCACGTTCACCCGCGTTAACACACTCCATCAGTATGCATTAGCACGGCCTTGAAATCTGACTCTTCCTAAATGAGTCCATCCAGTTAAGGAGTAAACTTCATTAGGTGACGTAGATTTTTTTTTGTATGGTGTTTTTTTTTTTTTTTTACAAATAAACAAAATATATACATATTTAATATTGTTCCTAATGTGTAATCTATTCTACATTAAATATTATATATAATAACAGACAAATACATCATTAAATAAATCAATTCAGAAGGTTTGTTTAAGTGGCACAGTTGCAGGGCACATTTCCGTGGTGAAGCGAATTCCTAGCAGCTCAATGCATGAGTTATTACAACACTGGCAGGCTATGCGAAAATGCCAACCACAGATTAATGCCAGCTTTTCCCATATTTAGTTCCAAAGGCATGCACTATTACCAAATTTGGAGAGTCTAGCAATACAGACAAAAGGACCCAAAGTGTGAAGGGCTTCCAACAGTTTAACCCATTTAAACCTAAGAATATTATTCAATTACTAATCTGAGGGATTACCGTCCAGTAAGTACTTATTTGTTCTAGAATTACTGTTAACCAGCAGAAACTCTACAGATCTTTCTCAGTTTCACTGTTATAGAATATAGAATATAGAATATATATATATATATATATATATATATATATATATATATATATATATATATATATATATATATATATATATAAATATAGAATATTTACACTTGGTTTCATAACATACTTTGCATCATCCATGGTATATATTAATATAATACAAATATTAAATAATGTTTGTATTTGGAGATTGATTTATATATATATATATATATATATATATATATATATATATATATATATATATATATATATATATATATATATATATATATATACTTAAATAATTTCTTGTCATCACTAAATCATTAATAGTATATACTGCATATTTGATAAAAGTGCTAAATAAATCAATTCTAAGATTAATATCTGAATACCAAACTGCAGATTAAATAAGTTCTGTAATTATTAGTAAGAGCTGGACATGTGTGCAAACCCACATACAGTTGTAATGAATACACACTTTCATTCGCTGAGTTATTCGCCGACAGTTACTCATGACCCCTTCAGGAAAGGAGCATGACGAACTGTCAGTGAATAACTCATGGTAAATACTGAACATGAATACCGTTACATACATAGCAGTCACTGAAAATGTGGTTACTAATGGCCACTGGATGATTTGTAGTAGATACTGAACAACCCATAGTGCCTACTGAATAATAAGTACTATTTAAAGGCAAATGAATATTATAAACCTGTAATACGTGTTTATTAAAGTGTGTATGTCCAGCTCTTACTAATAATTACAGAACTTATGCACCTATTTAAACTTTAAACTGCAGTTTGGTATTCAGATATTAATCTTTTAATGATACTGAACAGGCTTGGTCATATACTGGATACTGTACTATATACTACTATCAAGAATTTTTAATAGTATTTATTATTTAATTAATAAGATTCATGAAGAATAGCATGCAGAAAACAGTATATTGTTGCTGTCCAACAAAAAAAAAAAATGTGTCGATTTATACTTTTATGAAACCTTTGAACACATCAGATTTACATTGTATGCAAATTCCGTGATGACTGGACCAACAGAAACAGCCTAAAACCGCTTGGGAAAAAAATCTGGCTCCTAACATTAAAGTTAAAAGAGGTTTTTGGCCTCTCCTGGAAAATGTTTTACATTATGCAGTATGTATAATAGCATGCCATTTCAAATGCAGTAAATTATATAGTAACTATTAAGAATGGTTCAGTATCCACTATGAATTATTCCACTAACACTATTCAGTAACCCCTAAGAATTATTTAGTAATCGCTATGAATTATTCAGTACTTATGATACATAATCAGTAACTACTATGAAATTACACAGTATCTACTATTAATTACTATATTAGTGTATGTGATGAATTATTCAGTAGCAGCTATGAATTATGCAGAAACTATTACAAATGACACAGTATATGTGATGAACTATCCAGTAACTACTTGGGGTTGTTGAATAACTGCTATGGAATATTTAGTAACTACTATAAAATTTCAATAGCTACAACACGTTATACAGTAGATACTATAAATGATCTATGATGAATTATACAGTAACTACTAAAAATGATTCTATGACCGCTATGAATTACACAGTAACTACTAGAGTTATTCAGTATCTATGTGGAATTATTTGGTAACTACTAGCCTATGAATTATTCAATATGTACTAAAATTCGTCAGTTACCGCTATTCATTATTCAGATATTCAGTCTGTATTATTATCTGTCAGAAACAACAACTGCGTGAGTGTGTGTGCGTGTGAGCGTGCGTGTGCGTGTGTGTGAGCATGTGAGAGTGTGTGTGTGTGTTTGAGTGTGTGTGTGTGGCGATGTGTGTGTGCAGCGTGTGTGACTGTGTGTGTGTGTGTGAGTTGTGTGTGAGCATGTGCCGAGTGTGGTGTGTGTGAGTGTGTGTGAGCATGTGCGGACAGGTGCGTGTTGTGTGCGCGTGTGTGTGTGTGTGTGTGAGTGTGTGTGTGAGTTTGTGAGAGTGTGTGTGAGCATGTGCGAGTGTGTGTGTGTGTGTGTGTGTGTGTGCTTATTATTTATTTAATTATTGTATTTATTTATTTATTTTTATTTCTAGGGAGGGTATTGTATATGTTTGTGTATTTAGATGTGCTCACTGTTTACAATACATTGTAATATAATTGTATTTTCTAAAAATAATAAAAATTATGAGGAAAAAAAAGAATGAACCAGCAAACAGGAGTAAACCAATAAGCGAAAAAGGCGGTCAAAACTTTGAGAGAACTAACAAATCAGCGAACAAATCCGAAGAGGAGGATCCAAAAGAGAGAAAGAGTCGAATAAACAAAGAGGAGTCGGTTGAACCAGAGAGAACAAGAGGAATACAGGGGAGACCACGCTCGGTACGCAAGCAGAGTCGCTCCGGCAGTACTTCGCAGTGACTGAGTGTTTGTGAGGGGTTTAAATTCAGTGGGAGGAAATGAGGAGTGAGTGTGATTAATTTAGAATTCCCGGAGAGCTGGGCCTAGGAAGTGGGGTGTGATTGGAGGATTCAGGACATGTGACTGTAATAAGTCTCTGAGGAGTAAACTCTGGGATATGGAGGCAGCAGGGACACCCGGAAGCGTGACATTATGCTACAATGAACTGTTTAGTGTATGTTATGAATTATTTACTTCTTTGAATTATTTAGTATCTAGGATGAAAATGAATCTACTATAAATTATACAAGACCTGCTATAAGTTGTTCAGTAACTTTGATGAATTATTTAGTAAGTACCACGAGTTATTCAGTGTCCACTACGGAAATGAAAGCTTTAGCACAAGTTCTGTTGGAAAGACTCCAGTGCTACATAACTCATTCTTTACTCTTTACAGGTTTCACTAGGCCTGTACCCGACTCAGAATTTTGTCAGTCAAATCGGATTCGCCCGTCCTGGCCGACGATTGGACTCGTTCGTGTTTTTCCTCCGTGTACATTATCTAGTAATCAGTAAATCAGTCTGCATACGGTTCAGATCTGATCCTCCGCATTTAGAAAGTCAGCAGAGTCACAGGAACATGTTTCTAAAACTAAAGAGGCGGGGCTTATGATGATCGATCTGAACTGGAGCCTGATTTAATTACAGGATACAGCGCCGGGCAGCAGCTCGTATTAATGCTAAACATTAGCGCTTATAGCTTATAGTCTTTTAATCTCACTCCTAACAGCTTCTTCAGTAGGAGGACCCTTCGTCTTTCATCTCTCATAAATAATGACCTGCTAAATAAAACCAGATTAGTCCATATTTAAAATGGAAAAGGTTCTAAAATAATAGAATCATAATAAAACAAACGTCTTCGGTCCGTTTCCCCTTCACCGCAAACAGCCGTTACGTCTAAAACGAAAGTCAGCTCCCTCGTTTGGAGCAGTGTTGGACGTCTGACTAAATGACGAGCAGAATTCGGTTTAATTTGTTCAGATTCTCTTCTTCAAAAGCTCCTTCAGACTTTTTCTGAGACATCGATCCCCCCATGTTTCTCAGCTTCACAGCTTCAGCTGCCTTCAGCAGTGAACCGCCAGCGCACGTCGTCATGTGGATTGAATTTTTTAGCAAGCCTGAGTCACAGCCCAGCTAGAACTTATGTATATATATTTATTATTCCCTCTTTAATAATTATTAAAATGTCTTTTTACATTCTTAAAGTTCTTGTGCATTTTAGTAAGCTTTAGTCTGTTTAGTCTGGTCACTGTTGTCAGTTGACTTGGAGGGTCTCAGTCGACTTAAAGGGTCGCCGAGTGACGATTCAACTCGTCGACTTTTAGAGGGCAGCCCTAATTTTCTGCTCTGCCACTGCCGTTCATAACCGGCGAAATCTATGAAGTCTGCACACTTCAAGACCTGGGCCCAGGACGGGTCTACACCAAAGACTTTGAAATTAGTCATCCTTCAAATTGTACAGCTAATAGAAGATGAAATATGGTTCCATCACTTTGCTTTTGTGTCTTTCTGGCAGAACCAATGTTTTCATACTGTAAGCTGATGAGAAAAAGGACTGGAGTGTGGACCCAGAAGCAAGCCCTTATGAGTTTTAGTGGTAAAATGAATTTTGTAATTAAGTGCCAACATTCAATGTGGTACTGTATGTAGTGTGAGCACATTAAACCCGAAAACTACAGGCTCATTATTCAGTCATTAAACTGGCTGTTAAGAGTTTAAGGGGTTAATCGAACAAGCCAACCTCACTCTCAAAGCTTCCATTGTTTCTCCGGCTGAACATTCAGAGAGGGTTAAAATACTCACGTCACATGAGCTGCTGTCGTTTTAAGAACAGCGACGGCTGTCTGGTTTCACATCCTTCTGCTCCCAAGTCTATGCCGCCGAGCCTGCTGGGACTGATGATGTGTGTGTAGGTCATGTGCTTCAGCTGAGTGAATTCCCACAGGCTCTGTAAGCCTTTAGGGCTGCTGGTGATGTATTCCTGTTTCAGGATGTATTCATTAACACGGAGAGCCAGGAGATCTGCTCAAAACCTCTCACGGCTGCTTATACACCTACATTCAAATAAAGCACGTCACCGCATACATGTGATTCGAACGTGGGAATCATTTCCACCCAAAGTGATTAAATAGGCTACCTCAACGCGGGTGTTTGCCAAAAAGTAAATGAACTGAAAGACTGCATTATGGTTTTTGTGATATGGGAATGAGCAAACACGTACGAATGAAGTGAATTCAATGCATTACATTCCAATGCACAGATAGCTCTCGGGACTGTACAGGGGTCCATATTTCAGTTCCTCAAATTCATAGGTGTTTCTGGAAAAGTCATAGTTGATGCTGAATAATGTGCTCACTAAATGAGGAACAGGAAAAAAAAGTAATTCCTAAATATATATATATATATATATATATATATATATATATATATATATATATATATATATATATATTTTTTTTTTTTTTTTTTTATTGTATTGTATTGTAATGTCTTATAATTCTATGAATGAATTCTGTATATATGCTGATTATTTTATAAAAGATACAGAAGAATCATTTATTGTAGATGCTGATTAATTTATGTTGTATTACTTACATAATAATGTGTAGTAGATGTAGCAAATTTTATAACAGACACTTATTATTCTATAGTAGCAGAAAAATCCATAGTACATATACAATAATTTAACAGGTGAAGAACATTGTAAATTGATTACTGCATAATGTATAGTGGAAACCAAATATTTTCAGTAGATGCTGAATGGGTTGCTTGAACAATCCATAGTACATTATGAATATTTTATTAAACCTGCTGATTATTTATAGAGATATACAGCAGTTACTATAAAATAATCTAACTAATTTATTAGTTACTGATTAGATACAGATTAATTTGTAGTAGGTATTAAGTATTTTCCCCACTGTGAGATCAATAAAGGGTTATCTTATCTTATTTTATCTTATCTTATGCTTAATAACAGGCGCTAATGACTTTTTTGCAGTTACTGAATCATTTGTAGCCATTACTAAATAATTGTTAGTGATTTCAGACTTCTGTAGATACTGAGTAACAGACAGATGTTTGTAGTTTACTTAAATTTGGCATAAAACTAAATTCAGTTTGCATTCTATAATCCAATGCCTCTAGCAGCTCACATGAAACTTATTTGAAATTCTGAAATTCTAGTGAAGTTTAATGGGACCAATTAGACCCTATATATAATATGTGTGTCAAACGATACTAACAGTAGCTAGTTAAACATCCATCTAGTCCACTATCCCAACTATCAAGTTGCATGATGAACAAACTCAAGGGCTAAAACGGCACCTGATTCATCCTTAAAATACAGCTCATATTCATTTAGAAGACATATTAAACCTTCACTGATGTGTTGAAGTTTTAAACAAAGTTGGACATGCTGAGTTTTTACCCTCCTCCAAACACCCAGGGATGTTTACTTACCGTATGTGTATTAAAATACTCTCTTTAGCAGGAAACCAGCTTCTTGATATCTTAATAAAATAACTTCAGTGGTTTAATAATTTCTGGGAAGTCTCAATCCTTCATCAGTGTGAAATATGACCAAGTTTTCTCATCTGGATCTAATGCAGATACTGTAGGTTACAATGGAGTTACAATAATAAATTCATTTTTGCTTTGGCCACAGTTCCCTTCTATAATAATTAATATACATTAACGGTGCCTTAGAATGCATTTATTCAGTATTGTAAATTGTTCTCTGATTGTTCTACATATAGAAGGCATGTGGTCAGGGGTGAAAATGCCTAGTTGCGGTTTTACATAGCCCATTTTTACACCCTATGATTTTAGCCCTAGAATAAAACAATGTTGTTTTCCTTTTTGGGTGAACTCATAAAATAAGGCTTAGCTTGGCTGGTTTTTATAGTCAGGCACCACAATAATCACACAGACTGGGAAATAAAATAATCCCCCATGTAAATAAGCTCCGCCCTCATCCTGGGGTGCGTTTCCCAAAACCATCGTTGCTAACTACGTTAGCAACTTACATAGTTGGAACGACACAGCTGCGACGCAAGTGTTTCCCAAAACCATGGTTCAAACTATGGAGGTAACCACGTTGGTAACTTACATAGTCCGAACCATCGTTAAGCGACACAGGTGTTTCCCAAAACCGTAGTTCCACCGAACGTTCGCAAACACTGTCGTTAAGTTGAGTAGTTGGAACTACAGCTATAGACCTGTGGTTAGAAGCTTAGTTCCTGATGACCGCGTCATCGATGACGCAGGACGCCAGGTAACGTGTCAGTATGCTGAAAATTTACATGAAACTCCGGGTACGAACATTTATACTGTCAAAGGCTTTGAACGTGTAGTTCCCAACACACATCTCAGTGTATTTCTCTGTTTATACTTACAGCTGCATTCTTTAAATAATGTCGGTATAATCCATGCGCGTGTGTTAGCTGTGTAACGTTAGACAGGCTCTGTTTTTTCAGCATTATTTCATTCCGAGGTGTTTCTGTGGTATCACTGGTAGAGCAGGAGGTGGGTAAATAGGCTACATGTTGCTGGTTCCAGTTCAAGACATGTTAGGTTGTAGGGTAAATCGTTCAAGCAGGCAACTTCTTTTAGTTCTGAATAAGGAGAACATGGGTCCTTGCTGTGAACCTTTTTGTATTCATCCATGTATTTTTATTTTGGGAAAGGATGTTGTTTACTGTGACATTGCTATACATGAACATTATCTTAACATAATCATAATAAGACAAGTAAATTTATAAAGGGTTTAAATTCATAAGTAATATATAATGATTGTAACTGAATATAGGCCTAGAACAGAAACAGGGTGAGTCGGGGGTGGGGTGAGCTTATGGGCCAAACATATTTTGTATTAATTGCTGCCGTACTTCTAGGCTTGCAGGATGCATTCCATCATGTTGTAGAAGGTAATCATCTTCAGTGTCCTCTACAGAGTTCTCCTCATCATCTGGTAACTGCACATTTGCTCTCAGGGCAGTGTTGTGCAGTAGTGCTGTAACCACCACCACAGCACAGGATTTTGTGGGGTTAAGTTGCAGGCCACCAGCAGACTTGCTCAAACACCGGAAACGTTGCTTCCACAACCCTATGGCCCTCTCCACGACAGCTCGAGTTCTGGTGTGAGCGCTGTTGTATCTCTCCTCTGCCTCAGTGTTGGGCTGCTGGATGGCTGTAAGCAGGCAGGGACGCAAAGGGTAGCCACTGTCTCCTAAGAGCCAGCAGCCCTCAAAGCCACCACCTTCTGCCACCCGGCAGAGAGCAGAGTTGGCCCACATGAAGGCATCGTGGGTGCTCCCTGGCCACTTGGCCACAATGTCTGTGAAAAGACCCTGGTAGTCACAGACTACCTGGATGTTCAGGGCTTGGTATCCCTTGCGGCAGAGGTATACAGCTTCATTGTTAGATGGCCTTGCAATTGGGACCAGCGTGCCATCGATCACGCCAATGACCTGGGGAATATCAGCAATGGCATGGAAGCCTTGGTTGACTCTTGCAATGTCCTCTGGTGTTTTTGGAAAGGTTATCCTTTTATCAAGCTGTAACAGCACCTGAGTCACAGCGGTTACAGCTCTGCTGATGGATGCCTTACTGAGACCAAGGCCATCTCCCAACACCTCGTAGAAACTACCTGAGGCGTAAAACCTCAGTGCAGCCCAAAAGCTGCACAGCTGGACTTAAGGCATAATTACGCCGAGTGGCCCTCACCAGATGGGGGTGAACAAAATGAATTAAGTCCTGAATGGTTGCCCGAGAGAGACGATATTTCCGAATGATGGCCTCATCTGACAGGACTTCAAGGGGGTTAAAGGTGGTGCGAATGAACTCATTCATATACACCACCTCACTACGACGCCTGCGCCGACGATTCAGTGCAATAATGCGCTGTAATGCTGCCATTGTGCTAAGGACCTCCATGTTGCCACATCATTTATAAGAAACAGGAGACACTTGGAGTTAATTGATGGGCTGTTTTTATTGGTGGACATATGTATCCAGATACAATTGTTATTGCCAGCAGGTGTGGTACATGCATGAAATGTTTAGGCTATTTAAATAGCTATTATTCCGGATATGTAAATACCTTTTTTTAAATATAGACCTAGCATTAATACCCAGTCATCACTTAACACCTTTCAATAACTCATCATGTGTTTTGTTTTTCAGACCTGATGTTTTAGAACTAGGAGTGACCTTTATGAAATAAACTAAAAAAAAAGTGTTTTTTATAGAGGAAACAGGAGAGACTAATTCTGATTAAAGGATCAACAGCTGTTGTTTCCTGATCACTGTGTTGTGGTTCTGTGTATTTCTCAGCTTGTCTTAAAATAGCTTATTGAAACAACATGACATTATAGCTACATGTTGGGGTATAGTAATCAAAATCTAGTAGTCCAAGATTAATTTATATATTTTATTTCCAATTTACTGAAGGAGTGCCAACGACAGATACATTATACACCTCCCACGACTAGAACAAGGAAAAAAAAAAAAAACAACCAAAGAATGGGTAGAAGGGATGGGGATGCAGGAAGGATCACTCAGGGTCTGTTGAAGAAAAGAATGGCTGTTTATGCCACCAGTATATAATGCAATGCAAATAAATAGCAATAGTATCTTACTTTCAGAGGGGGGGGGATACATTGCGACACTGGGCCTACTGGCCTGTTGGGCCAGTAAGGCCAATTTCTCCCTCCGGTAGGCCATAGTCTCCTCATGGTGCCGCTCATTCTGTTCCCTCAGGGCTGCCAGTTCCTCCCTGATGCCCCTCAGAATTGATATTTTTTCTCCCTCAGACTTGAGGAGCTCTTCACTGCATTGGCAGTGGATCTTTCTGCGCCGACGGGCCTGGGTATGTAAGTGCCGCTGTGGAGAGGCAGCAGAATGGGTAGCAGAGCTCCCAGACTGAGGGGATTCTGGGGGGGCAGGGGACAGTGCAGCCCTGAGGGCCTGATGGCCATGCCGTGCAGTGCCCAGTGTTGAGGGGCCCTGTGAGGGGGTGAGAGATCCTACAGTGCTCGTTGTGGCAGTGCCTGATGTTGAAGGGCCCTGGGGATCAGACTGCAGGGGCCCAGATGGTGATGGTTCAAGAGGAGACGGGTGGGGTGTTGATGTCTGGGAGGTGTGCATGCCACAGACATCTATGCCACCTGGGACTCCATCCAGCACTTCTGGGCCTAGGATGGCCAAAACCCTCTCCTCATCAGGAGTAAGAGGTGGCAGAGTGCTCCTTCCACCACCAGTTCTTTGTTGCTCCCTCCTTAGAGCTGCAGCCTTCCTCTTTGTCACACTGGCATAGTCTCTCCATTTTGCCCTCACATCCTCTGCAGTGCGACTCCATCCGTGTCCCACTGAATTGATCTTCATAGTAATCTCTTGCCATGTTTTTTTTTTGGCAGTATTTGTAATAGAATTCTTTAGTTTTTGAAAAAATGATGTGCTGATTTACATATACCTCATCAACCAGAACACTGATTTCTTTACCAGTAAACTGAGGCTTTCGTGCCATTTTCGTTATTTCACAAGCCTATGGGACTTGTCTGATAACTAGCGCAGAGTTTATATAGTGTAGAGCATGAACAAGTAGCAGGTGGTGTCTCCCTGATTTTACACCTGCTCTAAATTGGTTAATTATTGTATGACCACCCCTGAAGTAAAAAGGCCAGAGCATAACTGACAATTTGCCTTTTCTTGTGCATGTGTGAGTATTTCGCAGCTTATGAAAAAGATAGAAAGTTAATCTTTAGAAGTTAGAAAGTTAATCTTTATAAGAAACATTTATCAAGGGGACACCACTGACATCTTTACAATACCTTAGTGTGTAAATTAATAATCACTAAGAGCTTTCGTTGTCCTTATGAAAAGGTGGGAAGAACACTTCAACTTCGAACCCGCATCTGCATGCATGAGAAACTGATCACATCGCTATCGCACAGCGTTTTCATCAGATTAGCCCACTGCGCCAGAGACTAGGCGACAATCATTAATTATCGCAGTATCAGAGCCTACAAATGCATTGGTGTGGCTAAGTTCTTCCATTTGTTTCTTTTAAAAGAAGCTTTACATATTATTATCATGTTCATAATGATACTGATAATATGATAATATTTATTATTATTATTATCTTTTTTTATTAGCATTTAATTGTTGATTCTATTAATTTTATATTTGGATTTTTACAACATGAATAAACATGGGTTGCCAAAATAATGTGTTCATTACGTGATTTCGGTCACAACTATCATTCTCTGGTTTAATCTCGCCGGTTCGTGAGCTTTCCCGCAGTTTCCCGCTGTGAAAGTCCGACCGGACACATCTGGAAACATGGTGGTTCGAGCTATGGTGGTTCAAACCAACATGGTTCAAACTACTGTGGTACTAACAAAGTACGACGCTTTCGGGAAACGGTCGTACTTCAGATGTTTGTTAGTTTAACGATGCATCGGACCATGTTAGTTCAGTGCTAACCTCCGTCGTTGTACGGGAAACGCACCCCTGTTTAGTTAGCTATGCTAGTTACTTAGTAGCTTGCTAGTAGCTAACGCTACCTATACTGCCTATACCTAAAAGCTGCTGGCTTTCAATCTGGACATCAACACGAAGTCATTTAAAGCTGTTCCTCACTATGAAACTCTCAGCTGAAAAAGATGATCTGCTTTGACCGGTAAACACTGATACAGTCACACAGCACGGCTGCTACTTACAGGCTGCTGTTGGGGTTGTGATGCTAATAAAGGTGGACCCACACCTCTCTTCGGTCTCTTTAGGGTCAAACGCTGAGCAAAGCTGGTCCTAGGTCTGCGAAACTGTCCAGAGTGTAATGTGTAGATCATGTGTAGACCTTTTGACCAGCTTGTTTTGCCAATTTTCTGTTCCACCTTACATGGTGCCACAGTTCCATTCTGGCGACTGTATGAGCTGTAGTATTTAAGATGGAACTGAACATTCAATTAAGCCATGTACATTAGCCATACCCGTGGACAATTCACTTCCCTTGAAAGGGAATGAAAAGTGCCAACATCCCCTCATCTCCGTGGAACAATAGATTTCCCATTTTCATGTAACTAGTATAACTAGTAACGTCTAGGATTTGGAACTCTTCACTCTCCTCTTTTGTTGGGTTCACAGTATGTCAGTTCTGTGTACTGAAGTCACTTTATTCAATCATAATGTAAATACAGTTCTACAAATTATGGACCCATAAACGTTAACAATGTTTTTTTTCCCTTTTCTTCTTTAAAGGGATCATTTCAGATAGTCAATTATGTTCCATTTTAATTTTTTCACCTAAATGTCCAAATAACATTGGTGCCATGATTCATTTCTGCATGGGCATCAGTCTCCATCCTTTAGAATTAAACAAGCCGTTTCTGCTATCATGCCTTTAAGGCCGATATATAACATGCTTTGTTCTGATTGGCTGCCATGTACTTGTTCCAAAACCATACCAGGCTGAAACACTTACTTCAGTGTAAATGGGTGGAGCTAAACTCCGGTAGGCTGAATAGGAGGATATAATTTGGCTTTAGTGTTAAAAATTGGCTGCTCACTTACAAGCTCTTTTATTTCGAGGACCAATGGCACACTGGTATGTAAGTTTCTGTGATATGGGTTATTTACAACCCCAAAAGTTTCAATTTAAAAAAATACAGATTACATAAATGCATTCTATGACAGCTTTAAGGCAAAGGCTGGACAAGAATATAACACTGCGATACTAAAGCCTCGTTTTTACAATCACTGCTGGCCCTTACTCATCAAAGCTGGCACAGTCAAATCTTTGTTGTAGTTTGTAGAATGAATGAATAATCTGTTTCATCGATGGCATGTTGCTTGGAAACTCTGTCCTGAAGTGATATTTTAATACCCATAAGCAAAACTTTTCTGTGGAATTGGAGGAGGCTACCAAACCAGACGTCAGACCCTTGTTTGAATTTTAACACATCTGTGAAAGTTAATATGTCTATAAACAAATATGAGCTGTAGTTTAACGATGCATTATGTGCTGTTTTACCTTTAGGTTTCATGTAACTTGATCGTTGACTGAAGCATATTTTGTAGTGTTGATTCTGTTGTCATGAAATACTAACTTGATTTTTTCAGACAGCTTAACTTATTGCGTGATGAAAGTTGCATGTCTAAAAATAGGATCTTGGGCACAAATGGGATGTAGCAGTGCCAAAAGTGGGTGGGTCATTAACAAAGATAGTGAGACGGTAATAAAAGTGGAGTAAAGAGTCAAATAAAAAATAAAAAAAGAGTAAAAATGTAAAGAGTCAATAAAAAAAGTGTGTGAACCAATGACAAAAGCAGATGGGTCTGTGAATAACATAGGCAGGCCCAATAATACCTCCACCCGCTTTTGTTCATTCATTACCATTATAGAAATTCCAGCACTCTTAAAAAGTCACTGCAGTTCGTCTTGTAAGGGTGTAAGTGGTAGACAAATTCAACAAATTAATTTTTCTGCTGATCTAAATGAACTATAACATATCGTCATATTGCCAACACCTATCCATGTCTGTATAGAGCCAACAATTTCCAGAAGCACATAGAACAAAATGTCCCTGGTTCTTCACCCACATGAACAACATATTTTCTGGCCTGTGGAAGAAAATACCCACTCATAACATTCTCAAGAACACAAAGAGCAGCATGCATCTCATCTGGAAGTCCTGAGGACAAGTCTTGCGGTAATATTTGACCCATTTCGCTTTTACTTTCCATTCTTGGCATTACTAGGCCAGTGCAAAACCACATACCACAGTGACCCACTTCGCAGTACAGTATCACACGCTGCCAGTTTCTACAGCAGACTTGGGATAAAATCATTTGAAGTACTGGAACATGTCTGAGTCAGTACAGGATATGTGTGACCAGGCTATCGTTCACATTCATAGCTGCAGTGAAAAAGTGGGCAAACCCCTTTTGCAGAGCTGGCAGGAGGTTAGGGAAAATTCTAACAAACCGTTCAGGTTCTGCCGTGGCACTTCTGTCAGCAGATATTGATATGGTTCACAATTACCGGAGCTCCAGGTGTGGTAAGGGGAGGGTACAGAATGTAGCTGGTCACTTTTCCAGCTGCTTGGTGCATTAAAATACCTGCAAAACCATGACATTTGTAAGTATTTCAAAGTTAAACAGCTTTTAATGACGTCTAGGAAAATAGGAAGGAAATACAGAGTGTTGCGTAACGTAAAATGGTTTCCACTTCCTGCCAGGCTGTGGCTGCTATGGTGGGAACGAGAGATAAATAAACGACAGTCAGTAAAGTCAGTGAAGACAAAAAAAAAAACGAGTGCGGGTCAAACCACCTTGGGAGTCTGTCCTGAGATGATGTATCAGAAACGGTGTCTCTGGGTCAGAAGTACATAAGATGGGAACGTACTTTTTCATCCCATTCATTCTTAATGGGGAAAAAAATTGCAGAAAAATCAAAAAGCTGTATACGAACACACCAAGAAAAAGATGAATACACTGTCAGATAACAATATATGCACAGCGGAATATGCAAAGCAATGTGCAACCATAATAATACGAACTTGAGGTATTTTCGATTAAATGATCATGCCAAGAAAGGTTTGAGCACCTGCCGCGATCTAGACAGGCAGGAGTCATATGAATAGTTCATGGTGGACCTATTTGGAAGATCTAACTGGTGGAAACATGTCACTGCACACAACGTGTGGAAGAACTTTTTGTAGCATAGGTTGCGCTTTGGACCCCTTCCCCAAGCGGATGAATAATTATTCAAAGAGAACTTTTTCAAAACTTGGTTTAAGACATGGATGTGAATGAATGATCTGCTTTCGTCATCAGTATAATACTGAATTAGAGATCATTTAAGACGTAAACGTTAAGCCAGAGACTCTTTTTAAGTCTATGGATGCAGTGCTAACATGTACAGAGGTAGTGTGAATAACTCCTGACCCAACACATCTGGCTTACATACTGACTTGAGCAGCACGGACAGCAGCAAGATGGGCTGGAAGCAACTCAATAAGCTCCTGGTATGTTGTCACAGGTTTCTGGACCCATGCTGACCGCAGTGCATCCTACAGCTGCTGGAAGGTGCATGGGGGAGGATCCATAAACACACATTGATTAAGGTTGTCCCACAGATGCTCAGCTGGGTTTAAGTCTGAGGAATTAGGGGGCCAGGGTAGTACTTGGAGGTCTTGTTCATGCTCTTCTAAACAACACCTTGCCGGAAGATCCCACCGCTTCAGGGAAAGCACAAGCATGTACGGGTGTACATGATCTGCAAAGATGGATTCATACCCAAATTGGTTGAAAGTGCCTCCACATGGATGAGTGGGCCCAGAGAACGCCAAAAAATGTAACTTCCTTGATAAGCTAGGTGCTGCTGCCCTAGAAGGTAGGAAGTGGTCATAATAATGCAACTCGGCTGTGTGATAGATGGATGGCTGGATGGATAGATACTGTATTGGTCCCAGCCAGAAGCAGTTTCACAATACAGCACAGGAAAATAAAACAAAAAGCGTTGTACAGTATGAACCTATTAAACTATAAATACTGTAGTACAGTTCACTATAGACAAACATATCTCACTTTTTACAATGAGGCAAGAAAATATATATAAAGTCTATGTACAAAAAAATACAAATAAAGCTGTAGACCCGTGGAAAATATGTATCAGCAGATAATGACAATGTGCATATACTGGTATTTAGGTAAAGTATCTAGAGTGTCCTGGAGTATAGAGGTACAGGACATACAGTAAAGTGTCATAGAGCAGATAAATAAATCTATTATTTAACATGAGAGTCAGTCCTCATCTGTCCTCCTCCCTCTTCCGGCCCCACTGGAAAGAGATGAAGAGCCTGATGGCTCTCGGGACAAAGGATCTCCTGAGTCTGTCTGTGGAGAAGCTCTGTGACAGCAGCCTGCCACTGAACTTGTTCCTTTGGTCCATGATGATGGTGTGCAGTGGGTGCCCATCATCATCCATAATGTACAGCAGGTGTCCTCCTCTCCGCCACCTTCAATGCTTCCTCCCCAGGATGTGGAATTACAACAAACAGAATCAACAGGTGAGCTCACCTGGCTGAATCTATCCAGATATAGTGTGAAAGAAAAACCTGATTTGGACAATTGCTCTAACTAGAACTTAACGAGACAATGGGAGCATCGATATAATGCAAGCACAAGCATTACAAATCTAAATCAGCCAAAAAATTACAGCTCCCAGAAATCATCAGGCCTCCCCAGAATGTTCTGAGGGTTGTCCACTGCCATTTGTTGACATGACCCATTCCTGCACTTCACTAACCAATGTTAGTGCACAAGTGTCTAAAGCACTGGAGTGGAGAACATGATGCATGTAACCGGAGCTTTGGCCACTGGAGTTGCCAAAGCTGGTAGAGCGTGAGGTCAGGTGGACTCAGCCCAGGACAAAGCTCCAGTGTGGCCAGCTTAAGTAGGACATGGTGAGACTGAGAGCTACGTGAACACACTCACACACACACACACACAAAACTCTGACCCAGGTCACCTTCACTCAGAGCGAGTCCTTCATTAACACCACGTGTGGACTCTCTACCACGGTCTGTGCTAAATAAAAATGTTCTAAACATGGATTGCTCTATGTACAGTTTTATTCAGTATGGCATAGTGCAGGTCTGTACATCCTCAGTGGAGGTCCTAGCCAAAATTGCTACATGCCACCTAACACTGCTGTGCACAAAACTGACATCATGAGACTGACCTCACCAAAATACCCCTCACAAACCTGTTCAGCTGTTTCCTGTGTGGTAGTTAAGTTGCTTTGGCAGTTCTAGGCTACAGCTGGAAGTGTTATATAACAGTGCTGAAACGGGGCCTAATGATTTCTGGGAAGTGTAATAGTTTTATTTTTACTCAACAAAATCATGCTTGTATTTAAGCTCTGTAAGTATTATGGTCCTACTCTCGCTTTGTTAGGTTCTGGATATAAACACAAGGGTCAAATTCTTTAAACACTAAATGGGAAATTGGCCATTAAGGAAGTGTGTTTCTCAGAGTCATCTAGGTATATATAGCTAATACCCTACTTGAGCTGGGTTACTTCCATCAGAGCAGGTCCGCTAAAGTGTTTCAGTATGCCTTGACTTGCAAATTCTTACAGGATAAAGGACCTCTGTAACTTCCCCAAACCACCCCATACAGCTTAGATCGAAACAACCTTGTGCGGATGTTTAAATCAGCATTACGAGACAGGTGCCGCACCCCTTGTATTTCGGCCATCACCAAAATATTATTAGATTAGAGATTTCAGTAGTGCCAAAAACAGTTTCAAACTTTAATTTATCTGACCACAGAACAGGTTATAAGTGTGTATTGTGGATTTTTGAGTATACTCAACTGTGACATTCGTAACTGTAGGTTACTACATATCACATGCACAAAAACTACTTTAGCATTAGTATTAAGTGTGCAACTGGGATGCTCTGCAAGTTTCCAAGTTTTCCTCTAGTAGAGGTGTAAGTTGTGTGTGTTGTGTTGCGCTTATAATTACCTTTGTCAATGTGTATTGTGTTGCACTTATAATGACCTTTTCTCCTCTATAGGTATGAGCGCTGGGCTGGGTTGCCAGGTAATGCTCTACTTGCTTTATGTCTGTGTATTAATCTCTAGGTAGCAGCACTGGCCCCTGTTCGGGTTTGAAACCTGATCAATTCAATCCCAGCTGAAACCCAAAAATAGTAGGTTCTTAAGCACAAATCAAGACAACATCCGTGGCCATGTCAGTTGTTGAGGAAAGAGAAGGCAACAATGGTGACACCCGGTGACCTGCTGAACAAACTTTTTTATGTCTTCTTATCTTCTTCTGATCCGTGCTAGCTTGCTGGATATAAACAAACATCTGGAATAACAGCACAAACACTCACAGGTAATCTATACAGCCCGCCATCTTGTTACTACAGTTTACTACTGCTGTGCAGTGACTTATGCTGACACTGATGACTTATTCTTTGATGTTTCATGGCTCCAATAAAACCGATGCAAACGCAGGATGGTCTCCTGAATAACACTGAGATTCTAAGAACCCTAAACAGAACCAGCTCAAAAACCAGGGTTCTTTTGATCGAAATGGGCTAAGATAGGACCTTTTCCACCAATGAAGAATGGGTTCCACTTCAGTTTGTGAACCTAATTTTGAACCATTTAACTAGGGCTGCCCTCAGAAAGTTGACGAGTCGAATATATATATATATTTCTATATATAAGTTCTAGCTGGGCTGTGACGTGTGCTTGCTAAAAAATTAAATCCACGTGACGGCGTGCGCAGGCAGTTCACCGCTGAAGGCAGCTGAAGCTGAGGAACACGGGGGGGACAATGTCTCAGAGAAAGAATCGGATGGGCAAATCCGATTCGACTGACAAGATCGAGTCGGGTACAGCCCTACATTTAACATACTTCCACCAAAAAAAAAAAAAACAGGGTCCAAATCTGATAAATTAATTCCCAGCTGGAACAAAAGAATAGTGGGTTCTTCAGCCTGAACCGTGAAGACATCCATGGGAATATCAGTTGTTGAGGAAAGAGAAGGCAACAATGACAATACCTAGTGGCCAGCTGGAGAAACTGTTCTACGTCTTCTTATCGCCAGTAGTTAAACCGTGCTGGCTTTCTGGATACAAACAGACATCTGGAATAACAGCACAAACACTCACTGGTAATCTATACACACCGCCATCTTGGTCCTACTGTTTACTGCTGCTATTTAACACCCACTGTTGACGTTGATGTCGTACCCTAGGTTCTAAGAAGCCTGAAAGGAACCAGTTCAAGAACTAGGGTTCTTTTGGATGAAATGTGCGACCGACCTGCTGAGGAAACTCTTTTACGTCTTCTTATCTCCAGTAGTTGATCCGTGCTTGCTTTCTGGATATAAGCAAACATCTGGAATAACAGCAGCTGACCTTCACGCTCCGCCATTTTGGTTCTGCTGTTTACTGTCACTGTGCAGCGCCCTCTGTTGCCGTTGGTGTTGTGCTCGTAGACGTTTCTTGGTTCCAGTAAAAACTAGTGTAAGGCAGGCTGGTTTCTTACTTAGCACCAAGGTTCTAAAAACCTGAAGGTAACCCGCTAAAAATTAGAAATAGGCTACGTCTAGACTCACACAGATTTAGTTTCCGGTCCGGTTTACGTCTAGACTCACACAGATTTAGTTTAACGGTCGCCGCGCGCGCTCACTCGCTCAGCGGCTTAACTGAGCGAACCGGATCTGTAGCGTCTTCGGCTCCAGTCAGCGGCGCACAGGACAGAGCTCCTGTGTAGTAGTTTGACGGAAATATAACCCGGTTCGTATAAAATCTTTATGAAACCTGTGTAACTGTTCAGCGTTATAAACCACAGTGAGAAATAACCTCTTTAACTTTTCTCACCTTCAGGTTAATTTGGGGTTTTACCGCCCACCGGTGAACGGTCCTCGTCGTGCCTAGCTTTACCTCACGGTGAGTAGGTAGCTTTTTGCTGCTTCCTGAAGCTTTAACTCGATAAATAGGTGTGTTTCGGTATTTGGGCTCCGATATGTATCAGCAGGTGGTTCATGTTTATCTGCTGCCGCGGTTTATTCTGTTAAATGTGAAGTAACTGAGCACAACTGCGGAAGCTAGCTGGCTAACATCCGCTCATAAAGTGTGTCTGCTCCGTTTAAATCGGGTTTCACTGAATTTGAATGGGGTGATATTTAGTTTTGCTTACTATTTCTACATGTACTCAAAGGCACGCGTTAGCGCCTAGCTAAGCTAGTTACAGAGCCATGGAGTCAGAGAGTCAGTCGCATCGTCCCGGTTCTTCCTTATGGACTATGTACAGTAATGGCGGATCGTAGATCCTCTTAGTAGTTTCCGGAAGTTGGCAGCAAGTAGTAGCAGCGTAGTAAAGAGAGGTGCAGCAGAGTTGATCATTTGTGATGCACATTTAAGAACTAAGACGATAAAATGCTCGGGTTTGTATATTATCAGCACATCTGCACCAGGCTAACATCTGCATTGAAGCATGTTAGTGGATTATCTCCCATTAAACTGACTGATTAAGGGAAGATAACAGCTAACAGATTGAGCTAGGATACGGAATATGGTTAGCTCCACAGAGCATTAACCACGTTAACTGTAAATCTCCTTTTATACAGCCATTTTATCCGACATTGTCTTCTAAATGTGAATTTTAGACTTCCAAACAGTAATCCTAAGTGTAACTTGGACTGAATGGTGAATGTTTCCCGCTGAGCTAACCTGGAACTGTCTGAAGTCTACGTAAATCACGTGACCTTGGAGCATTTTGAATTTCCATTGACTGTGCGTCTGTAGGGTAATGTCGCTAATCCGAGTTAAACTGGGTAGTGATGTTGGTGTTGTTAGATTCCTAAATATCGATATTTCAGATTCTGGTGTTTACTTTTAAGAATCGATTCTGGCACAAAAATATGGATATCATTTGTTTATTTTATTTATTTAGTAGGATGGGGTTGTATTCTATCTCAATAATATAAAATGTTGCTGGGTTTGATGCTGTAGTATGGGGAACTACTCTTCCTTCCGGCTTCTTCTTCTGCTTCCAAAAAAGTTGATGAGTAAGAAGCTCCTTTGAACGTAATGCACCAAAATAAGACATTTATAATTGGTAGACTTCTCTAAGTGAATTATTAAAAGACTCCCATGCAAGTGCCTGGCAATTTAACATGGATAAGGAATATATAAATTGAATATTATTAAACGCTGAATTGATGTGTTGTTTCTGAATTGAATTATTTTATTATAAAAGAAACACGGAGAAAACTCTGATTTCTGAAGGTTTGTTTAATATTAATGTCAGACTTAATAATTTTGTTTACCATTTAAAATACTGGTATCAGTGTCAGCATATTAGCCTTAGAATTGAATCAAAAGGGAAATATGTGGTATCGCCCTTCTCTAATGCTAGGTATGCTAGGACAGCTAGTTAATAGTCTGAAAAGCTTGTTTCCAAAATCTTGGTGAACCAGGTTTACTGTGTAAACGCTGTTCTGCTGTATTGTTTTGTACTCTCCTAAAATGAGATTCAGTTCATCCAGACAGACAATAAGGACAGGATGGGTTGTTGATGTCAAATGGATGTCGATATTAATTAGGAAAGCTTTAGGTTGCCTTTTTATTTTTTTGTGGAACCAGAATACCCGTCTTTGCAAATTGAGGATGAGTTGCATGAATTCAGAGAATTCAGAATGGGCAGTTGGTGGGTTCATTCTGAGTGGGCACTGGTTGCATTCATTCAGAGGGGAATTAAATTTTTCAATACATGCCCTATTTTTGTTTGTAATTTTTACTAGTTGAAGATACAGACTAAAGACGAGAGCTTGATTTTCTCCTACTCTCACTGGTCTTGGTTTCATTTGAACTCTGTCTTCATCCTGTTTTGCTTTCATTTGGACTTGGTCTCGACTTGAAAATGGCTCATATAGTCTCTGATCTGATGGCTTGAGTTGGGAAAATATTTCCGGATGGTTAGGTACTTGCTTTTACTAATACATTGTTAAAAATGACCAAGGAAATAAAATTTCATTTTAAGGGCCTATAAATCAATAAATCAGTTCAGTGTTCCCGACATTGGTGAGATAAGAGATCTCCCTTTAAAAGCAATTAGTTAAGCAGTTGGGTGTGGGTGGTTTCCATCTCCATAGCAGGATCAGTTGATATGGAAAACAAATCCAGCCTGTATTCTTAGGCGATTAGGCTGGTTGCTATGTAGTTGTACTGGATGATCTTGATTATGGGGTACCGTTTCTAAACTGATGTCTCAATGTGTTTTTGCTTTAATCTCATGTTAGGCACGTTGTCATAGTCAGAAACCACCACACAAAACATGCAGGGCGCTTTTTGGTAATGCTAAAGATAATGCCGTACCTGTTACCCCCCAATAAACAGAACCACAGTAAGACTAGATGGTCAGCTAGAGAGTAAGAGGAGCCAAGACGTATTATTATTGCCCACGCAGTCACCGAGCAGGACAAAACAGTTAACAATCCCCTTTCAAATAAACACCTGCCAGAGTTCTGTTTAGAAAGATTATCCCTGGTTCTAAAATCTGATAGTCTGAGGCACATTCAGAGCTGTTGTAAAATAGGGTGCTTTCTGAGGCGTTCCTCTGTAGCTTGTACTTAAGCGTCCAAAGGTTTTGTTTTGTGTTTAAGTGGTTGGAAACAAGATGGACAGCCTGGAAAAATTTGGACAAAAGCTGCACAGTCATAACATGAAAACCACCTCCTTGTATTTACATTTACACTGTCAGTTTCAGCAGCTGTAGTTACGTTCCTTATAGGAACACTATGTAGTTCTACAAATAAAAGTCTGTAGTCGTATCTGTTTCTCTGCATACTTTGTTATACCCATTTAAACCCTGTTTTGCAATGGTCAGGCCAAATGTGTGTGTGCTTAGTTTGGGTTGGTCATCCCCTAGTCCCTCTACAGTGGTCACAGGATGGTAGCACATGACTTCTAGACTATGTGTTACTGGTGTTATGTGCTTCAGGAGGGAGGCAGATGCAGTTCAGGAAGTGCAGAGACCCAGGTAGGACTGCGTATGTGGAAAAAGAAAACAAGACATGCCCTCCTCAGTTTGGAGACTTCACAGTTCAAAAATGAATCATGTAGTATTATTATTAAACATGTTCTATGTAGTTTTGTTTACCAGGAAATATATTTAGTGACCAGTATGCTGGGTATTTGAAGTTTTATTACACAGATCATCAAAAGAATAGCTGCATCTAGAAGGAAGTGTGGGATTGCAATTCTATTGGGAAGGAAGATAAAGGTCACCAGGAACAATTATGGTTATAAATTGTCTAATATATCCCAGAACTTCACATGTGTAGCTGGTATGAGATAATCAGTGTTGTTTTCTCTGTGTTTTTAATGTCATGGCTGATATATACAAAATGTATAACTGCTCAGCAGACCCTTCCCCCTTTCTCTCACACTCATTCGTACGTACACACACACAAAATATTCATCGTCTGTGCTTCCTGTTCCACCGCATCTATCCGGGGTACCAACGGTTTAACCAACACGTGGTGTTAAATGAATGATTTAGATCTCACAAGTGTTTCGATTTGAAAAGCTGTGACTCCTGCCTGCGGCTGTGCAGATTTGCAGAACTTTAGCTCACGTTTTATAGGTCATGACACCTGCCGTCTTTAATCAATCAATCCAAGTTTACTTAAACTTTATTTGGAAAAATCTAAAGACTAATGTTAATGATAGTAGGATAAGAATAAAACAGGTTAATGGTAAATAAATAAAAAACATAAGAGAAGGTAAAACAAAAACAGTAACTAAAATGTAAAGTTAAAAAAATTACAAGAGTAAAGAAATCTAAAGAAATGGCGATTTCAAAGTGGTTTGGTGTGAGGTATTTAGGAATTCAGCAACAAATATTCCATTATGATATAATGCCATGTGTATAGTAGAGAATATGCTGATAGATATTTGAGGACTGGATCCAAACGTTTTAGTTGTAGTTGGAACCCCAACCAGTATACAACTGCTTAAACGGCTTTAAAGTCCAGTCTCATTTCAGCATGTAATCAACATATACTCTCAACCAAGCTCTTCCTTTATGTTTTAATGTTTACATAGTGGTTGCGTTCGGTCGTGTGACATCACAAATTTAACCAAATACTTACATAATTTAACGTCAATGTTTTGATGTCCACAGGAACATATCATGGAAATGCAAATCTGTGAAAAGAGACTTTTGAAAAATGTGTAAACATTGTTGTAAGGAAATAGACAACAGCTTTATTGGAGGCTTTTGGTGTCCAGTCTAGCATGCCATTATTATTCACTGGTAATTATGTCCTGCTAATTGATTAGCCAAGAAAACTGTGCCACTTCTTAGCAGCGCTGCCAGACGCTGGGGACAAACCCTCTACCATTAACTCCTCACGCCACTGCGCAGCAAGCGCTGAGCAAAATGACCTCCATGCTTCATTAGCTCACTCACTCCTTTGTAGTTGACGTAGGTGACATACCATGAGGGGGAGGCAGCCAAAACAAGCAAGTGCAGCAGAAGTGTGCAGAGTTTTCACAGAAAGCTTTTGGAAGGAAATAATAAACATCATTTGCTCTTGGCCTGTTTGGGTGTCAAGGTCCTGCTTGACTGCTATTTCCATTAAAGGGACATATCATGGTGGTACATTTGATACAGACAGTTTCGATACAGGTTTTAAAAGGTTCTCTTTCCACCACATATATGTAAACTAAGCTGGAAAAACACCCTACTTTGGCATTTATTGTTTTTGTGATTTAAAAAAAAAAAAACCCATACACTTACCATCAAAAGAACAGTTGCACGCAGAAGGAGGTGTGGGATTGCAGGGCTGTTGGAAAGGAAGATAAAGGTCACAAGGAACTATAAATGATGATACATTTAGACTGACATGAGCAATATTTATTGAGCTACACATACAGAAGACTGTCTCCCAGTATGGCGTCGGGCCGCCATGTTTGCTAATGCAACATGCAACATGTGAGGTTCCTAATGGTTTTCTGTGGTAACCCATCCCATGCAGCTTGAATCTCAGATTGTGTGGTAAGGGTGAAGGTTACACCAGCCCTTCTGGACATGTGACAACAAACTTGTTTTTACTTTGGTGCTGACCACGGTGCTTCTACACAGGGATTCGTCGGTCGTCTCCACCAAGACAAAAGCGGGACTCGTCACTGAAGATGACCGGCTGCCATTCCTTGACATTCTGGCACATCATTTTAGTCTTTGGCGACTTTGACGTTTGATGTAGACGTTGATGTAGTGTTCAGGGCAATCGTTGTACCGTTTCAGCGTGCCTCACGACTCATGAACAGACTCACTGATTGCTGAATGCGCGCCATTGTGGTCGTTGGGTCAGTCTGTGCATGTTGGACAATTTGTTGTCTCTCTCTCTGTGGTTCGTGTAGGTCTCCCAGATTCTTCATGTCGTTAGTGTGTGCCTTCTTCTATCCGCTGCTGCCAACTGTGTGCTATGGTTGTATCTCCACAACTGGTTTGGCGACCATCCCACTTCCCGGAACCCTATGATGTGATCCCTCTCGAAATCTTCCAACTGCTGGAATTGCTTTGGAACTCTTCGCTGAGGATACTGTGCTTGCAAACACACCACAGCAGCACCAGTCAGAATGGCTAAAACTTTTTTTTAATGATGAATATATTTACGTATATAAAGTCAAAATAACCCAATAACCAAAAGCTAGCAAATTAGACTGTCTAGTCTGTAACCATCACCTCTTTATTTGCTTAAGGTGCAGCAACAAATGTTGGTCAGTAATTAAGTCACATTGAATATATAGATAGAAATTGGTCCATATAGTGTGTCAACAGTAGTGAGTGTCTGATGCTCTGCTTGGAGAGGCTGTAGAGCCTAACAGCAGTAGGGAGAGAAGCTGCGGTATTTCTCCTTAACACACCGCAGGTAGAGTAGCTTGTCACTGAAGCTGCTGACCAGTGCCGCGACTGTCTCTTGTAGTGGGTGAGAGGTGTTTTTCATCATAGATGCTAGCTTCATCAACATTCTCCTCTCCACAACTACTTCCACTGGGTCCCACGCACAGCTCAGAACAGAACCTGCCAGCCTGATCAGCTTGTCCAGTCTTTCCTGTCTGCAGTTGTGATGCCCCTCACCCAGCAGACAATTCTGTAGAAGATGACTGATGCCACCACAGAGTTATAAGAAGTGTGGAGGTGTGGACCCTTTATCCCGAATGACCGGAGCCTCCTCAGCAGGTGAAGTCTGCTCTGGCCTTTCTTGTACAGAGCATGCGTGTTGTCCGACCAGTCTAGTTTGATGAATACCCAGGTACTGGTAGGTTCTGACGATCTCAATGTCCCTTCCCTGGATGTTCACTGGAGAGGCTGAAGAGAACTTAGTCCTGCAGAAATCCATCACCAGGTCTTTAGTTTAGCCTGTGTTGATGTGAAGGAAGTTCTGCTGGCACCATACAACATATTGTTCACTTGTTCATTTTCTTCATTCATCCACTACTGCCTGCATCTGTTTTTGTGTCTCCTCATGTGTTCCTTCTTGCATTGCTTCATCTGTCCATTTAGACATCTGTTTATCCGGGACTTTTTTTTCATCCTGTTAGAGTTACATAAAAGCTGAATGTAGTGGCGTACGAGCGCCAGAGCAGGCTAGAAGTGTTGAACAGAGAGCTGCCAATCGAGCTGCTCATTAGCCACGCGCACACAGTTCTCAGCCATGTTTTTGTTTTAGTTAACTGTCATAAGTCTGGTTACAACCCATTTCCCAACCTCAGTGTTTGTCTGTCTCTCACACAGACCACATTAAGGTCCATGTTTTTCTCAGAGTAAACCACCATACAACATCCTACGCGCCTTTAAAACCAGGATTATAGCCAGACAACTCTATTCTTCTCAAGTTGTGCATTGCGGTGTTTGCTTGGCTAGCTTGGACAAGTGTGTTCTGTTTCTCCACTTTTACCGCAAGTGGCCACTTGTTTAGTGTTGGTCCTACGCAAGTTCTTGTTTAAGTAAAGGGCTGAAACCTGGTTTTATGGTGGTAAATCATAAAGGAAGGGCAAACACCATTCCATGTTTAAACTGGTTAAACTGCTATTATGATTATTACTTGTATGTGCTTTGTGTTCAACACGGACAAATTGACAATAAAAATGTGAATGATGACGGGGCCTGATGTCAGTGCTGATAGAGCTGAAGGTCATGAACAGATGGTGAAGATCATAAAAGATACTTTACTGAAAATGTACTGCAAACATGGCCTGAAAAACGAGGTGTACAGAGGAACAAATCTGCTGGGCTGCACTATATATCTTTCTTTAATTGGCTTCTGGAACACTGATACCAGATAAGGCTGCAGTGTGCAAATGAGTTTCTGACCTATCATGATCATAATGTTTATTTACTCTGAGCACCCTGATTAGCTTCAGATGAGTTTCTATGGGTGGTTTGATCTAACAAGGCTAATATTTAACACTTCACATCATTGATTCACCAATTTCCTGTTCTAGTTGCCTGCCCTGTATTGTTGTTCGTTTAAAAATGTACTCACCACTGTCTGTACTTCAGATCAGCATATGGGAACTTTGGCCTGCAAGAAGTTCCTGTCCCTTTTCGGAGGAAAACATTGGACACTCGCCGTAGACTGTAATGTAAAATAGCAGTTCAACACACATCCAACAGAACTAAGCGTCTCCCAGCATCAAGCTGGTGTAGTAACCCCACTGAATGGTCAGAGCTGTCCTACCCAGACATCCAGAGTCACCAGGCATGCAGATGAAAGCAGAAATATATTCAGATATAGTTCAAATATGTCATTTTTACATGAAGCATTTAACCTTTTAGTCCTTCTTCAGAAATAGTATGCTAACCAAGCATTAACACTGTGCCCTGACACCTGACCTGCTACATTAGTAAGGTCAACTGAACAACTGTTTGCTCCTAAAAGGGGCTTGGTGATGAGAGCTTGCTCTTACTCTATTGCTAATTGAATATGTAGTTTCAGCACGAGTGGGCAGAGCGCCACTATATCAAACGCATTTTAGAGAAGTGAAGACAAATCAATCATTTCTTTTTTACATACTGCAGATCATACTGCACTGGAAACATGCAGCAATGTAAACACAGCTCTTGCATTTTTGACATATAGAGCCCTCTGGCCAAAATATATACATAGTTAAGTGGATAAGACGTGACGTCATTCAGAGTGGTTTACTCAGTTCAATGCCTGTAAAAGCAAAAGGTTATAACATGTTTTACCCTAGCTTTGGTAGTGGAGGGCATTATAAATACTTCAGGGTCCCATGTCAGATCACTAATCCAGCATTGGCTGGCTAAGCACTTACCTTAGCAGTGCTGTTTCTATCTTCAACATTCAACAGAATGCTTGTCCATCTACTGGAAATGCTCTTTTCTAGTTTAGCAAGGTGTATTAGCACCTGTATTTCTCATCTTGGTTGTCCAGGAAAGGGGTCTCAGAAAAAACTTTTTGGGTTCTCTGATTTTGGATTTTGTAAAAAATTGCTTACATTTGTGATATAGACATGCCAACCACTAGTTGCCATCACCACCGCTGTAGGGAAATCATAGTCTCTACAATCAGCCATTTTACACCAAACCACGCTGAATGACCGGAATAAGCACTGTTTACACCTCAACCACTGAATTACACAGAAAATCGTCAGAATTCCTTAAAAGAAATGAGGGAAACAGAAAGGCGAATGACCAAAAATTCAAAAGATTAAACCCAATCTGCTTTAATGAAGAAACTAAGCAATGTATGGAAGTGTCTGCACTCTTACCAGGCACTTTCCCCAAGTCTCTAAATGAACATTTTATCAAAGAAACAACAAGAAATGAAACGGGAAATGTCTAAGTGCATGTTTTTTTAGACTGCCAAAAGTCATTCCTATCTACTGACAGCATAAAAATAGTAGAAAACTGGAGAGAAAACAACCAAAAAAAAATGTATAATTCTTAACATATAAATACATCTTTTTACAAACAAATTGAGAATTCAACTGCAAATGTAATATAGTCAAACAGCCATCAATAAACCTTAACAAAGATATAAATTAAGCAAGAAAATCTAACCCAGAATTTGATTGCTGAATGCCTATGTATACATATATATATAAACTAGCAACTGAGAATAAGGCTACAGCTTCCTTTAACAAAAAAAAAAACCTCCCTATCTTTACAGTAGATTACACAGTGAAAGCTGCTCCAAACTAGCACATATTATATTCATCCATGAGATTCACGTATTGCAGAGCACTTTGAAAAGACTTAAAAAGTCAGCAGGAGAGCCTTGTCCATGCTAATAAACTTCTGAGCAAAGTTTTAAAAGAATGTTTCACCCAAGACATCGCTAATACATGCTAGCCAGTGTAAAGCTAGCCCTGTTAGTTTCAATTCAGTTTTAGCAATGTTATCTCTGTTTGAAAAAACTTTCCTTTATAGATTCTGTTGTGCGCAGCTGTAATTTAAAAATGGACATCCACAACCACCATCTGACCCAGAAAGAATTCCGAAAGAGTTGAGAGGGCACCGGTCAGCTGTGTTCAGCACTGAAGGGGTGAAGAGGAGGTTGGGGGGGAAGGGAGGCAAAAGAAACAAACAGTCTTACACAAGATGTGAATGTGCTGTTTGCCCAGGTTCATGTTTTTTCTTTGTGGGGTTTCCATCTGTGACCCAGCCGAGGACATCGCTGTTCACAGTAAGAACATTTCGGGACAGTTTCAAGGTCCCAGCGGCAATAAAACAGCGGCTTCAGTGGTGAAGAGTGGATGGGTCTATCATACTATTCTCATCTTATTCTAAAACTCAAGGACCTGGAACCCTTAATCAAGCACCAGCAAAATTAAAAAAGGCAAAGATACCATCAAAGGGTACAACAAATTTAACAACAAAGGTGCCAGAAGGGTTCTATGGAGCAATGGATGGTAATATTATTTGAACCCTGCTACATAACACTAACAACCTGTCATCAACAGCAGTCATTAAACATTACACCACCTGCTCAATAAGAGGGCTGTGTTATATTACTGAACGATATCCATTCTGTCTGTGTTATGTAGCAGGGTTCAGGTGAAGTGTTGAGTTTAAAGGGCCCATTTTATGCATGTTATTGTTATTCCTGTAAGTCCAGTAATACTTGTGTGGTTTTTGTACAGGTTGTTTTTGTTATTGAGCCTTTAAGACTGATACATGTCAAAGAGCTCTGTTCTCACAGGCTGCCTCTTTCAAAAAGCAGTCTGAAACGCTACTTGGAACTACGAGTTGAATTAAATAAAGGTTCTTCAGTGGTTAAATCATTAACATATGGTTAAAGGATGCTGTTAATTGGTGGAGAACCCTTCCATTATGTGGAGCTTGTTTAAACATCAAAGATAAAAAACTGAAAGTGCAATGATCTTAAAAGAACCAAATCTGGTCCTGTGTGACAGTGGTCTTGAATCTTGTTTCAGTTGTCCTGGGCCTTTGCAGTAACCAGTGTTGTTTAATAATGTAACTAATTGTTTGTTCCCTGTGCTTACAGAACTGAAACCAGATCTGAGGACCACTATTCACTTACACTGCTTTAAATTACTCTTTTTTTTTTTTTGACACATTGTTGTGTGTAGGGGTGGGTGATATGGCAAAAATACAGCATTGGATCATGCGGTAGACATTTTTCTGATACATGGGGAAAAAAAGAAAAAGAACCAGTGATGCTGTGTTTTAAAAACAACAAACATTAATAGAATGTTTTTATTTTTGGCTCTCACACTACATCAAACTAAACAGGCTTAATTATCTCTCTGTGCGATTAAAATGGCAGGTCAATACTTGAGTAGCAACAGCACTTACGATATGCTCAGAAAATATTGAGCTATAAGACTTAATGTATCACAATACGATGAAACGCTGCTGTACTGCCCACCTCTAGTTGCAACCTTTGACGGAACAAACTCGAGGTGTGAAAAATCTGCAACTGTAAGAAGCTTTTAGGCTCCACCTACACAGCAGGTAAAAGTGGTCTGAACTTTAAGCTGTTCACTTTTTTTTTTTTTAATTTTTTATGTGATCTGTATTCATCTGAACAGAACCTTTAAGTGGCATGCTCACCCAGGGGTCAACCATCATGACTGCTAAAGAGCAGAGGTCCACTCCCTGTTTTAGTTTAAACTCTGCCAGCATCACAGGAGCGATCACAACGTTGCAATGACTGTCAGCTGGGCTTATCAAAGGAAACATGTTCATACATGAGGTAGGAACGCCCACCTTTTGGTTCACGTCCTTGGCCTCTTTGACACTGCATACATCAGCTGGCATGCTTGAGGTCTTGGCAGTGCAAAACTGTGACCAATGTATAGTGGGATTGATGTAAAAGGTCTGATCTTGCTGTTTAGACCACAAGAACCACATAAAGTGCCCCAAATTGAAATTGGGAAGGGGAAAAAAAACAAAAAAACAAAACAGTATAAACGTCTTTTTGCTGTTTACACTGCCACACAGATATTAGGACAAATAACTTGGGCCACATTTACGTGCTGTGATCGTAGCCTTTGGCCTCCTCAAATAAACATGTTGTGGTTTAGGTTTTTTTTTTAGTGAGTTTCACTTCCTAAAGTCAGTTAGGGTTCTGTGGTGACAGCATTAGGGGTGGATAAAAGGCAAGCTATTTGGCTTTATTCTGATAGGTTATGCTACAGCGTGCTTTAATGAGCATTTTGTTTATACACTCGAACATTGCATGGGTCATTGCAACTTTTAACTGCATTCAGGGCAAATCACAGCATGTCATTGTATTTTTAAATGTTTTGTTATTTTGTCAGATCTCAGAAAAACTAAACTGTTACACCTATTGTATATCGTAAGCATGTCTTCTAGCATTAAGATTTTATTTTGCCATATCATGTCACCCACCCATACCAGATTAGAACCACTTCTGGATGCACCGTTTAAAAGACACGTCCACATAATGGAATGGCTCAATAAATAAACTGATAAAACCCTGAGTGGCACCACTTACAGCACCTTTATCTTTATAAATGTAGCCTAACAGCAGCTTCACTGTTTGTTTTTGTATTTAAATGGCATCAGTGACTAATAATGGTGTGCAGGTTCCTTTTGTTTTAGAGTACCTAGATGATATACATCCAGTAGGTGCAGAATCAACCTACCTTCAAATTTTGCTAATTATTGACGTGATTTTTTTTGTGCTTAAAAAAGTCCTAGGGAGTAAAAAGAAATGGGCAAGAGAAAAAAAAAAAAAAGTAAAACACAACAACACCCACACTGAAGCTCCAGGCCGTGCTGCTGTGGTTCACAGTAGGCTGGTGGTTTGGTATGTTTTGGGTAGGTATTGTGTAAATACGACTAGATAGATTACTCCATGATGGCTCTGTAGATGGATGGTTCAATATAGTCCTCTTTGTAGCGGGAGTTGAGGACCCGCTGTCTTTTAGAGTCGTGTTTGACCTCCTTCTCTACAAAAACCCCTTTGAAGCGCATGTCTGATGCCACGGACTAGAAGAGGAAAAGAAAAAAAAATACATTTGGAGTTAAATCTCAGATTGGTTGATTACATCTACCTCATTATAGCAGCCTGTAAGAAAGCTCAACTCACCAGTCGTGCCTTAACACGTTTGGGGAGCTCCTCGTCCAAGCAATACACGTCTTCTCTTTTCACCGTCAGCTGAGATTCGTCCTCAAACTCCACCTGCGTCAAACACACAGACACAGTGAACAAAGCACACTGCCTTATCTGATTTTGCAGGATAGGATTCAACTGCATGTTCACTACTGTCAAGAAAATACAAGATACTGAACTTAAATTTACACTGGCCTGTTTCTGAACAGTTACAGTACTGATTTACAGTGAGGTAAATGGATTTTGTGTGGCATGGGCAAGTGGAAGCTAGCTAGCTAATCGTTTTTAGCAGCTGGGCAACATTTAAGCAGCTCGGCTGCACTGTGGTAAGAGCGATGGCATGTGATCCATCACTGACGTATCAAGGTAATGTCTGCTGTTCGTGCTCAAGCTGAAGTTGCTGTGAAACTAAACAGTCTAACCTGATAGCCCAGCACTCGTCACCAGACAGCTAAGAATAATCTCTTTTCTCATAAAATGGTATAAACAGCTAAGCTGTAAAACCAGATTCCTCCCACTTATTTTTTTAAATTCTCCACTTATTGGCAAATGTGTTATGTTCTGACCATAAAAAATATTTTTTGTTTGCTATACTTTGACTCAGGAGCAAAATTCAGCCTTTAAACTTCGGCTACATCGTCCAGCCCGACCTAGTACTTTGAACTATATAATAAATCCATAGTTTAGTGAATCATTATGACCAACCATGATTAATTCTGTCTTCACCTTATTAGATCCAGCTCAATTGCCAGTTTTACCCCCAACTTATTACTTATCTTGAATTTACACTAAAAGTGCTACTGACTGAAACAGCAAGGCTTTCTGTGAAGCACTACTGGGAACGAGGCCAGCTACATTCCACTGGCAATGCTGCAATGCATATATACAGACACACATGCCCAGTGGACTTAGTTCTGCTGTAATTCACTGCTTAGTGTGTTCAGAGCCTTTCTGTAAAGCAAAAAAGACCCTTCTCGGACAAACAAAAGGAGCCTGAAAGCTAATAACAAAAACTAATAATGAGAGAAAGGAACAAATGTCTGCACTACAGTCAGTATAGTGCATTCCTGAGCTTGTTTACTCGTCTGACTTTTACGTAATCGCAGTGGGACGCTGACCAGCACTGTTCATTTTCAAGGCCTCCATGCTGAGGGAAGTTAGAGGGGGCGTCAGAGGTGCAGAAGCTGCAGTAACCAAGTGGACCACTTACTTCACTGGCGGGGAAAAAAGTCCACTTTTAAATCAAACAAAACCATGTGTGGTGTTCAGTGAACTCTGGTTGTTCTGACCTGGTACATGGGAATGATATGAGCAGTGACGAACTTTCCGCCGTAGATGAGGCCGTCTGTCCAGCGCACCTGCACCACGTCACCCTCTGCTGGAGGACCAAGCTTTACGCAGTCTCTGTTCTGAAGAGAGAAAAACAAACACACACACACACACACACACACACACACACACACACACACACACACACACACACACACACACACACACACACACACACACACACACACACACACACACACACTTTAATCTTTTAAGCATGATTAATTATGCATCATATAAAAGATGATGGTTCCTGTAAATTTCCATTAAATTGTAATGACTTCTGAACGGTCATTAAATCAGATGGCTTTTTTTGCTGGCGTCTTTCACCTGCCCCTCCCACCACACTCAACTATCATGGATTTAAAAAAATGCCCAGCTAGTTGAGTCCATCAAAACAACAGGCAATGTTTATTTCTGTTACCCAGCCAATTATGATTTGGTACCTATGTATTTGTGTTCAAAAGAAAATGGTAAAAAACATTAACAGGGGAAAAATGTAACAGCTGGCAGAGCTGAGAAGAAATGGGCCTCCACTGTAGGAAAAGGCTGGCAAAGCTGAAGAAACCCTAGGTAACAGGGTCAGCTCAATAAAGATGGAATCTTGGCACAGATTTCGTCTGAGCAGTAAACCACCTCAGATTAGCAGCTGAATATGCTGCAGTATTTCTAGAAGTAACAAATTGTGGATAAATATATCAGAGCCAGTACATCCAGCTCCATTACACTGTGACACATTTAACACCTTGGAGGGGAATTCTTAAAAGTTAAGAGCTTTTATGGCCTGAAGTTAATTAAAACTTTCATTCAAACTGACTTCTAGCAGTGTTTTAGTAACCGTATTCTTCTGAGCTACATATAACTTCACTGAAAAAATGTTCCTCCTTTAAATTCACTGCATTTCTATTATTATATTATTATTATATTCGTCTCTTTTAAAATGTTTTACAGTGTTTTTACTGGCACAGACTTCCTGACTACATAAAGCACGCTACCATCAGGCATACACACACGACTGAGCAACTCTCACTGAAATAGACAGAACTAATGCGTAAGGCTGTTTCCAAGTCAGTCTCTCTTTATTACATAACAGCCTGATCACAACTGAGCCCTTGCGATGGAAACAGTATGTGTGACTTTTATAAAACGTAACAGTTTGCTATTCGGTGTATATGGTGGATATTGCTAACACTTAAAGAACACTGACTAACTACATGTTCCATTACAAAGTAAGCATAAATAAGCCCATTTAATGAAATTTATCATCTTAAATTATTACTGTTGTTAATAATATTAATAATAATTATTATTATTAAATTGTTGATTATTATTATTATTATTATTATTATTATTATTATTATTATTATGTTCCCACTTACTAGCAGATTAATTTTGAATATTTTGATGCATATTGTGAAAATGAGTTCTAGGCGTATGAAATAATATTTTTGCCATATTGTCAAACGTTGCCTGAGAAAATGGCATGTAACCAACAACACATTTGCTGCAACCAATCCTGAAAAGCTCCATCCGTCTGGCTTAATAGTTTATGAAGTAATGGGGGGGAAAAAAAAGAAAAAGAGTTAATCACAATTTTTCATCAGCTAATATTAAATGACTGTGACCGGCCTATTTCCAGGACATGTAATACCTGTGTGGTTGGTGCAGGTGTGGCTGCACTAAGCTTTCTCTGCTTGGTGACTTCTGTTCTAAAGTAATAAGCCAACCCACCAAACCGACTCCAGTGATGTGCAGCTCATTACGTACCACTATGTCTTCCGGGAAGAGATTGTCGCTGAAGGAGCCGTCGTCAAAGATGACTTCATAGAATTTGGCTTTGATGAGCTCCACCACCTCACACTGGTAGTATCGGCCGTTTTTGTGTTTACAGATGACTTTCTGTCCCTCCTCCAGCTCCCGCAGAGACGCCATGTTACGCTGAAGAGGAGACACAGAAGCAGCATTAGAAATGTCCACACTGGAAGCAGCGGCATGTGGCACCAAGTAACAGGCAGGGTCAGATCTTCACAAAACCTAACCAATGAGATTACAGGTAACTGGGCAGGGTTAGATGCTCAAACTTGTCACACAGAATCTAGTCACACTGACTCGTACTATGAGTCGGGATGGTCATATCTGAGGGCATAGTGGATACGTTTACTGTATGCCTTATTGTGTTTTGACACGTGTAAAGTACAACTCTGTGTAAAACACTGTGAGCCATGATGTTAGATGAGTAGGTAAACTGCTAGTAAGCCAACACATCTTTTTACTTCATTACATTTTCATAAATCTAGTTAATCTCTCACAGTAAGATGCTGCCACTGAAGGGAAGTAAAGTTTTGTTTTGCCTGGGACTTGGTGGCGGTGGTGGGAGAGCAATGACCTGCACCAAATGTAGTCCCACTCAACTCAACTTGAACAAACGAAAATGCCAGAAACAAGTCATTTAAAAAACTCCTAAAAATGAATAGACAGAGTGCAGTATACAATGTCAAGGCTGTGTAATGCCGCCCGCAGTCATGAGCCAGGAAATCCAGGTTTAGATTGAACTAACCAAAAAGTTAGCTGGCTAAGCCATAATCAGCTCCGTGAATCAGATCTCAGCTGAAAATGGATTTCCAAAATCCTAACAGCAGTGTCATTGTAAACTAAACAATTACCAAAACCAGCAGAGAATAAAGTTCCCTTTAATAAAATCCTCAGTACTTCAGAAAAAAACAAAAGGTATAGAAGATCCTGAGTGCCCACCAGTGTTGAGAAACGTTGACATTTACATCAGCAATAACCATAATACCGATAGGCCCAGTTCCTCTATAGTTACATTTATGACCGAGCTCAACCCAAGACTATCAATCCACTTCACCACTAAGGAGGACATGATTACTACCATCAAAGCAGACCACCTGATGACTCAGCATAAACATTTGACCCCCTTATTATCTGACAGCAGTGCGGCTGCAATTTACAGTCAGCATCACTGACAATGCCAATTATGGTACAAAATCATGTGCATTTCTGCTGTCAGCTGCTCTGTAATGCTGAAAGTCAGTCCTTGTGCTTCTTAGTTTATTTAACTGGTATTTTAAAACTAGGCAAGAAAGGCGTATAATTTCTGAGCAAGCAGAATTAAAATAAGTGCCGTTTTCCACATCAGGGCATGCTTCTTTTACGCATTAACGCCACATGCACGGATTCAAAAAGGAAGATCCGTCTCCATGTCTATATCTCAAGTGACCTCAGCTGACAAATGACAGTATGACTACTGTAGTAATTTACTCCAATAATCAGAAAGCTTATGCTCCTCGCTTTCTTTTAGAGTACACCTTTAAAATCATCAGATTGATCCCCACATTATAAAAAAAATCCTAATGCCCCCTAACACCGTGCTATCCTACTCAGAAGTACACTACATGGTCAAACGCATTGGTGCACCTACGAATTACACCTACAGAAACTTTAAGGATGTCCCATTCTAAATCCATGGACATTAATATGGAGTTGGTCCCCCTCTTCAGAGCAATAACAGCTTCTGTTCTGAGAACGCTTTCTGCAAGATTCCAAAGTGTACTCCAGAGGAGCATTTGTGAGGTTACACACAGATGCTGGATGGAGAGCGCCTGGCTAGCAGTCCCCGTCATGGTTTATCTAAAAGGTGCTCAATGAGGTTAAGGTCAGGGCTGTGTGAGCTGGTCGCGTTTTTCTACACCAAACTCACCCAAACAGGCCTTCATACCTTTGTGCACCTTCCCAAAAAGTTGGAAGCAGACAGTTATCCAAAATATCTTGGTCCACTAAATCATTAAGGTTTTCCTTTTCCTGGTGTTGATTTTATAGACTTCTAACAACGAGAGAGAATTAAAACCCCAAATCAATGATGAAAAGGTGCGTCCCTGTACTTCTGTCCATGCAGCATTTCTCCTGTGATATGAATAATTTGTGCCAAGTGGCTGTTTTGACTGGAAATCAGGAGATTAGAAGCCATGGGGACTTTGGCTTCTCCGTCACGATCTTCTCTGATTGTATGTTTTTAATTTAAAGCTTGAGCTTTAATTTAAAAGCTGTGATGGTGCATGCTTTATTAGAATTAGCTGAATAGTGCTTTACTGTTGGGTGTGATTGCTTCATGATGCTTAAAGTGACTCTACACATTTTCTGTACCTCCACATGTACGCCCCCTTTATGTTTCCAGCAGGTGAAGAAGATGACAAACGGCCAGTCGTCCGGGTGCATGTGGACTCCGGCGGCCTGAGCACACGTGGCATGGAAAGACGAAGAGCAGCGCCCATAGGAGCACTGCACGCAGCACCCCGTGGCTTTTTTCATCCCCTTCCTACAATACTGACATTTCTGCAAAGAAAGAGCAGAAAGAGGAACCGGATTCATGAAGAGCAAAGCAGCTGATGAGTCAGAAACAAAACCTGAAGTACTGAGGTCTCACCACATTTCCATCTGCACATAAATAAAAGCTGACTGCATAAAGACCTGCCTATATATAAAGACCTTTATATATGAAATAGTTAGAGTCGTTCATAGCTGCTGTTTTGTTTAGGTAGTATTAAAGCTATGGCTTGAGTTTCTGTGATTGCTGTTGTATGTTCATTTTGGAAGTGTTATAGAACAGTTTGGGGTTTTTAGATGGGACTGTTTTACCAGCCTCTTTTGTAAATGCAGGACTGAGAACAATGTTTGAGGTTCATATTATGCCAACTCTCCTTATTCAACTATTTGGCAGCTGCTTGTTAAAATTTTCCAGTTTCCTCCTTATATGGTGCAGCAGTTATACGAATGCCTCAGGTGCCTGGATGCAACGGTTGCACCAATTAAGCAGGAACAGTAAAATAGAGAAAAGAACCCGGTGAATAAAAAGCCCGCTTCAGCCCTGTATTAATTAAAACCAGCGACACAGTGGCGGTATTAGGCTTACATATACATAGACTGCAGTGTTCCTGGCCGATTCTGATTCCTGGTCTGTCCTAGCGATTCTGATTTTATCCGATTCTAATTTTCTTTATTCGCCAGTGGCTGCTGGCTTGTGGCCGTCTCTGTGCTCTCGCTAGAAACAGACTGTCGTGTGAGGAGGTGTGTAGCTGTGTCATATGGCGTACAAGTAAAATAACCCAGCACAAAACATGGTTTTCATCAACATGCATGCATTCATCCAAACAACATGCAGTCCTCCAAACAAAAAGTCCTGCTAATTTTATTTGGGGTATTTAATGTAAAAGTTGGATAAATGATTTCAGTTTGTGCAGCAGTATTTCTGGAACATTCTCAGCACAGTTTAGTGATTCATTCATAACCCTGATAAATTTGATTAAACTTGATAAAAATCATTTTCATATTCTTTAGTTTCCTGTATGTACATACAGGACATAGTTTCAGTAAATGTACACAGGTCTAAAGGAGCTTACCAGTTTGAACCTCTGCAAAGGAATCCCACTGAGGTCAACAGGTCTGCGGTCAGCAATGTTCACAAACCTCGCCTCCAAAACTGCAACTGCACATAATACGTGCACCCACCTACGCAAACAAACCGTTTCACTTAGTCACTGTACACGCTGTTAATCGAAAGTTGAGACATTTTTCCCACAACATTTTAAATTAACCAGGTTTATACAACTTAATAAATATTACAGTAAACATTATTGGCCAAAAAAAATGTTTCTGCTTGTATATTAACTTTTTTCTAAAATTATATATATTTTTATTATTATTTTTTCTTCAGTGTATCAGACCAGCGCTACATAAATTTACATTTAAAACAGCCAGCCTTAAAATAACACATCAAACATATTTCCAACGTGCAAATTCACAAGGAACCATTCACTGTGTATTACAAGACAGTGAGGGCTCTATTCTCCCCAGACTGCTCCTCTGAGTGTGAATGAGCGCTACTCACTTATCATTGCTGGTTCTCTGCAGCGCTCCTCCTCTTAAAGAACATAAACAGCAGTCCTGCAGAGGAGATCACAAAGCCCACATTACACAGAGCAGAAACCCCTCGACAGGAAGAGGACACCAGGCACCACGCCGTCTCAGAAGTCTAGCAGCTGCTACCTTCTCAGAGAACACAATAACGTTTTGTCAAATAAGTATTTTGGTAGGTTAGCAATAACTAAACATTAATGACGAATCTGGTTTATTCGTAGTCCTATAAATATTTATTATAATAAAGAGACATATGCAAACATACATATTTAATTACACCATATTTCAAAATCTGGGAGCTGATGATTATCCAAGTTAAAAATAATTCTAATAGTGTGTGTGTGTGTGTGTGTGTGTGTGTGTGTGTGTGTGTGTGTGTGTGTGTGTGTGTGTGTGTGTGTGAGAGAGTGTGTGGGGGGGTAGGGGGGGTATTCTATAAATGCACTCACACACCTATACCCAGTTGGTTGCTCATTTATTAAAACATAAAACACCAAACTCTTGACTTGATGAGAAGTGAAGCACCATGTCATGGTGTAATGCCACCCTCTAGTGGCCACAAAAAACCTGACTGATTTCAACACAGGCAGAAATAGCCTGCAGTCCTTAGATCAGGCAGACAGGTAGATCCTTATGTTTATGTAAGCGTGAGCAACTTTCTCTCTGTGACTGCGGTGTGACATACATACTCTAGGCTTTACTGAAGCTTCTTATCTGAGCTATTAAATCCACTAAAATGTAATCAAATCTAGAATTGAGCTACTGTACGTTCCAAACCCTCAGTTTGCTGACTTATTTAACAGGTGAAATAAAAATAGACTTGTTTTATTATCTCCTAACATTTTATCATTAGGTTTACTGATTAAACTTCATACTGTCTATCCACAGAAAAAATAATTTAATGAATTTGAATAAATAAACACACCCCTGGCCAGTTTAGGTGTGTAATTGAAATTTGTTTACATGTATACCCCAGCAAAGATGAAATTAAGCATGGCAAATATATAACCCAGGTTCTAAATATATGATAATACACCTACAGAGAAAATGTGAACATGCATTTTATTACCTAAAAGGCTGCGTATTCATCAATAGGATTATTACACCGTACAGTCTCGCATGAATGAAACATTCTGAGCCAACTGCCATCTGGTATAACAAGTTTCTTCCTAGTAACAGTGTTTACATTTAGCTTAAACTTCTGCTGCCAAGGACATACTGTGTACTTGGTTTCTAGCACTGCGGCACCACTGCCAGGCTGGCATTACCAGCCGACACACCCAGTCGGTCTTAAAGTCAAAACGCTCACTAAGGCATAAAAGCGATTCCTATTTTAGCTCGTTCCTCATGTCTACACAGGAAAGCTCAGACAGTCTCACCAAAGATATCATGATCTGCATTACTCAAACCTCACAGACGTTCTCACCTGAGTAAAAGCATTAGCCTCACAGCGGGCACACCTCCAGCCTTCTAAATTCGTATCTCGAGGGACCCCGTAGCAACCTGAGAAAAGAGAATGAGCCCTTTATATGATGACTAAGACACATGTAAGCACGAGGGCTGCTCAGCACTGTTCACTGTGGCTTGATAAGAACCAGATGTCTGAAGAGCTTATTGCCACTAAAGGCTCCATCACAGAAAGTTATTACACTATGAATAAGCCGCCTGTCGCCGGAGACGTCGCTTTATAGAGGAGAGGCTTGTGGCCCGTTCATGGGGACAGGATACATAATATGACAAAACAGTTTTCAGAGAAAACAAACGTTTTTTTAAACTTTCCATTATGAATATTTCATCATCAACATCAACAACAACTCAAAAGTCCTGTGTAGGTTCACTGGTGGGTTTGGTTAGTGAATAAAATGGCTGTGTGTGTTGGAGACATAGTGACCCCGGTTCCCCCCACTGCCACCACTATAAAGACATCAGAGTCTCAACCACGTCACACCAAACCCACTCGGAATGATTTCACATTTCAGCCAATTAATAATAAAAGAGCACAGTGGAATTCTGTCTGGTAGGTCGATCTGCCTGGTCACTCACTGGTGTGAACGCGCACACTGCACGTGGAGCAGCTGACCAGCTGGCTGGTGCCATCTGGTTCCAGGTGAGGAGTGGACAGCTGTCCCTCTGAACTGCCAGTAAAGCACATCTCTGGTATTAGAGGCTTTGTCTTCAGTTTTTCTCCAGTGATCATACTGCCATGGGCCAGACTGTTCAGCTCGCTCTGCGGGGACAAACGCAACAGTCAGTCAACATCGTGCAAGTCACTCGTGAGAAGCTGCTGTAAGTAGTGGACAGTTTTTTTAAAACAAAATCACAGAGGATGCTCCTTTAGTGGACCATTAACAAAACACAAACAGTGAAAGTGTGTATATGATGCACACACAGTTACAGGAAGCCAAGGGGATGTACATTTCCTGCTTGTTTAATACTACACTAAATATTGTACATGTTGGTTCATCTTTTAAACGATGCAGCTGTACTGCACTATACGACTGAGCTACTTTAGATCTATAACCAAATATATAACCAAACTGAAAAAAGGCATGGTTGCCACGTTGACGATGAGGTATAAAAACATGAGTTAATAAAATCAAAGATCGCTCAATCAAACCCAATCCACTGATCCTGGATAATCCTTTTTCAGTGTGTTCCATTTGCCAATTCTCTTTTTAGTCTAAACAGCTTTTCCAAACAACATTTCCTGCTGCTATTCTAAAATGAACAAGCATCGAGTAATGTTGGCTTGTGGTTGTTTAGCAGTACAAACACAAGGATCTTGCATCTCAACATACCCGTCCTGCCTGCAAAGTAGCTATGTTCTAATCAATGCCAACCAGACACACGGTGCTTGGACCCCGGGATCACCACTTACAGATATACTCCATTCCATGTTAATCAGCTTGTGTAAACCGCTGGCTCAGGATGTGTTTCTATTGTATCCTGACCTGACTGAAGTGGAGTCATACTGCTGTACCTGATCATACGCATGGAAGAGGCTGCACACAGCGCAGTACGGGGGCAGAAGACCCACACGCCGATTGTAATCCCTCTCGGCCTTGAAGATACGCAGTCTGTCTTGCCAAAGAGGGGCCAGCAGACGGGCCCAAGGGTCTGTCTCCTGGGAGTCCACCTCCACGTCAGTCAGCTCACTCAGTTCAGGATGCTCCTGCAGCTCTGCATAAACACACCGATTACTAAAGGTGGGGGGCTCAACAGCTCAACAGTGCAGAAGTTCATGGAGGTGAAAGCTAACCTTCATCACTGGAACTGTCTCCGAGCAGGGGAGACAAAGGGGGCACCTTGCTGATAGGTTGCAGCTTCCTCTTCATGCTCTGGTTTTCTTTCTCAGCTTCGCTTTCCTGCTATTAATAATAATAATAATCATCATCATAGAAATAATCAACATAGACAAACAAACTGCATAAACATTTTGGTTGAGTAGTTCTCTTGTGTAGCTATGAGAGAGTCTGAGTCTGCACTGCTAATCATTTCAAAATAAATTATCATTTTTAAGTTTCAGATCAAAGTGTTTTGGTTACAGAATACATTGTAGAATATTCAGGCAAACAGACTGAAGCAGACATGTTTAGACTTGGTGATAGTTCAACCTAATTTTCCTCTTGAACTGCCTGAAATGTTTGGTGTTTAAAGCTTGCTTCTGGTTAGCACGATTCTGTGTTGGAAGGGCGATGAAGCCTGAATTTGGAGCGTCTGGGGCGTCAAGGCTAATATGGCTAAAATATACTATATGTCACAGCGGTTAGCGTGATGCTACGTTCAAATGGGACAGAAACCTGAATTTGGGACAAAGGTATGGACCGCCATAAACAGTCTAAATCTGGAGCGTCTGCAGCGTCAAAGCTAATATGTCTAACAATAGTAGCTTACACCATAGCGGTTAGCATGATGCTATGCTCAAGGGGGCTGAAGCCTAAATTTGGGACAAAGGTATGGACAGTCATAAACAGACTGAATTGGTACAGTGGTGGTAATAAGAACCAGATGTCCACTGTTAAAAGCCCCCTCCTGGTGAGTTATTGCATGAAATGGTCAGATTCGGGTTCGGACTGACGACTAGTTTATTCATAGATTTTGGTCATACGCTTCAGTCTCTGGTGTAAGACTACAGAAGCAAACTTCGAACCCCAGACATGTCGGATCACTTACATTTGGCTGAGGAAAAAAACAAAGAAGATTTTTATCTGAACTATTCATTAAAGCTGCATCTGGGCGGCTAACCTTCACAGTGTCTGACGCTGGTGATGGTACGCTGAGATTCAGGTCTGGTTTGACGTCCAGCTCCAGGTCACATTTCGAGTCGTCCTCCGTGCTTGGAGCTTGAGGCTTATTGACAGTCATCCTGGCTGCATAACTGTGGACCTGCAAAGCATCAGACGGACTTAAAGTCCTATGGAAGAGTAAGCTGGCTACACCTGGCTTGGTGGAGGTCCATGGCAGGGCCGACAGGGAGTGCGGGGCTGTCGGCACCGTTGCTATGGAGAGGTGGTTTTTCCTGAGAGGCTGCAGACAGGTCGAGGAGGGGGCTACAGCGTTTTCTTCGGCTTTAACGAGGCTTGTGCTTTTGGCCCGCTCTCCCAGCGCAGGGCACTTTCTTGTGTCTGGTACCTTCACAGCCAGCCGCTCATTAGAGTCTGAAAGGATAGGAGACGTGTTGAGAAGCGTGGATACAACAAACGAGTGGCTTCTTCAACAACAACGATGCATGACACAAACTAAATATTACTGGTTTGATTTTACTCTTGTATATGGTAAATGCAACACACTGTGAAACATAGTAAGACATGCTGGTGATTGATTAATGTGACAGGACTCATATTTAATATGATGATTAAGGATGGGTTTTTAATATATTCCTCAGGTCAGTGCCGGCCTTCGCTTTGTAAATGATTAACAGATGGCTTTCATTCCTCTCCATTATTATTATTTTTTTAATAATCCAAATATTTGGATATCATATGCTCATTAGACAGTTATTGAAGTGGAAAGCTGGTCAACAGATAAGCCAGACGTTCTAGTAATTATCACATGGCGCATACATACGCTGAAGCTGCCTTTCCTAAGAGCAGCATTAAACAGTCCTCCGTTCAACAGATCATCAAATCAAAGATCAGTTTGAATCATCAGTCAAATCCAAGCATGTGTCATGCTAATAAGCCGTGATCTGCTAATACGGCTCTGATTCTGTAATACTGTGAATCCTTAATGGAAATTCTGATCATGTTTTCATCAACCATCTTAAAGTAAGATGCTGATCTGGGATCAGGCAATAAGCATAAACTGATGACAACTGTCTGTAAAGCACTTGGAGCTGCCAAGGGTACGAACCATGGCCTATCAATACAACAACTGATCAAAATAACAACAACAACAACAACAACAACAACAACAACCTTTCTTGCTCTGACGTATAGACCAACGCATAAATTATGGATCTTATCCAAGTGATGGACAGTAAGGCCATGTTAAACCCCATCGACTTGCCTGAATCGTCTCTGCTGCGCTCCACTCTGGGTGACAGTCGGCCCTTC